>ML781619.1:30728-87439 GCA_009831015.1 Picea engelmannii | reverse complement strand
CTCGCATGCAACTGAAGATTCACCACGGTTAACTACATGCATGTTAGTTCCAATGGACACCAGTTGAGATAACAGGTGAAAGGGACAGTTTGGCTATTAGTTGTGATTTGTTCACACATGCAGTGGATATGCTTATGAGCATGCACAAACGAGGCAATTGTATTCATTCGATTCATTGTGAGAATTCGGATTGCAGATATTGTGCAGAGGAGGCAGGCTATCTGGACATGGAAATTGGCATAGGTATTTGATAATTTGTGTATGACAGTGTGAGACAATTGTATTGTACTGAGAGCTCTTGGATTAGAGTTTTGTATGAGATTGTTTCATGATTCATGATATACATAATATATGATAGTGGGGTTTTTAGCTTTATGCTTTCCTGGTAAAACTTATGTGTTGTGTGTTATTCATACTTCACTTTGTGCATTGTGGTTGTGATCGTGGTTTAATTGCTTCCACAATAATAATAGTAGAAGCGATTATGTATTTAACAAGTGGCAGAAATTGTTAGATCAGGAGAATCACAGGAATACATTAATTTGTATCGAAATTTCTACAATATTGTGTCTCCATCTCTTACATTATTGTCACTTATTCAAAGTCTAGCCATGGTTCTTTAAGGATGATTGTTCCAGTAAAATTCATGTAGTAAAACATCATAATTTAATTCTATATTTTTTTGTTAGTCCCATAATGTTTTCCCAAAGGCTCTGCTCTTGCAACTAGGATATGGTATCATAAGTAACATTCATTCCTCATGAGGCTACCCCAAAATTCTCTACCTGGTCACCTAATCTTGTTCTTCATGGTCCTTGAACATAAATCTCATATGAGAATACCTATAATTTTCAACACATTCACTTTACTTATTAAAAAAAAGTATCAAGTTTTCTCAGTACGTTTGCAAATACCAAAGTTACGATGAAAACAATCCACCTTTCTAAATCAACTAGATAGTTATTAATAATTAGATTTGGATTTTAAGTCCAATGTTTAGATGAGGAGTTGTCAAAGTTACTATACTTACAAATAGATAAATAAATTTTGGAAAATAATTATTAAATCATACAAGTTCTACCATTTTTATAACCTTGGTTTGAACATTTGATAGCATGTGAAGGGTTTACTAGAGCATTAAATTTTTTATAAGAATGATTACGAATACCTATTGTTGTTTTTAACATTGTATTGATGTAGTCAAAGTGAAAGTATTGTAGACTATTATGATTCCATTGGATATCAATATTAGGCACGGGTTGTAATTTGTTAGGGTTCCCTTTTGCTCGTAACTTCATTGTCTATTGCAGAGAGATCAACCACTTTGGTTGGGTTATTTGTTGGGTTGTATAATTACAAGGTTTGGTCCTACATTTTTCCTAGTAGCTTCTACAAGTTCCATAATATTGGAGTCATTTCATAAAAATAAATGCAAGAGAATATTTTTTTTCTACGTTAGAAGGTTTGACTGATCATTGTGTCTTCTCACTAAAAGCATAAATCTAGAGAAGGGTATGGAAATTTTCCATACTGCTAGATGATGAGGAAAGTCTATTTGTTCCTTCATGTAACTGACTAATACACTTCTATACATATAGAAATTGACTTCTTCACATCAAATATGCAAGACAAAGAAGAACAATTTAATCATATGTCAACATAAGGAAGAAAGAGGTAAATTTTCCATTTTCCTCTTGTTAAGTACAAGGTTTCTTAGAATACATCTATATTACTGCTGAGAGATTATAGGATGCCATTTTTCTTTTCTTTGTCATCCCATCAATAGATTTTCCTTCCAACACCAATATATGCACAAACAAATAACCCTTCAAAACTCTGTCGACGTTAAGTCTAGACAATATCAGGAGTATCCCAATTAACCAATAGTTAGGTATGAAACCAGATTTAGGAAATGATGTAAGTTTTTTCCAAATATGATAGTTGTTTGAAGGGGAAGAAAATATGTCTTATTTTGTAACTACATCTATTTTCATTCAAAATCCTAGGACATGATTCGTAAGTAGAGGAGAATTGCAGGAATGGTACCAATACCAAAGCCGAGATTATGGGAGCTTGGGCTACATTAGTGCTTGTTGTTAGACTATTAGTTTTTGATCTTCATGTTATGGGAGGCTCCATGATCATAATAGAGTGGCTCAACAGGAAAGGTAACCTCAGGGGGGGAAATTCTAGAGGCGTGGAAGGAAAGAATTGCATAATTATATCCACTTTTCAGATCTATCACCTTTTCGCATATTTATAGGGAGGTGAATATTGAAGTTGATAGACAATAAAAAAAGGACCTTTTTTGCTGCAGCCTGCCACGGGAGTATAGCATAAAACTTATGGATGGATGGATATGAGGGCCCTCCTCAATTCATTTCTCTTTAAGAACTATTTTTCTAGTCTTTTTGCATTTCACTGACTATGGTCTCTTTTGAACTGGAACTGGTGTTTATCTACCAGTTTTTTCTCGAATACGTTATAGTTTTTGTTATGATTGTTGGCCTTGGCTTTTTCCTTTTTCAGACATTTTCTCTATGTTGCCCTACCTGGATAGTAATGGTTATTTTTTCCACTGCCAGAGTGGAAAGACACTTGTAAAAAATTATATTATGCTTAATATAAAGTGAAATTTTCTTTTGGAAAGTAGAGGAGAAATATTCAAAGATTAAATCATTCTAGTGTTCAATGGAATTTATTAAGGACATGTTTCTCTTAGTGGATCAGAGAGTCAGTAGAAAGATACTAGATTCACTGTCATTAATAAAATCAAAACAATATTGAAACTATTGTAGTAGAAACAAAGATTTTTGAATCCCAAACAATCATTTAATCCTCATTGACACTCATTACTATTATGAACAAAACAATTTCCAAACAATTACTAATCATCATGGAACATATCTATTCCAACGAGTATCTTAAAAAATAGCATAATACTGCAGTGAAACACAAATGTACCAATTTCTTGAATCATATAGATATGCCTCGCAGGTTGTTTTTAAAACCTCACCTTTATAGTTCAGAGAATCTTCATGAATTTTGTACCTAGGATTTACATGCAAACAATATACGTGAATGTATGAAAGTGAGAATTATTAAAATTCATAATTTAACAGGAAGAAAAGATGGTTTTTTTCCTTCACTGTCATCTCTTTCAATATACATACACCCTTATTAGTCCCTGCCTAAGGCATAGAGGGACTATAGCGATCAATAATTCATTGACTTTATATTAGTTTGTCGTTTGACTACAATTTTTTTGCATAATCTCTATTGTTCAAACTAGAGAACTAAAAATGTTATTTTTTATATAATAAAAAAACCCTTATATGTCATGATCGCATTGGATAATAGATTTGAGGTATTATTGCCAAATTCACTATTCCCAATTTTTTATATGTTGGCATATCCAAAGTTTTTATCATCTACGGTCTTTTTGAATTTGTACTATTCATATTGAAATGTTTAGATATCCAAACTTTTGAGCATGGATGGTCAGTTTTTATTAGTTGACTTCATATTACTTTGTCCTCTCAGTAATTTTTTTTTTCATAGTCTCCATTGTTCGAACTATTGTTATTATTATTATTTCAATTTTTATTTATTATTTCGTACTTAGAGAGGCATTTTCATTATTGCGTACGTAAACAGGCCTACCATACTGCATTATTTCTTAAATGTTTGCATAGTGTGAAGCCCTTTGATGATTCTAAAATCCTTAAGTATTTACCTAATAGGCCTCACAGCCTTAAATGTTTACTCAACAGGCGTGTTACAATACAGTTTCCTCCAATTTTTGGATACAATCTTGTCTGCAGTGAATTTGGGAAATATTGTTCTTCACTGACATTACTGGTTCACTAGTTGATGCTTGCTTGTTGGTTCGTTCGATGCTGCTTGTTGTTGTTTGATTCAAATTTTCAAAGTTGAGTTCCTCCAGCTGCAGTTGGACGTCTTGGTGTTTGTTCAATGGTTTGTTGTTTGCTGCTTGATCTTGTTTGCTTCAAATTTTCAAGGTCGGGATCTTGCATCCGTAGTTGGACCCATTGTTGCAGTTTGCACGGTTTTGAGCTACGCTTTTGTCATTCCTTTTTCAAGGGTAAGTTTCGGTGCCATGTTTTTGTTGCTATTCCTTATTTTTTGTTTACTATTTGCATCTTGCAAGCAATAATACTAAGAATCCCTAGGTCAAAATCCTCTTGCAAAACATCTTTCTGTGTGACTACTATGACTAGAGAAACAGTCATTTTTTTTTGCCTTGTCCTTGTTCTTGAACATCAGTGTTCTATACAAAACCCACCTCTGTCGCATCCATAGTGACATATAAAAAAGAAAATCGATTTTTTCTCCTCATTTTTTCTGGTCCTGAAAACCATACGTTTGGTTCATTTTTCCCAGTATGTTCCCTTCCAAAACATCTTTTTCCCCTTTGAATGTCGATGATGGACAAAGAACCCACATCTGTTGCAACCACAGTGAAATATAAAAAAGAAAATTGAATGTTCTCCTCATATTTTTTGTTCATGGAAATCATACGTTTGGTGCATTTTTTCGAGGTTGTTCCCTTCCAATCACATATGACAACTTCCATGTCCTGGATATCATGCCATATCTCTTTCAAAAATAGCAATGCAAATGGGTTTAGAAATCAAATTCAGAGTTGTCATTGCGATGCAAGCATCTTCCAGGACCTTGTGACAGGGCATTCTTTTATTCTCTGAATCAAAAACCTCATCCATCTGTTGGTTTTATGTTGTCCTTTATGTATTGCAAAGAATATTGCACCACTAAAACAATTATAGGATGCATGCATGGAATAGGTTCAAAAATGATATGCCTTGAATAATTGGTCTTTGTCCTGAGAAAATTTATAGTGTTATCTCATTTGCATTGTCTCTTCTATTTGGTTCACTGTTCATTGTACGTTTGTTTGTTTTTCATATGTTGTAGTGACTAGGGGGATTGAATTTGATATGAAGAAGGTTGAAGGATACATAGCAGAATTGGTATGCAGTTCTGCACTTATAGTTTTCTTTTTTCTTTTTTCTTTTTTTCTCTATTTGCATATTATCTGAATATAACTAAGAAACATATTGAAAATAACAACTTAAGAGACAAAGAAAGTAATAGATGTTGAGTCCTATGAAATATATACAGACTCCGTTGTACATGACAACATTGACCAGGTATTTCATAGCAATGGTCTTTTTAGATTGGATGCATTCTTGTATACTTTAGGAGATTGCCTCTTCGATGCATTTAAAGTTCTATTTCATTTCCGTTATTCCTTGGCTGACCTGCGCAATGGATTGATAGATTATTTCTTGGTTTGTTTAGAAAATGGAGATGTTGTGGCATTGGATTCGTGTCAATACAAATTGGCATCTGATTTTCTTTTCTAGTTGCATGGAAGACATGATGTCACTATGTATTTTTCAAAGATGCGGTAGTCTACATCTACAATTCTACCTGCACATGAGAGGGGACTTTGGGGAGATACATTTTGTATATGGTGGCTATCCAAGTGGTTGAATATATCAATTGGAATATGGTCATTGACAAGAAAAACAAGATGTCTACTATTCAACAAAATTGCATCTAGCAATCCATATTGCATCTTGTTTCATGATGCCAATCCTGTCATTGGTCATTATGAACCATTACTCTATAGAAAATTATCCATATGCAATCTTGGAGGAACTCATATTTACTTGTCCCTCATTTGCAAAGACCTTGAATCACATTGCAAACAAATTATGCATCATATACACTTCCATGGCTTGCACATAGCAACAACTATTGCATCTAGTTGTGGAGATATTTTGTTCAATGCAATTTGCTATTTGGTAGAAACAAAGTTCAATGTGAAGACGCTTCTTCTTTACACTGCACAATCCTTTTTCAATGCAATTATAGGCAGAAGCCAACAAGCTTTTAGCTTCTTGCATCAACACCTTTTACCATATCTCCTAGAAAGTATGCTGACAATTGGAAGTTGGCAACAATACCTTGTAAACATGGCACTTCCATATGAGAAAGGAAATGTAGAGGGTGGGAGATTCCGTTTGCAATGGATATCTATCATATTCAGAGTAAATATCCAGGTCTGGTTAGCCCTATCGGATGGTACTTTCCAGTCCTATTCTATTGATTCAAACTACGATCAAACAATTGAAATCACCGTGTTGAAAATAGATATGACACATCCATTATAAACCTTTGATGAGAAATACTACTAAGTCTATTATCCATGCCACCCAAACCATATTGAATCTGCATAAGCGTCACATGCTATTTAATGAGAATGAAACTCGTCCCAGTTGTGATGAGGCCATACAGATCTTAAACAAAAAACGTAGACTAACTTATCACAACTTGAAAAATTTCATACGTGAGAGAAAAAAATACATTGGTAGTATAAGAAAGACTACCAGTTCAAGATCCGGTGTCCATGTCACCCAAATCGCATCGAATCTGCACAAGTGTGGCATGTTATTTAATCAGAATGAAACTCATCCCAGTTGTCATGAGGTCATCTAGAAATTGAACAAAAAACATAGACTAACTTATCACAACTTGAAAAAGGTCATGCGTGAGAGAAAAAAATACATTGGTACACTTCCTTCTAGACAGAAACTCACATATCACAACCTAAAAAAAATTGTTTGTGCACAACACAATCACATTTTCACATTTTCTGTTGAACAAAAACATCACATGTCGAATGAAAAATAACATCACAGTTTTCATCATCGATATGGTGAGGATGCAATTCTCATAATAAATGTCGATTCCACCTCCAACATGGCTTGTCAACAAGTGAAACTAGTTTCCAGTGGAAAGCATAAGTTAACCTACCACATCTTGAAAAAATAGATACGTGATAGAAACAGGTACATCCACATATCCCACAATGGTCATGCTATTGACCGAGAGGAAAAAATCACATTTCATGGGCTAGAGCCAACACCATGCATTGCTAGCAATAAAAACCAACAAACACTTTCTACACATACTTGTCTAGGGAAGAAAGATGCAAAACACACACACACACACACACACACACACACACATATATATATATATATGAAACAAATTAAAGACACTCCTTCCATTGCATGTGCAATTTGCGATCAATTGAATTTTGCAAAAAACACTAAGTCTTTCATGCCTAATTTGGAAGAAGAATACCTCGTCTTGAAATTAAATGATAGAACATTTTATAGTGGAAATATTTGTCTTCCATGCAAACGATCACTTGAAAATGGAAAACTTCCACACTTTGCAACTCCTGACCAAATAAGATGTAATACACCACTAGAAAATGTAAGTACACTTACAGAACTTGAAGAGAGGCTTGTGTCTCTACGAATTTCATTTTCACAAATCAAACCTTGGGGCTATAAACGACCCCAAATGGGCTTAACAAGATCAATTATTAATGTGCTTGTCCAAATAGATGTTGTACAAAAATACTTTCCACAATTCATTAGTAATACAATGACAATTCTTGTAGCTCTCAAAAGACGCTTGCAATACAAGAATGCATACCATACAGGTAAAGTGCATGTGCATGTTGTCATGAAAGAATTAAAATAATTATGTTCCAGGGCCCTGTACAAAGCACATAAGATTTGTATAATTGATGATTGGAACAATGTTCTTGGAGAAGTGGATGACAACCCTACATAGACTCTTGATACTTCTAGTGAATTTGATACAAGTGATGAATCATATAATGAAAGACCTGCGGAAACATTGATACATGGATTCACTGACTCACAACGCATTCGTGACTTGTAAGACAAGATTGTCGAAATTTCACTTGCTGAGGGGAAACGTCCACTTGGAATATTTAAGGACAAATTTGTTGAGGAAATGAACTTCCCAACACTATTCTATGGATATTCACATCCCAGTGACATTGTAAAATGATTCAACTACCATAAAATAGTTCGATGGGAACTACTACATTCAAGTGATGACTTCTCCTATCACATAAAAAAATTATTTTTCAAAACAATGCACATAATAATTGAGCAAGTGTTGTCTTGCATGTGGGTGCGAATAAGAAAAGGCCAGCTAAAAGAAAGAAATTTATTGGCCAAATATGTCAAGTACAAATCAAATCTAGAAAAAATACTGAAATATGATATTGGATACATAGATTTCAAAAACATTCCCATCTCTCCTAATTATATGCAAAACAACATGAAAATATTTTTTGCAATGATCCAACAATTGGGACCACCAACATTTTTCATCACATTTACAAGTGCAGAGCATTGTTGGGATCCGTTCGTGGCTACGGTGTTTGCATTGTATAGGAATAGGAAAAGGAAAAAGAAAATTGATACATTGGAAAATGATGACATTGACTACCTCATAAGAAAAGACCCATTGACATGTACTCACTACTATAGACATAGAATAATTTTTTTGAGGCAATTGATATGCCATGATGAAAAAAAAATCGGAAAAATATCAGACTAATTTTTTGTGACTGAGTTCCAAAATAGGGGGAGTGAGCATGAACACACACTATTGTGGATAGAGGGTGCACCAGTGGAAATTACAACAACTCACAAATTGAGAAATTTTTGGACAAATACATAACATGCAACACAGATCATTTAGATCCAAAACTTGCCAAAGTTCATAGACATTATCATATAAGAAGCTTTAAAAAACAAAAAAAATCACATTGCAGATACAACTTCCATGTGCCGCCAATGAGAATAACAAGAATCATAGAGCCACTTAGTTTAGAGGACAATGTTTTCATTGAGAAATCTAAATCCTTGTTCGCATTTCTAGAAAAACGAGACTTTGATGAGTTAATGAGCTTCGACAACTTCTTGACAAAGATAAATCTAACAGAAGATGAGTACATCCAAGCCATACAATGTACACTTAAACAACCAACAATATTCCTTAAACAAAAATTTCCCATATTTGGAACAACAATTTATCCAAGGACATGCCAGTTATCTAGAATGCAAATATAGATGCGCAGTATGTCCTCAATGCATATGCTGCAACAACATATTGTACCTCATATATGACAAAGGTTGACAACTCTATGACAAGTGCATTCATAAGAATACACAGAGAAAATGAAATAAGTCATATTGATGCTATGCAAATGATACCTACGCTTGGAAATACATTACTTAATCTTCAACAAATGTCTACTCAACAAACAATCCACATTGCACTTTCCCTTCCCATCAACTGTAGTTCAAGGAAATGTGTCTTCATAAACACATCTCCACTTGAGAAACACACATTTTTGCTTAAACAAACGTCTTTGCTAGAGCAAGAGCCTGGCGATTCAGAGGACGTACTATGTCACTCTGTTATTGATTATTGCCTCCAACATCCATATCCTATTAATCATATCTTCTTAGCAGAGTTCGTATCGCATTACAAAACAAATGGTGCACCCATATCAAAAAGAAAAAACCCCTCTATAATATTCTTTGTCAAATACAACAAACATACTGACTATGAAAACTATTTTAGAGAAAAACTATTGTTATACATTCCATTTGATCAAAATGAAAACACATTAAAACATAACTTCCCTTCATGGGAAGTTGCGTATATTTCCTATGAGACAACAGTACAAACCAATGAATCTAGATTTACATACAATGTTAATCCAACATGGGGTGATCTAGAAAGTGCATTTCATGAACTAGAAAACCCTAACAATGTTAATGAGACATTCACAAACCATAAAACAACTAGAACTCTCTGCAAGTCCTATGACTTGTAAGAAGATTTTCCTCATCCTCGAGAAGCCGACATTGAAAAACGTATCAATCTTGGCTTTCAAATCACAAAAAATCCTTTCCTTATTGAAAATAACGAATACCACAGAGTCAGGCGTCTATTGAATCGAGAACAAAAAAAAATTCTAAAGGACATTGCAATTAAAAAATGCTTAAACATGCACACTCCTATTCACTTGTTCCTTATATGTGGGGTAGGAACATGCAAGACATTCACAGTGAAATCACTATTCCAAATGCTTATATGAATCTATGATTCAAACAATTACTCTGATCTTATGAAATCAAAGGGGATAATAGTTGCATACACAAGAAAAGATGCATATAATGTAGGTGGAACAACAGTCCACTCTGCATTTTTGATGCCTTTTAACAAGTCACAGTTTCTTCCACTCAGCAAGAAAATGTTAGATACCTTGTCTAAGATTTATGATGAACTGCAACTTGTCTTCATAGATGAGGCATCTTTGATTGTAAGTCACTTCTTGTATCCCATTGACAACCGACTGAGAAACATAAAACATGTGCACACCAAATACTTTGGAAACATTGACATGATATTCTATGGGGATCTTTACCAAGCGCAACCCATCCAAGATTCTTTGATATTTGAACAACCTACGATCAATATGAAAATAGTGGCGCATGACTTCTGGAAAGACAATATAAAATGCTTTGAGTTACATACTACAATGCGCCAGATAGATGAAAAATTTATTGCAATTCTGAATAGAATGCAGACAAACAACCAAACACATGATGACTTAACATATATCAACTCAAGGTGCATGCGACCTACACCAACAGACCCAACCTTCCCTTACCTATTCTACATGAATAGGGATGTTTCAATGCATAACAAGTACATGCCATCGCTCATGCCTGGCGATGATATCATCATCAATTCAATTGACCTCGAAGAAGACAACCATGGAAATGTACCATGTCATGAACATACAACCACTTTTCCTTTGCAACTTGTCATGAAATTAGACACGCCGGTTGAAATATATGCCTACAACTATGATTCACAGGATGGCTTGGTAAATGGTGCAGATGGAATACTCAAAGGCTATACCAAAACAAAAAAACTTGATGTCCTATGGATTAAGTTCCATGAGCCACATATATGCCACCAACAAGGAAACAAGTTGGCTTATCTATATAATTCAAACACTACATGCGATTGGAAACCTATCTTACAAATATAAAAACTAGTATCGACATCGGCAAAGACAGGTCAAATGAATATTTGAAAACAATTTCCAATTAAACTTGCATGTGCACGTACAGTCCACAAATCACAAGGACTAACACTTGATAGTGTTTCATTTGACCCTGTTGGAATTCAAATACATGGACTTGTATACACAACACTGTCCAGTGTCAAAAGTATAGACTCCTTGTATTTACTAAGTGATCTTAGAAAAGATAACTTCAAATTCAAACACAAAGTTGATAATGAGATGCAACGTCTTAGGACTATCGCAAAGTGGCATCTACAATATGATTACCAATTCATACAAACAAACTCATCTGTATCAATTCTCTCACTTAACACACACAACCTACATGCACATATGTATGATATACTCAATGACTATGACACAATGCAATCTGATATTCTATTCTTGCAGGAAACATACATGACATTATGCATGCAAAACAAAAAATTTCCAAATCACAATTGCATATCGAGTTACATTACACATGGGGTGATGATATTAGTGAAAAAACATGTAACAATTTTGGAGCATATGCATTTCAAAGAAAACAATGTTGAGATGGTGCTCGCAAAAGTAATCTTCCATGGATCATAAATTGCAATACTAAACCTCTATGTTGCTCTACATGCAACATTCTCCAACATACTAAATGTTCTTTCCAATGCATTAGAGAATTTTCATCTGAATGAAACCATTGTCATTGTAGGAGACTTCAATATTGACATGCTACAAAATAATGCCAGAACAAAAGAATTGGAAAACTACATGTGAAAATGCAATCTCCTCTTTCTTTTGGATAAGACAAACCATGTACAAAACACACTTATTGACCATGTATGGTCGAATGTGCCCATTTCTCAATACAACGTCTTTATCTTAGACACATACTGGTCTGATCACGATACAATTGTTATTGCACTTGAATTATGAAATATACATAAAAAATATTGCAAAATTATATTTCTATGTCTCAAAGAATATCTGTCTAGCTCGTTTCACAAAACCAAGTTATCCAACTTCTTAGTTTTTCCTGGTTTATAATTGATTTTGGACACAAAATTTGTTTACACATTTTTTTTATATATACACATACATGAATGAAGAAAAAAAAAACCGGTACATTCTTATAACACTATATGTTACTCTATTCCTTTTATTCTAGTTTATTTATTGTATGTACATATTCCTTGTTTTTTCCTTACATATCAACTTACGTTCATGTTCATTTTGTTTTGTACTTTCTTTCATTGAAACAAAGAGGAAAACTGGACAAGGAAAAGAACTCTTAACTAGAAATGTAGAAGAATACATACAAAGGTGCATACTTCTACCCGTATTCCATATCCAATTGTTTTTCATTTACTCTATCTATAGTTATTCCACTGGTTTGCAGCTCTCCTATTTTTTTTCCTTGGATACTACATATCTTCCTGTATATTAACTTATCTTCATGTCATTTGTATTTTCTGTGCTGCTACCTTGAAATAAATAAATTTGTAGTCCATATTTTTTTCATTTGTTCCTATTTAGCAACTTGCCTTCATGTCCATTGTATTCTCTGTATTGCTACATTGAAAAAAGAACAAACTAATTGAACACGAAGATGGAGCCTTATATGCCACAACTGAGAAAGATGGAGTAGAATCTTCCAAAAGGTATGGCTACAGTGGTGCCACAACAAATACAATGTGTATGCCTAATACACATCCATATGGAGTATGAACAATATACACATGTTCATAGCCACTGTTTTAGAAGTGACATGGGCATGAGCAATGAATCATCAGAAACATCAACACAATGAAAATGTTGAAGGTAAGGATTCATAGATTACGCTCTTTCTATGTTTATGAAACAAATATCTGCAATTATTTATTCTTCTATGCCATGATAAATATGTTTATGTCATTTACACCACATGTTTTTTAGTTCACAAGAACTATCGACAAGTAGAAGTGAAACCTCCATCATAGTACAAGGTCTAGAGACTAAGAGGTATGGTTACAAAACTCCGACCTGCATATGTTGTCCAATTTGTGCATATATTGAAGCTTTTCATATTTTAGAACATGCTTGCATGTAAGAATGCCAAGTCATATATTTTGTCTATTTCTTGTTGAAATAGATATAAACAACATCTCTTTTAACTTGAACCCGGGTCTGTTGAGTTCTAGCTATATTTCATGGCTGAGAATGTTTTCCCATAGTTGATGTGTTTCTATCACTTGATAATTATCAGACTAAGTGTTGTTGTGTGAGGAATACAGTTCTTTTCTCCCTTTCTTTTTCCTCTTCTATACTTACCCATTTTTCCCTTTTCATCTTCCCCTCTATTATCCGTTTCTAGTTCTATACTTAGTCACATATCTATGCTCGCGAGTTCCCAGGGTGGAAACGTGAGAAATTATATATCCATCTATATATTCACATCACGAGTCCATCCTATCTTCGTTTGTTTCCATACTTAGCCAATTTTATGGCCGTGGGTTCCCACTTAGGTGCCATCAAACTCTCATGCCTTGTATTCGGGGTATACATATTGCACCCAAAAATTCGGTGATCTAAAATTCGACCCCAGACTCCTCAAACTCCCAAGCCTCACTCTACCTACAATGACTCTATCTGAATGCTTGTATATAAGTATGCCAAGTCATATATTTTTTCTATTTCTTGTTGAGATAGATATAAACAACATCTCTTTTATCTTGAACCAGGGTCTGTTGATCTCCAACTATATTCCATGCATGAGAATGTTTTTCCCATAGTTGATTTGTTTCTATCGCTTGATAATTATCATACTAAGTGTTGCTTTGTGAGGCATAGAGTTCTTTTCTCCCTTTATTTTTCCTCTTCTATACTTACCCATTCTTCCCTTTTCTTCTTTCCCTCTATTATCCATTTCTAGTTCTATACTTAGTCAGATATATATGCTCATGGGTTCTAGGGGTGGCAGAGTGAGAAATTCTATATCCATCTATATCTTCATATCACGGGTCCAACTGACCACTGTTTGTTTCCATACTTAGCCAATTTTATGACCGCGGGTTCCCGTGTAGGCGCTATCGAACTCATGCCCCGTGTTTGGGTATACATCTTGTACCCAAAACTTTGGTGATCTACAATTTGACCCTAAACTCCTCGAACTCACAAGCCTCACTCTACCTATGATAACTCTGTTTGACCATCTCTCCTTTCCATACTTAATACCAAGTGTTTTTGTGTGATGCATAAATTTCTTTGCTTCCTTTCTTTTTCCTCTTCTATACTTTCTCGTTTTTCCCTTTTCTTATTCCCCTCTATTATCCGTTTGAGGTTCTATATCTAGTCGCATATCTATGTTCACAGGTTCTTGGGGTTGTGGATTCAGAAATTATATATCCATCTATATCTTCACATCATGATTCCGACCGACCGATGTTTGTTTCCATACTTAGTCAATTTTATGCCCATGGGTTCTCATCTAGGCCCTATCGAACTCTCATGCCCCGTGTTCGGGGTATACATATTGCATCCAAAACTTTGGTGATCTACAATTCGACTCCAAGCTCCTCAAATTTGCAAGCCTCACTCTACCTACATGATTTTTGAAATAGATATAAACAACATCTCTTTGGAATTAAACCAGGGTTTGTTGAGCTCCAACTATATTTCATGGATGAGAATGTTTTTCCCATAGTTGATGTGTTTCTATCGCTTGATAATTATCAAACTAAGTGTTTTTGTGTGAGGCATAAAGTTCTTTGTTCCCTTTCTTTTTCCTCTTCTATACTTAGTCGCATTTCTATGCTCGTGGGTTCCTGGGTGGCGGACTGAGAAATTATCTATCCATATATATCTTGACATCACGAGTATGAATGATCGTTGTTCGTTTCCTTACTTAGCCAATTTTATGGCCACAGGTTCCCAGGTAGGCATTATCGAACTCTCATGCCCTTTGTTCATAGTATACATCTTGCACCCAAAAATTTGGTGATCTACAATTCGACCATAAAATACTCGAATTCACAAGCCTAACTCTACCCATGAGGAATCCATTTGACTACCCCGCATTTCCATACTTAGTCTATTCTTCAAAGTTTCACGTGTTCACGGACTCCCAGGTTCACAAAAATATCAAAGAATTTTTTTCTCCCCTCCATCCCCGCCACCTTTGCCCCTTCCCAATGCACATTAATTATGATATTAGTAGTGACATATCACCACAGATGTTCGAAAATATTGTCATTGATAAGAGGAAATATTGAGAACATCTCCCATTAAAATGCATTAATGGGAGAATATTATGGAATTTGATGAGTTTTTTTGTGTCAATCTTGAATTGGCAAAAGATTGTTGGTTATTTTAGTTTTTTTAAGGCATCATTGTAACAAGAATACAATATTGTGCTAGCCCACTGTCATCTACAAAGGTGTTGACATGATGCCCCTCTTTAGTATTGTGCATATATTATAACTTAGCATATTTGAGAGTATTCTTTCATATGAAAATGTTAATCCACCCTTCAAATTTGAACATGGTTTTCATTTGGGCCACAAAAAATACTAATAAAATAAAATAATATGAATAGTGTTTAAGTAAATATAAAAAAATTATCTTTTAACTTGAACCTGATTTTGTCGAGCTCCATGTATATTACATAGCTGACAATGATTTTCCCATAGTTAATGTTTATGGCCGCCAGTTCCCATATTGGCGCTATCAAACTCTCATGCCCCTTGTTCCGTGATATACATCTTGCACACAAAAATTCCATTATCTACAATTCGACCCTGGACTCCTCGAACTCACAAGATTCACTCTACCTATGATGAGTTTGTCTAGGTCCATCTAACCGCCTTGCCTTTTCATAATTAGTCGATTTTCCTACCACCTTCACAAACTTTCCCAATGCAAATTGATTACGCTTTTATTAGTGACAATTCACTACACAGGTTCAAAAATCTTGGCATTAATGAGCGAAAATCTTGAGGACATCTCCCTTAAAATGCATTAAACCAAGATTTATGGGAGATTATATTACCATCCTCTAGTGTTCATTCTAAATACTATCACACAATTACTATCACACATAGGAATATAAACAAATCTTCATCAAAACATTAGCTTTTCTCACAAGCACCCGACATGCACCCCAGTCACATGAAGTGAGCGATATTTGGATCCATCAACTAAACCTCCCTATTATTGAATTGGCATAGGTCAATACTATGGCATCTGATTTTTTTTGTGTGTGTGGATCTTGAGCTCAAAAAAAATGTTATTTACTTTATCTTTTTTAAGGCATTATACCCTACCTTTCCATACTTAGTCGATTCTCACCTCCTGTTGTCATAGATTCGTGGGTTCCTGAGCTCCCAGGTTCACAAAAGTTTCGAAGAAATTTTCACTCCTATCCATTTCCGCCACCTTCACACACTTCCCAATGCACATTAATTATTCCTTTATTAGTGAAAACTCACTAGACACATAAAAAATATTGACATTAATAGGCTAAAAGGTTGAGGACATCTCCCATTAAAATGAATTGAACCAAGACTTACGGGATATTATATTATCATGCTCCAACGTTCATTTTAAATACAGTCAAGAGAAAAGGAACATTCTCATAACCTTATGGATGCATCTCGACAACATTTCTGTGGAGATAACCCAAATTTTTTCGGGCGCGAGGACCAGAGTTTTCAGTGGTCCAGAGCTTATGACTACTACTCGTCCCCTTCTACCTAGAAGGAAATTATCTGGACATCTAGAATTGCACGAGCAGGTTGTGTCCCCAAATTGTTCGACTATAAGGAATTGGTCACCTACTGCACCGAAAACTATATTTCGAACCAGGGAATTATCCAGTTGTGGGACCATTCCTGGGTCTCCCTATCGCCTCAAGTATTTTGAAATATTTTAATACTTCCTGACCCAATTCCTAATTTAAAGGGAGATAATTGCAGAGAGTTATTAAAGAATCATGGTAATGAATTGGACCTCTTGCCGAAGTTCTTAGAGAATCCAGCGGCCGGTCCCGGGGACATGACCAGATTACAAGTCAGTGCATTTAAAAATCCTTTCCGAGAAATTGCATGTCTTTTCACGAGGATAATGGGACAAGAAAGTACAACCAACATCTCTCAGATGATTCTATATATTTTATATTTTATGGTGAAGGAAAAATCCATATTCCATTGGGGCAAGTTGATTTCCATTGAAATCTCTTCCCAATTATTGCAATACACAAGGCAGATGAAATTCTTTATGTCATCTTATTTAATTTTCTTGGTGGAGAATTGTTGTCCATTCCCTGGATTATCTATGTGTAAGAAGGTAGAATGTGAATTTGACCCAGTAACCTTCTGGTACTAGATATTATGGAGACATGATGCCTCCCAACATTTTTATGAAGTCTTTAATTATTTTGTTTCAGTTTTTAAAGGATTGATATTTGGAAATTATTTTCCCCGGTTATCTGACCAGGTGACCAAGTTCCGAGATAGGAAGGGATCACTAGAAGAAATGGAGAACTACAATTTTATAAGGATTTTTGGGTCCAAACAAAATCCTTGCTTCCTTCCATGTCACATATATGGTACAATGTGTTTTGCTGAAATAACAAGGAAATACACCTACTGGTTGCATTTTTTCCATGAAAAGCGAAAAGGTCAATTCATCCCTCTGCCTTGGAAATTCGGGGATTTCATAGTTAGGAATATGAAAAATATTAACGGTTTCGTGGGACACTTCCACAACTTCAATTTGAAATGTGTTGAAAAAGTAAAAGGGTTCGACCCTGATGGTATTTTTGTAGAACACCTATTGGATGTCGGTTTCAACAGTTCTTTCACTGACACTATCCTGAATGAAGATGAAGATAATGCCTCATGAAGTCCTTCTCATGACACTGGAAACCTTGAGACAATACTCAACACCAATGATTTGTACAAGCAGAAATGAAAAGGCTCGGGTGAGAAAAGTGCCCAATCCCCGACCGCCACACCCATGACCACAACATCTCGGAGCAGTACTCCAACGACCTACCCAAGAAATAAGGTCACACATAGTTCTTCAGGAGGAGGAGGAGATAAGAACCCTCCCTCCGGAAAAATTGAAATTTATCACAAAATATCCGCGAGAAAACAACAGAAAACAATAGTGCAAGAACAGGAGGGACCGAGAGGAGAAATTGATATCCAGAATCTCTCCCTCAAAGATATGGAACTAGAAATTGACATTGATAAAATGTTCCCCAACGATGACCAACTAGAGAGAACTGCTCCGCATAATCCTGAGATGGAAATAATTGGGACCGATACCTTGGACGAAGAAGAGTCTTTTTCATTTTAGAGTGTTGTTTTTTACAGCGAATCCAAAAAATTGGTTATTGAAAAGAGAGATGTAAAGAATAAGAAAGGGAAATCTCGTTCAAAGATGAACCTATGGAGCATGCGTCCTTCCCAGATCTCCCATATACACCGAGAAACTGGAGATTCTCTAGACAACTCTATTAGCATCCTTGAAGTGGAGAATGCCAGGTTAAAGGAGTGAATCAAAGAATTGGAGGGAGCTCTAATGCATCTTCCACTGTTTGCTAATCCTTTGGCAATGATTGGGCCCACCGCACCTGCGACAAAGTTAAAAGGATCAACAAGCCTTCTCACATCATCCCGAGGCTATGTAGAAAAGAATAAAAAGAGAATAATTGAATTAATAACAAAATCTTGGGAGATGTCGAAGAGTATGGTCTCTTTTGGAACAAGAGCGCATGCTTTTCATGAGTATTTGCAAGTAGATCTCAAGAACGAGAAAGGTTTCTGTTGGGGTGAAAAAAAGGTATAAATATTATCCTTGTTACTTTGGTTTATGATATATTCTTTGTTGAATTTTCTATTTGTTTGAAGTAATTAGGGAAGAAAATGATTAAAAAATCTCTTAGGAAACAATATTAAATGATATTAGATATTTTCGGAACTTTGGTTTAAATTGTTTTGATTTTATGTAGAAATGGACAATTGTTGTTAACTGAAGATAATTAAGAATATCATGAAGATGCACTTACCATTGAAGATCAAAGAAATCAGGCACAAAACGGTTCAAAGGAACATTGACTTTTTATCTTGCAATCTTCATAAATAGTAAAAGAAATCATGAGGATCTCTCGATCCTTGGGAGAGATTAATTTACTTATCTCATTGTAATATATAAAGAAGAGTGAACAATAGAGGGATACCAAAATTTAGATCTCTTAATTGTTGACACTATGTACAACAATCCCATTGTAAATGATTTATCAACTATGGAATTAATGGAAGCTTCAAGCGTTTTGGGTTTTGATCATTTCCGCGTATTGAGTTTTCTTAACAGTATCTTCTAAAGACCGTGGGCCCATTTGACAAGAGCTACTGTCTTATCTGTAATATTATCAATTCTGTTATAAATCAGTGATTTGATATTTCCTTCAACAGTTAGAATAAATTTGTTCATGTGTTGTTTTTATTACGAATTGGTTGTGTTGTTCCATTTGCAGAGAATAGATTATCGATTGTTGTTACAATATCGGTTGCTGTCAATTTATCATTTGTGGGTTATTTTCATTAAATTCACATTTGTTGTTCCTTTCATTAAATTCACATTTATTGTTCCTTTCGTTTAATTCACATTTGTTGTTCCTTCTTAAATATTTAGTGGATCTTTGTTCCTTTCCAATAGATTAATTAGTCATTGAGATATTGACTCATTAAGTGGTTTTGTAGATTAAATTACTGTTTCTTGGATAGATGAATGAATTCAATAATTAGTTGATGTTTTGTTTCATGGTGTGTTATTTCTCAGAATATATTTTCTGTTGATTGAGTTATTAGTTTCATATTTTGTAGCTATTAATGCGTGAAGAACTTGATTACTGTCGTAATTTAGATAGACTTGGATTTGTTGTAACTGAACTATCTACACGATTTAAACCTCTACAACTATCTACATAGACTTTGCTGACAATCTTGAGAGAAAAGATGAATCCTCGATTGATAAAGTTAATGTCAGACTAAGGTTGTTTTTAGGACATCTTTAGAGCCCAAAATTTTGGCGTCGTTGCTGGGGAGAATGTCAAAGATAGTATAGGTTGCGTCTCTGAGAGGATGTGGTATTGAAAACAGAAGGTAAGAACCTATGTAGGCAATGAGTAAAATTATTGTGCCAACGCCTACCTTCAGTTGATGAATAGAGGTTACATAGGTGCATAGAAGTTCTGTCAGTGTGTATGACTAAGAAGAAAGAACCTGGAAAACAAAAACCCTTACCAAAAACTACAAAATCCCAGGGCCTGGTGCCCCCCTGGAATGAGTTCTTTTATAGATGAAATTATCCGAAAAGATGAATCTCAAGCCTCGATTGGACCTCAAAAAGGTTCTACCCGAGTCCCTCAAGCAACAAATTCACCAACTGTAGCTCTTGCTAAGGTTCATAGTGGAGCTGAAGGAACTAAACATAATTTCCAAAATAAACATGCTCCACTTTTCATTCCTTTAAGCGAGGGGAATTCTTGTAATTTGAGAGAAGGTGAAGGGGAGACCAGTGGAATTGTTGAGGAAAACCCACAACCACCTGAACCTCAATCTCCTATGATTCTGGCAGGAGAAGGAAAACCTGAAATACCAAACATAGGTAGCGCGTCCAAATATCCTAAGGGACCAAGTAATCAACCACCTCGAGTAGAACACCCAGACCAAGAAATACTTGAAGGTTATTGGCACATTTTTTACCAAATGGCACAAAAAAATCAGTCGTGACCCCATAATTCCACTTTGGAATATCCTATAGTTGACCCAGTTGTTAATGCCCCAATGAAAACCATTCCACTACAAAATCTTCCAACCTTCAATGGATTGATCTCCCTGACGCATTCTTATTCAAGTTTGATGTCCTGTGTAGAGGCTATGAATATACCTCCGAACCCTAGAAACTAAATCTATTGCCTTCCACTTTGAAAGGATCATATTTACGATGGTTTATGGTACTAGGGGGAGGAACTATAAATTCATGGGATGAAATGAAACAAGCCTTCCTTACGAAATATCAAGACTATTGTAGAACCAGGGATTTAAAGGAGGAAATATTTAAAATGGTTGCAAAAGAAAATGAAACAATAGAAGAATATGTTGAAAGGTTTCAATATAACATGAAGATATCACCTTATGGTACACTACCAGGTGAGGTAATTAAATCCACTCTAATAAAAGGTATGAAGGATGAATGTGTAGAGACGTTAAATTTGATGGGAAAATGAGATATTTATCAAGAAACGTATGTTGAAATTTTCCAATTGTGTATCAGGTGTTCACGTGGTAGTACACAAACGAGATTGGGAATACGAGGCCCCATCACCAGAAGTAGCAATATTACTAGTGTAAGTGTCACCTGAGAAAAAATTAGTAATCTTTTGGAAAATTTTAAAACTGACATTTTGGGTACTTTAACTACGCAATTGGATGTTCTTCATGTTAAACAAAGACAAGCAGAAGAAGAAGAGTCGTAGGCTATATTTTTTCCATGGTGTAGAAAGAAACACAGTCCAAGGGAGTGTCCCTTGGACATGGTTTGGACCTGCGCTATCTATGCCAAAGACCATGTGACAGAGCAATGTCCATCACTTCTAGGTCTAAAAGATATATTTAAAGAAGTAGAAGAGGAAACAAAAATGGTATATCTGATGGCCCAACATAACCAATGGTAGGCTTGTCCTACAAGTATGTTACAAGATCCTTCTTCTTTCTTTCCTAGAAAATATATTCAGCATCATAATTCTATAAACACATGGCAGGGCCAACCATTTGTTAACCTGACCTAACAGTCCCAACAATATCCTATTGCATCGTGGCCAAACCAACCAGTTTATAATCCTACTTGGCCTAACTTGCAAAAATCTACCCCATTTTGGAATAATTCAAATAATAACCCCCTATCCTTCACAATGGACTAGCATAGCTACCCAAGCCCCCAATTGGACTGAAAACTGGCAGCGCCCCATGGGACTAACAAATCAACCTATGGGAATGGTTCCTCAAGCTCAACCCACTTTACAAGATCCACTTCGATTTCCCCAAATTCCCCAACCTCAAATGTGCCCTCAACTACCAACTCAACCCAACCCAAATCCTAATAACAGACCAGTCCAACTCATGCAAATTGTCAAGAATTTGGAGGGTGAAACAAACTCTGTAGGGTGAAACGAACTTCGGTTGAGGTCCGGGCATGTAATTTATCCTAAGGAAGGTGACATTAATCAAGAATAGGAGAATGAGAATGATAGACAACCAACAATAAAACCATTGACTGTGGTCATAACAGAAGAAACATAACAGGGGGAAAATACAGTCGAGCAACAAAATCCTGATAAAAACGTAATTTCTCCTCCCCCATTTCCTGAAAGGCTAATGATAGAAAAAATAGTTTTATATCCCAACTTTGATATCGTCGGGGAACTAAAAAATATGTGTGTTAAAATTCCACTCCTACAGGATTTACAAGATATTCCTATTTATGCAAAAACAATTAAAGAATTATGTGGGAAAAAGCCTAGAAGGAAAACTAAGAATCCATCAATTGTTCACATGGTAGGAAATTTGTCTAATATTATTCTAGGAAAACAGGATCCAATTAAATATGCTAACCCAGGAAATCCTGTGGTAACATTTCATATACAGGGTTGTTTTTTTCCAAATACACTGGTGGATTTGGGGGAAGCCATCAATATTCTAAACACCGAGACCTATAATGTCCTGGGTATCACCTCCTTCAAAACTACTTCAACTATGTTATAATTGGTTGATAGATCGTGATGCAGAGGCATCGTACAAAGCCAAAGAACACACCTAGCCAAAGGAACAGCTGGATGTGCAAATGAAAAAAGGGCACGTTTTTATAAAAACGTTTTGAATTTTGAAAACCGAAGCATTAATGTAATAGCTAGAACAAGCATACTTACATTTATATCTTGCAGATATGAACATATCTAGAGAAATTACTCTCATCTGCTAGATGTAATAGGCATTTAAGTCTGTTAATGTAAAGTAGGTAGATATGAATGTTAGATTAGACAGTTTAGAAGTGTAGGAGGGAAAACGGATATAGACACCCTCACCCTTGTATCATTGTATGAAGAACATTATCATCATTCAGAATTCATAAGTTGGGGAGCTGTAGTAGAGAGTTGTAGAGAAGAACCCATGTACAGGAACACTTGAGTTAATATATGAAGCTTTGACTCAATTTTCATGCTGTTATGATGCTTACTATTTACATTAGTTGAATGGTATGATTATAGTGATTTGTTTCTCTGTTATGCATTTGTTTCAATGTTGTGTTGTGTGTATGATTTCATGTTGAATGTATGAAGTTTGAGATAGAAGAAGAATGAGTTTCAATTGTTTCTGTTCTTGAGAATTCTTGCAAAGAGTGCAGTGAACGTCTGCAAGGTGTGCGTTGATGAGGGTCTAAGTTTTACCTTAGAAAGCTCAGGAGAGATATCATTGTTCTCATACCAGCAGAAGTGCATGAGAAGCACAAATCCATGCAAGGTGTGTGCAGGCTGATTGAGGCCTTAGAATTTATCAACTAAGGTGAAGGCTAAAGGACTACTATTGCAAAAAGTGCACAGGGTCAAAAAACTCAAATAACGAGAAGTTAATTGAAACTTTTCCGCAAGGAGTGCGAGCAAGATTCCTTTTGGAGGCTTGAATTTGCAAGTGAGAGCTCAGGAGGGATAGCACCTTTGAAGTGTTCAAAGGGAGGCGGAGATCAAAAATGTCTCACATAGGTCAAGTTCAGATGGAATAACGCAAAGTCATTTTGGCCAGAGATCCTTGAGAAGAATGAAGGAATGGTGAAATATCTTCGTGAAGGAAGTGTCAAAGTTGCAAGAGTTGTTGGATCTTGCAGAATTGGAAGATGGTTAGAGGCTAGTGAAACCCATCACCCAGGATTCGAGGTCAATATGAGTCGTTGATCTCATTTCAACCCACGTCATTGGATCATTTTGTGAATTCGGGGTTCGTGTGTTTGGAGGGAAGACTAAATTCTTGGTTTTGCAAAGTCCCGAGTTGCGAGGAGTAAGGAAGGAGATCCAGATCATTGGATCCAAGCCACGGGAGAACTATTGGATCAGAACCTCAGCATGTTATCGCGTATCGGGGGTTCAGGGGTTGAAAGAATTTCCTTTCAACTGCAGAAGTTGCGAAGTGCCGAGCATCGAGGGATCCTGCAAACATGTGGCACATCCGTTAGGTGGGGACCGCTTGGTTGATAGGTGGCATAGCAACAAGAGAGTAGAGAAAGGTGGAAGCGTGTGATAGGTGGTGGACACACGTCGCCTGGGAAGGAGTCAACCCATTTTTGACTTATCACATCTCAGGGATTCACAAAGGAGGAGCATGAGGGCTCAACACTCCAACTTGTGAAGTCGTGAGTTGCGAGTAGTGCTAGCACTTAGCCCTAGCCGGTGGTTATGTGTGGAAGGGGCTAACAAGGAGGAGCCATACTCGTATCGCATCTTGGGCATCGATGTTTGGAGAAAGAGGAGTCGAGGGTATTCAAATCACGAACTCACGAGTTGCAAAAAGTGCTTGCACTAAGGCCGATTATGGTCGCATGGAGAGGTAAGGCTCCGACCTGGTGTTAAGTTACGCAGGGTAGTTTTTCACGAAGGACCTATGGATCGGGTTTGTGAGGTTCCAATAGGGATCCGAGGGAGCCTCTTCAGCTCGAGGAGAATTTAGAACGATCCTGAGCAGATCTTGTCCAGAGGGTCGGGGGTCTGCATCAAGTGGTATCAGAGCCTAGAACAAATTCTTTGCTTTTTGTAGTGGAGAGAAGGGAGAAAATTTTATATCCATGCCGCCGAGAAGAAGAGACAGGCAAATTCCTGATCCAACAGTGTAAAGAGAAATGCGTGAGTTACGTGCCATGCTTGATGTTATGGAGACAACACAAAGGTGCACAGTCTATGTTGGGGATATCAGCGACACTGAAAGTGAAAATGAAGCTGGAAACGAAGGAGAAGAAGTTGTAGAAGAACGCCTATTCAGGGTTGTTGCAAGGATAGGTGCTAGAGAAAAAATGGACATTCCAGTGTATGAGGGAAACTTGGATGTTGAAGAGCTTCTAGATTGGATTAGAGATCTAGACAAATACTTCGCTATGAGGATGTCAAGGAAGACAAGAAAGTCAAACATGTCGTTACTAGACTTAAAGGTCATGCAACACTATGGTGGGATGAACTGCAGGCTGACAGATGCTATAAGGGCAAGAAAAAAATCAAGAGCTGGGATAGAATGGTTGCAAAAATGAAAGCCAAATTTATACCCAAGGATTATCAAATCACTCTGTTTAGGAGGATGCAGAATTTGAGACAGAAGTTGATGTCAGTGAAAGAATACACTGAAGAATTTTATAGGATAAACATTAGAGCAGGTCATCAGGAAAGTGATGATGAAAAAGTTTCCAGGTACATGAATGGTCTGTGATATGACATTCAAGATGAGATGAGCATGATGACCATTTGAAATGTGGGAGATGCTTATCAGATAGCTCTGAAAGTTGAAGAGAAGCTGAGCCGGAAGCAAGGTCAAAGAGGCCGAGGTAGAAGTCAAGCCAGAGGAAAAACAATTGCCCAAGACAGAACTTAGAAACCTAAATAAGAGGGGAAGAAACCTCAACCTCAACCCAAGAGAGGAGGAAACTCACAGGGAAGGAAATATGCTGATAGAAATACTTTTCCTCGAGCTAGAGGAAGAGGAAGAGGCAGAGGAGGTTAAGTGAAATGCTTTGTCTATGGAAAAATTGGACATAAATCCTATGAGTGTCCAGATAGGAAGAAAGAAGGTGGTGAAACTCACATTACCGAAGCTCAAGGATGGAATGTTGAGGCAGAAGACATTGAGGGCAGAAGATCCTTAATGATGAGGAAAGTTCTCTTGAAGCCAGAGAAGGAGGCAGAGAAACCATCCCAAAGAAACAGTCTGTTTCAGACTGCTTGCAAAACCAAAGACAGTGTATGCAAGGTCATAGTGGACAGTGGTAGCACAGACAATCTCGTATCTACAAAGATGGTAGAAAAACTGGAGTTGGAGACTGTTGTACATCCAAGCCCATACAGAAATTCGTGGCTACAAAAAGGACATCAGGTAAACGTCACTAAACAATGTTTAGTTGAATTTAAAATAGGAGGGTATAAATATGAAATATTATGTGATGTCATTCCCATGGATGTTTGTCATCTATTGCTGGGTAGACCGTGGAAATATGAAAGAAACGTGGTTCATGATGGGAGAAAGAACATGTACACCCTGGAGAAAAATGGTAGGACTCACATGTTGTTGTCGATTAAGGATAAAGAGGTGAAAACAAAAATGAGAAACATTGTACTTCTCATGAGTGGGAAGGAGCTTCTTAATGATGTTAAGAAGAAGGAAGACACACAATTTATTGTGGTCAGGAAGCCCAAAATTGTTTTGACCAGTACTAGGATAGATGATTTACCAGAAGAAATCCAGGAGTTGTTGGAAGAGTTTGCTGATATAGTAGTGGATGAACTACCTTGTTCATTGTCGCCTATCAGGAGTATAAGTCATCATATCGATCTTATACCTGGAGCCAGTTTTCCAAACAAAGTAGCATATTGGTTTATGCTACAGGAAAATGAAGAAGTTAAGAGACAGGTCTAGGAATTAATGGACAAAGGATTGATTCAAGAAAGCTTGAGTCCATGCATTGTTCCGACAGTGCTCAACCCAAAGAAAGATGGAGGCTAGAGAATGTGTACAGACTCAAGGGAAATCAATAATATTACCATCAGATACAATTTTCC
Organism: Picea engelmannii; assembly: GCA_009831015.1. NCBI lineage: Eukaryota > Viridiplantae > Streptophyta > Pinopsida > Pinales > Pinaceae > Picea > Picea engelmannii. Next base: position 60,566 of record ML781619.1, on the reverse strand, counting down.
ATTGCCAAGGATGGACGACTTGATGGATTGCTTGAGTGGAGAATTTGTTTTTCAAAGATTGTTTTGAAAAACAGATATCATCAGATTAGAATGAGAGAAGGTGATGAATGGAAGACAACATTCACGACAAATGAAAGGCTATATGAATGGCTTGTCATGCCATTTGTCTTAACGAATGAGCCCAATACTTTCATGAGGTTGATGAATGAAGTCCTGAAGAATTTCATTGGGAAATTTGTCATTGTATATCTTGATGATATATTATTTTTCAGCAGGACAGAAGCAGAACACTTAAAGCATTTAGCTGCAATTATGAGGAGATTACAACAAGAGAAATTGATGATCAATATGAAGAAATCATCATTTATGAGGACATAACTCATTTATTTGGGTTTTGTTATCTTTGCAAATGAGTCAAAGATGGATCTGGAAAAGATAGAGGCGATTAAGAATTGGCCATCCCCGAAGAGTGTATTTGAAGTACGAAGCTTCCATGGTTTGGATAGATTCTACAAGAAATTCATTTGAAACTTCAGTGGGATTAGCACATGAATGATGGATATGGTGAAGAAAAGACATAAATCTTTTCACTAGATGGAGGAAGTAGAGAAGAGATTCAAGCTGCTGAAGAAGAATATCATTGAGCAACCAATTCTGGTTTTGCCATATTTCAGCAAGACATTCCAGGTCAGGTGTGATGCTAGTGGATTTGCAATTGGAGCAGTCTTGAGCCAAGATGACAGGACGATCGCGTACTTCAGTGAAAAACTGAATGAAGCAAATATTAAGTACTCCACATATGACAAATAATTCTATGCATTCATATAAGCGCTGAAGAAATGGAGACACTATTTGGTTCCCAAGGAGTTTGTTTTGTACAGCGATAATCACACTTTACAATTCGTGACTCGATGCGATAAGTTGAACCAAAAACATGCTACATGGGTTGAATACATGTAGAATTTTACTTTTGTGATTAAGCATATTTCTGGAACTACTAACAAAGTTGTTGATGCTTTGAGAAGGAAATGTTTGCTTATGCATAAATTCAAAGTCAAGACTTTGGGTTTTGATAACCTCAAAGAAATGTATAGAAATGATATAGACTTCAAGGAATCATATGAGGCATATGAGAATCCAATTCTCAGAGATAGAAGCCAATGGAATGAATATATGATCCAGGATGGATTATTGTTCAGGGGAAATCAACTATGTATTCCAAAATGCTCCATGAGGGAGAATTTGCTGAAGGAAAATCACAGTGGAGGATTAGATGGACACTTCGGTCATGACAAGACATTCTCAAAGTTGAATAGCTCATATTATTGGCTAGGGATGAGAACAGATGTGAAGAAATTTTTGGATAGGTGCAGAATTTGTTAGCACACAAAGGGAAAAAGGTAGAACACAGGGTTATACCAACCGTTACCCATTCCTGAAAGGCCATGGGATGCAGTGAGCATGGATTTTATATTGGGGCTACCAAGGACACAAAGAGGATGTGATTCGATCTTTTTGGTAGTCGAAAATTTTTCAAAAATGGCACATTTCATACCATGCCAGAAAACCAATGACGCAACTCATATTGCGAACTTGTTTTTCAAGGAAGTTGTCAAACTTCACGATTTTCCAAAGAGTATTGTTTCTGATCGAGATACCAAGTTTGTGGGAAATTTCTGGAGGACCTTATGGAAGAATCTAGGGACAAACTTGTCTTTTAGCTCAGCGTATCATCATCAAATGGATGGATAGACAGAGGTCGTAAATAGGAGCTTGGGAGATTTTCTGAGGAGCTTAGTGACTGAACACCACAGTCAGTGGGATCACATTCTGCCACAGGCGAAATTCGCTTACAATGATTCACTCAATAAAAGAATAGGGCAGAGTCCATTCCAAGTTGTATATGGAATGCAACCAAGGGGATTTTCTGAATTGAAAGATGCATAACAAACTGAATTCAGAATTTCTAGTGCAGAGGACTTTGGAGAAGGAGTAAAGGAGCTTCACAGCCAAATCAAATAGCGATTGCAGAATTCAAGTCAAGAATACAAGCGTAGAGTAGATCAACACAGGCGACAACTTCAATTTGAAGTTGGTGATCTGATTCTTTCACATCTAAGGAAGGAGAGGTTCCTAAGGGGAATGTATATTAAGTTGAATATGAAAAAGATTGGACCGTGCAAGGTCATATGGAAATTTGGGGCAAACGCAATGAGATTGAATTACCCAATGGGGTCGGAATCTCACTGATATTCAATGTTGCGGATTTGTACCCTTAAAGAGATGAATAATCAAGAGCAGAGGAGGAACATAAATAGGCTCAATGGACAAAACAAATGCCTGTAGCTGAAAATCCACAGAGGGAAAGCATAATTGAGAAGAGGATTAGCAGGAAGACTAGGAGAAAGGAGTATTTTGAATACTTGGTCAAGTGGAAGGGACATCCAGTTGAAGATGTCAGTTGGGAGGATGAAGCAACAATTCAAAAGCATGGACAGACCATGCAAGAGCTCATGAATAGGAGTTCATGAAAATTTTCAAGCGAGGGAGTATGATGCAGGGGCATCGTACAAAGCCAAAGAATGCGCCTAGCCAAGGGAACAACTGGAAGTGCAGATGAAAAAAGGGCACGTGTTTATAAAAACGTTTTGAATTTCAAAAAATTAAGCATTAATGTAATAGCTAGGAGAAGCGTACTTACATTTATGTCTTGGAGATATGAACAGATCTGGAGAAATTACTCTCATCTGTCGGATGTAATAGACATTTAAGTCTGTTAATGTAAAGTAGGTAGATATGAATGTTAGATTAGACAGTTTAGAAGTGTAGGAGGGAAAATGGATATAGACACCCTCACCCTTGTATCATTGTATGAAGAACATTATCATCATTCAGAATTCATAAGATGGGGAGCTGTAGCAGAGAGTTGTAGAGAAGAACCCATGTACAAGAACACTTGAGTTAATATATGAAGCTTTGAATCAATTTTCATGTTGTTATGATGTTTACTGTTTACATTAGTTGAATGGTATGCTTACAGTGATTTTTTTCTTTGTTATGCATTTGTTTCAATGTTGTGTTGTGTGTATGATTTCATGTTGAATGTATGAATTTTGAGAGAGAAGAAGAATGAGTTTCAATTGTTTCTCTTCCTGAGAATTCCTACAAAGAGGGCAATGAACGTCCGCAAGGTGTGCATTGATGAGGGTCTAAGTTTTATCTCAGAAATCTCAGGAGAGATATCGTTGTTCTCATACCAAAAGAAGTGCAGGAGAAGAACAGAGCCATGCAAGGTGTGTGCAGGCTTATTGAGGCCTTAGAATTTATCAACTAAGGTGAAGGCTGAAGGCCTACTGTTGCAAAAAGTGCACAAGTTCAAAAGGCTCAAGTAACGAGAAGTTAATGGAAATTTTATCGCAAGGAGTGAGAGAAGGATTCATTTTGGAGGCTTGAATTTGCAAGTGAGATCTCAGGAGGGATAGCACCTTTGAAGTGTTAAAAGGGAGGTGGATATCGAAAACATCTCATAAAGGTCAAGTTCAGATTGAAGAACGCCAAGTCATTTTGGCCAGAGATCCTTGAGAAGAGTGAAGGAACGGTGAAATTTATTCATGAAGGAAGTGTCGAATTTGCGAGAGTCATTGGATCTTGCAAAGTTGCAAGGTGGTTAGAGTTTGGTGAAACCCATCACCCAGGATTCGAGGTCAATATGAGTTGTTGATCTCGTTTCAACCCATGTCGTTGGATCATTTTGCAAATTTGGGGTTTATGAGTTTGGAGGGCAGAACAAATTATTGGTTTCATGAAGTCCCGAGTTGTGAGGAGTAGGGAAGGAGATCGATACTGTTGGATCCAAGCCACGGGAGAACTGTTGGATCAGAACCTCCACGTGGTATTGTGTATCAGGGGTTCGGGGGTTGAAAGAATTTCTTTTCGACTGTAGAAGTCGTGAAGTGCCGAGCACCGAGGGCTCGTGCAAACACATGGCACATCCATTAGGTGGGAACTGTGTGGTTGATAGGTGGCATAGCAACAAGCACCTAGAGAAAGGTGGAAGCATGTGATAGGTGGTGGACACATGTCTCCTGGGAAGGAGTCAACCCATTGTTGACTTATCGCATCTCGGGGATTCATAAAGGAGGAGAACGAGGGATCAACACTCCAACTCGCGAAGTTGTGAGTTGTGAGTAGTGATAGCACTTAGCCCTAGTCGGTGGTTATGTGCAGAAGGCGCTAACAAGGAGGATCCATACCCATATCACATCTTGGGTATTGGTGTTTGGAGAAAGAGGAGTCGAGGGTCTTCAACTCATGAACTCACGAGTTGGGAAAAGCTCTTGTGCTAAGGCCGGTTATGGTCGCATGGATATGTAAGGCTCACACCTGATGTTAAGTTGCGTAGGGTGGGTTTTCATGAAGGACCTATGGATCAGGTTTGTGAGGTTCCAATAGGGATCCGAGGGAGCCGCTTTGAATCAAGGAGAATTTAGAACGATCCTGAGCGGATCTCAGCCAGAGGGTCGGGGGTCTATGTCAGATCGATGGTTAAACCAGTAGGCACATAACAAGACATATTAGTCTCAGTAGACTCTTGGGAATAACCAGTTGATTTCCTAGATATTAACCCAAGAAGCAGACTAGATGGAAACTTGTTAATATTAGGGCGGTTGTGGCTAGCAAGAACATATGCATACATAGGGTGTCACACATGAAACATGACAATTGCTAGAGGAAGTGCTATAAATAACCTTATCTTGTATCCTCCAGCTAAACCATGTCTATCTGTCAGACACCAATAGTTTCAACCACCTAGATATCCAGAACAAAACCTACACCCTCCTCCCACACTAGAAGAAGATCTTGGGCTAAAAAACTAACTAGAATATGATGTGATCAACAACTTCATTAACATCCCAACTGTCATAGGTAACTCAACATTTCAAATGCTAAAAGATGTTTTAGATAATGAAGCATAGGGAGATCCTTTGGAATAATTGATGGAGCAACAGATTCCCACTACTGTTGTCCATAAAAACATTATAGTTGAAATTGCACCAAGAATATTTCTGAATATTAACGCCAATTTGAATGAACAATGACAACAAAAATTAATTAAGATCCTTTCTAATTACCAACAAGATTTTGCTTGGGAGTATCATTCATCCCCAAATATGTACACATCATATCTATATTGAAAAAGATACCTGACTCATTCGACAACCCCAACGAAGATTAAACCCTCATCTGAGAGACAATGTCAAAGAAGAATTACAGAAACTTTTGGATGTAGATTTCATATATCCTATTTCAGACAGCCAGTGGGTCTCCCACTGGTAATCGTCCCTAAAAATAATGGTAAGTGGAGAATCTGTGTAGACTATAGAGAACTCAATAAAGATACCCAGAAGGAACATTTTCCCCTACGTTTTATTGATCAGGTCCTTGATACTTTACCAGGGAAGCAATTTTTCTCCTTCCTAGATGGATTTAGCTGTTATAATCAAATTCAGATTGCTCTGGAAGACCAGGATAAAACTACATTTACATTTCCTTGGGGTAACTTCGCATATCAAGTATTTACCTTTGGGTTATGTAATACTCCAGTTGCATTCCATAGAGTTATTTTAAGCATATTTTTTGATTTAATAATGAAGGACTTGACGTTTACATGGACGATTTTACCCCTTATGGAACTAACTTTGATCAAGCTTTAAGCAATATGAAGAAGGTACTAGAACAATGCATTTCTACTAGGCTATGTTTGAGTCATGAGAAATTTCATATGATGATGACTGAAGGTGTGGTACTAGGACACTATGTTTCTATAGATGGAATCAAGGTAGACCCAACAAAGATAGAGGTAATCCTTAAATTGCCTACACCTCGTACACAGACTGAGGTACGTAGTTTCCTTGGCTGTGCAGGTTATTATAGTATATTCATAGAAAAAATTTCAAGAATAGATGCACCTTTACATGCTTTAACTAGTAATGTGGAATTTCAGTGGTCTGATAAGTGTGATGTTTCATTTGCAAAGCTTAAAAGGTTAATTTCAACAACATCGGTGTTGAGAGGACCAAACTGGAAGTTACCATTTCACATCTCTTCAGACACATCAGATATCACTATAGGTGCTTTCCTTGGACATGAAGAAGACAAGAAACCTTATGCTATTTATTTTATTAGCAAAAATCTTACCCCTGCCGAATTAAATTACACAGTAACAGAAAAAAAGTTTTGCCTGTTATACATTATTAATAAATTTCGACACTACATAACAGACTATCCAATAATTTTGTATATTTATCACTCTGCTATTATATATTTAGTCAACAAACCAATTACTAATGTACAGGTTACTCGGTGGTTATTTTTGTTGCAGGAATTCAACATAACCATTAAGTATTGACCAGGAAGAGAAAATCTTCTTGCATATTTTTTGTCTCGTATACCCAAGATAGATAACTCTTTGACAATCGAGGACCAATTTCCAGAAGAACATTTGTTTGTTGTAACTACTAAGACGCCTTGGTACATTGATGTGGTGAATTATCTGGCAGTTGGGAAATTTCTAGTGCACCTGTCATCAAGAGAAAATAAATTGATTGTTCATTGTAGTGCATAGTTCACATGGATTCGTGGATATATTTTCTACACAGGGTTTGATCTTTAGATCTGAAGATGTATTAGAGAGGATGAAATTCATGATGTCTTGAAGCCATGTCATGATGATCCCTGTGGCAGACATTTTGCAGACTGCAGAACTGGGCATAAGATTTTACAGATGGGTTATTATTGTCCCTCGATCTTTAAAGATGTAAAGAAGTATCTCCATGCTTGTGATAGATGTCAAAGGATGGGCTGACTAGGCCAAGATGATGAAATTCCCCTACAACCACAAGTGGTGTCAGAACCTTTCGAGAGATGGGCACTGGATTTTGTTGGTCCCTTTAACCCAAAATCAAACTAAAATTCTTATATACTAGTTGCAATAGAATATATGACCAAGTGGGTAGAAGTAGTAGCCTTGCCAAACGCAACTGAAGAAGAAATAATTAAATTTCTCTTTGAACTATTTGTATGCTATGGATTACCTAGGGAAGTAATCATGGATGAAGGGTCGCAATTTACAACACATAAAATCTTGACCACCTTGCCCAATTATCACATTAAACATAGGGTTACCTCCCCATACCACCCCCAGGAAAATGGACATGTGGAAAGTACCAATAAAGTCTTGGAGGAAATATTGACAAAAACAATCTCACCAAACCATCAAAATTGGGCATCCATGCTTCCAAATGTCTTATGGGCCTATCACACAACATGGCGTAACACTACTGGCTACTCTCCTTATCACCTAGTCTTTGGAAAAGAGCATATATTTCCAATTGAATTTGATATCAAGACTCTAAAAATGGCCTAGGAAATTGCGCTAGATCTTATGGAAGCCACACACAACGTTTGCAACAACTCAATGAGTTAGATGAATCACACTTATTTTCCCTTCAGTGCACATTTGTTATTCAATAGTAGAGAGATAGGTGGAATGACAAGCATAGCAAGAAGAAATCCTTCCAGAAATGTGATTGGGCACTTCTTTATGATTCCATATTTCATGATTTTCCTGGGAATTTGCAGAAAAGATGGTTGGGACAGTATGAAATCAAGGAATTCCATGATAATGGAACTGTCACTTTAGTTACCATCGACATGTATGGTTCTCCTTTTTTGGTAAATGGACATCGTCTATGGCTCTACCATCAGTTGCTTTCAAAAGAATCATTTTTCCAAGAATTAATTAATGATCCTACTGTTCATATTTTAGCTAGCTGGGAAGGTAACCCAATAGCTTCAACTCCATGAAATTGTTGTTTTTTCTAGCACTACACATATTGTATATATTTTTCTTTAAAGATTTGATTGAGTTTTAAGTTTTTACTTTCTAGTAAAGTCACTATAAAGAGATTTGGAAAGAAAAAACTAGAAAGGATGATTGTAATGAAATATAATTAGCACTCTTTTATATTCCTTATTCAAACTCCAAATTGCTCTTGTTTCACTTTGAAAAATCTATCTAATATAAACCTTGTTTTATACAAGATATGAATATGTCATGTTTCGCAACAAAAGTCTGGAAACTGCACTAAAGAATGCGTAGCTGTGACTATAGTAAATAGAAATGAATGCATGACACCATTAACCATCAAATATATTGTATTCCCCCGATCATTGAATAAAACTACCTGGAAAATTAAATGAGTTTATTTGATGACTAATCAATCCTAGATTCACTAAAGGAAAAAAATTTGCGGGAGGTATCCAATTACTTAATTAGATGGTTAAATTTGAACATCATTGTCATCTTCCTCGAATGTAAAAACTATCGTTCCCTTTGTTTCGATTGTTTTTTTCTTTGCGGGTAGTATCGTTCATTTGAACGTAACAATTTCCATTCCCTTTGTTGTGATTGTTGTTCCCTTTGTGGGTAGTGTCATTCATTCAAATGTAACAACTGTTGTTCCCATTGTTGTGATTGTTGTTCCCTTTTCGGGTAGCGTCGTTCATTCGAAAGAAACAACAGTTGTTCCTTTTGAGGTTGTTCCTATTGTTGTTCCTTTCCCTTGAAAGTAATGATTTTAGTTTCCACCAACAACACATGCTATTTTTATGACTAGTCATGATACGTTTAGCTACTCCTTTGGTATGAACTTCACTAAATAATTTTCAACATCACTTCTAATCATCATGGTAACGATTTCTCATTTTATTTTTGAGGAATATCTAGCATACCTTATCAATTGTTTATGGGTTTATTTTTCCGAATTATCTTAATATTGTTCATAATCCATAACCACCATAATTCGTTTCTTTTACCTATATATACATATACTTGAATGATAATTTTCCTTCACATCATAATAAGGAGTCTAAAGCACATTTTTACTTGGCATTCTTACACTTCTTACGCCATCCCACACTCTTAAGGAGTAGATGAGCCTCCCTTAATAAATCTTAATATATATATATATATATAATAAGAAATATTAAAATAAATAAATATAAATATAATAAAAGAAAAAAAACCTCCCAAAAAGGATAAGGGGTCTCATCATGAGCCAACCTACCATGATCATAAGAGATTAACATAAGTGACATTCCCACTATGGCTACCACACTAGGGAAATGGCCTTTGGAATTTAGGGTCAAAGGACAAAAGGTCTCATCACGAGTTGTCTTGTTCACTTTGTTAGGATCTAGTGAGTGGCATTGTTGTTATTTGGCTACCAAATCAAGATAGTGGCCTTTTTAGGAAAAGACTGTTCAAAGTATTTATTGAGGATATTGGCTCATCTATGGGTTAAATGGAAACACTGTTGAGGCTATGGATGCCTGCTAGCAGCAGTGGCTCTTCCTATGGTATTGAAGTTTATCTTAATTCACTAAGTTTTTATTGTTCTCATAGATTTCCTTTCTTAAAAAAAGAGTCTATCATTCTTCTATATTCAAAACAAGGGAGGATAACAAAATTATGACATGTGGAATATTTATAAAACATGGACATATTAGGAATATTCGGAATTTATTCCTCAATACATTAGATATTGGTATTTGGACTTGAACTTTCCACAAAAGATGTGATTCTTGTTCATGGTTAGCATTAATTTTCTTTGAAAGTTATTAACAATCGTTCTCCCAACGGCGGCAACACAATAATTATCCCTCACTTGAATGACCGTCATTATTACATTCACACATATCGTCAACCAAGGTTGACCTTTGACTCATTGGGGGGTGGACATTCCGAATGATTATCGATAAGCCATAATGATTACAGATAATGGGAAATTACGTATTTTTATATACCCTTGTTGTTCTGTAATTTTTACCATTTCTAGTAACTTTCTTTTATAGGCTGGTCTAACTAGTTTTACAGGTGGGAACGATAGTTGTGTTGATTTGTTTACAGAAGATATGGGTGGCCGAATTATTCACCATGATCCTACATTTCTGCAAGTGACTGATCAAGAAAGGGAAATTCTACACTATTTAGGGTGGACACATTAATTTAACAGACTGCAGGGATTTGATATAAATGTTGCACTAACATTCTTCCAAAATCTACAAGGGGGAGTCTCAGTAATTTGGGGCATACAAATACCAGTCACTGATTCCATCATAGACGAGGTAAAAATCTTTCCAAACAAAGGAACATAATGGACTGGTAAATACACAACACTCTAGGAAGCTGTGGAATCCTTTGTAGAACCAGGGGAGGAATTTGACAAGAAAGGAAAAGGCCTCAACCCCATTGCTCTTAGTGAACCTTGGAGGGAGCTAGTAGGCATGGTGCAAAGATACATTACATGTGATGGGTGATATGATGTGGTGAGACCTCGCCACCTCAAGTTGTTGGCAGTGTTAAAACAACAGTTAATATTAAATATACCATTCTTTTTTAATATCATGTTGCATGAGGTCACTGGAAGAACCCAAATATCCAAAGACCCTACTAACATAATCAATCATCATGGGTTAGTAAAATTGATAGTAGACATGGCCTTAAATGATACACAAATAATGTGGGGGGGGGGGGGGGGCTAATTGAGCTCGATAAACCCTTGCAAATTGAGAAACTAGAAGTCCACCATGAAATTCCTCCATAAGGAATTGAGGCAACCCAGCTAGAGGGAGATAATGCCCAAATAGAAATACCAACCACCCAACCTGAAATGGAAATAGTGCTTATTCAGCTGGCAGAAATGAAGAGCATGCAATTAGGAACATCAAAAAGGAAAAGACAATGAATAATTTATGTTCTTGAAACCTCCTATGTTAAAAGAAGAAAGGATAGAGAGACAATACAACCTGAAAGCACTCAGGAAACTGTGCAAGCATAAGATCCATCACATGAAAACCCTGTAGGGAAGCAAGATGATTTCTTCGGAAGTTATGAAGAGGAGATGTTCATAGTATTGGGAAATTTGGGAATATCACTTATTGAATATAAAGACGGGCCAGAGGAACCCCAAGCTCCAACCTCTCCTCCTTCAAACTCTATCTTTGATCTTCCTGATATGGAGATGCCATCCTCTCCTATGAGGGAATATCTTGAGGTAGCAGAACAACCATAATCTCAGTTCGATGAGAACAATCCCTTAGAGAAACAAGAGCACCCAAATGATATAGGGAATGAATTTTCAATTGATCAAGGTGGGGAAGGCCTTGAAATTCCCCTTGGACATAAAGAAACAAAAGAAAAAGGAAATAACAAAATCAGAAAACTGGAACATGAAAACAAGACATTGAGGAGGAGGGTCAAGAAAATAAACAAAGTTGGTAGATTGAAAGAAAAAATTAGACAACTTAATAAGCAGCTGGAACAATCTGAAAAATCCCTTAGGAAGAAGAAATCCAGGAGGGTTAGAATACAGGGAATAAATCCACTTCCTAGAAGGGAAATTCTCACTAATTCTGTTGAAACACAAATAGATTTTCCTTCTCCCTTAGAACCAGTTGAAACAGAAACTCAGAAAAATGATCCAGTAACAGTAGAAACAATTGTTCAGACTGAAGAATTATTTCATTCCCTTGAACAAGATGTCACTATTAGAAGGTTGGAAGCAGAATTGGAACAATCCCAACATACCCTAACCCAATGCCAAAATGAAATGGTGACAGTAACAGAGCATCAAAAATTTATCAGAAAACTCTGAGCCATGTCAATAACTGAAAATGAAATCTTTGTTGACCTCAGCAGAGAAAAATAAAAGATAAAGGAGGTGCAGGGTCAGCTTGATGGAGCTTTGGAGCAAATAATTTTTTTTCTCTATTTATTTTGATATATTAACTTGCAGGGCCCCTGCTAATAATTATGCCCTATTTTTATTGGAACGTTATCTGGTATTAAAAGTGAAATCCATTAGGGTAGGGAAACCTTATGAGTTTACCACTGTCTCTAATTTTCTTTCATTTTTTAAATAACAGGAGGATGCAGTACAATAATTTTTGTGTGAATTATATATTCATAATTTTATTCTAGAAGACAACAGAGATGAGAACCCTAATCCATTCACTGGGGATATCCAGTTTCAGGCCTTTTTATCTTTTGCCAAAAATCAACTTAGGTGGTCCAAGGCACATAAGGTCTTCATGAAAAGAGAAAATGGGCTAGAGCTATGGGTCAGAGGAGAACCTTCTAAACCCTTTGACACCATTATGAAACATATAGCATTTATGAAGAGGGAGAACATTGTGGAATCTTTAGCTCCCCTCCATAGACATGTTTTACATTCAGGGCTACAATATTTTGGAGAGATTAAAGAAGAATCCCTTTCTGCTACCAAATTAAGATGGAGTGTTTCTTCAAATGAAATCAAGAACAAAAAAACGTTTAGTTTTAGGAATTTTCAAAAAGTTTCTCTCAGATTAGAAAGGTATGCAAAAATGATCATTGAAGAAGGGCCTTCCTAGATTGGATGCAGGTATAGTACCCTCATTATTTTGTATCCTCCAAAGGGTTATCAGATTGTTTATGAAATCCATAAGAAAAAAAAAGATTCTTCTTTTGAAGATCTTAAAGGTAAGAATGGGTTCTAGAGGCCTAGAGAGGAGACCTCTCCACCCTTTAGTATCACTACTTTGCATATGAACTTTCTTGTTGCATGAGTACATGCAAAAAATTAAGTTGGGGGGTATGTTGGGGTGAGAAAAAGGTATAAATATTCTCCTTGTTACTTTGGTTTATGATATATTCTTTGTTGAATTTTCTATTAGTTTGAAGAAATTAGGGAAGAAAATGATTAAAAAAGATCTTAGGAAAAAATATTAAATGATAGTATATATTTTCTGAACGTTGTTTTGAATTGTTTTGATTTTATGCAGAAATGGACAATTGTTGTTAACTAAATATAATTAAGAAGATCATGAAGATGCAAAGACCATTGAAGATCGAAGAAATTAGGCACAAAACAGTTCAAAAGAAGATTGACTTTTTATATTGCAATCTTCATAAATAGTAAAAGCAATCTTGAGGATCTCTCAATCCTAGGGATAGCTTAATTTACTTATCTCATTGTAATATATAAAGAAGAGTGAACGATAGAGAGGGATACCAGAATTAAGATCTCTTAATTGTTGACACTCTGTACAACAATCCCATTGTAAATGACTTGTCAATTATGAAATTAATGGAATCTTCACGCGTTTTGATCATTTCCGCGTACTGAGTTTTCTTAACAGTATCTTGTGAAGACCGTGGGCCTAGTCGACATGAGATACTGTCTTATCGGTAATCTTATCAATTCTATTATAAATCTGTGATTTGATATTTCCTTCAACAGTTAGAATAAATTCGCTCATGTGTTGTTTTTACGAATTGGTTGTGTTGTTCCATTTGCAGAGAATAGATTATCGATTATTGTTCCAATACTGATTTCTATCAATTTATAGTTTGTGGGTTCCTTTCATTAAATTTTCATTTGTTGTTACTTTCATTAAATTCGCATTTGATGTTCCTTTCATTTAATTCACATTTGTTTTTCCTTCTTAATTATTCAGTGGATCATTGTTCCTTTCCAATAGATTAATTAATCATTGAGAGATTGACTCATTAAGTGGTTTTGTAGATTAAATTGTTGTTTCTTGGATAGATGAATGAATTCAATAATTAATTGATGTTTTGTTTCATGGTGTGTTATTGCTCAAAATATATTTTCTGTTAATTGAGTTATGAGTTTCAAAGTTTGTAGTTAATGCGTGAAGAACTTGATTACTGTCGTAATTTAGATAGACTCAGATTTGTTGTAACTGAACTATCTACATGATTTAAACCTATACAACTATCTGCATAGACTTTGCTGACAATCTTGAGAGAAAAGACGAATCCTTGGTTGATAAAATTAATGTTAGACTAAAGTTCTTTTTAGGACATATTTAGAGACCAATAGTTTCTACCTCATTGTAGTTGTACCATTTGGTGTTAAAGTTACTGGTATAACGGAATTTAGAAGAAGAGAGGAGGATCTCCCTTCCCTGGATCGAATAGAACAACTAAACACATGCTAGAAATAAAAGGTAAAGAAACTGAATGGTATCGTTCAAGCATGTAGCTAGGCCATATCTAGAAGAGACAAACTACGGAAGAAGCTAACTGAGATATATCTAGTTGGAAACACCAATGAATTCCAAGACCAGAAATTGATATTCAAGTCGTTTTTTTTAACCAAGAAAGCATTTGATGATCAATTTCATATCTATAAAAGACTATCATTTGAAAATTTATATGGCATTCTTGAATATAGTGAAGATGACGTGAAAAACTGGCTAGTCGGTTATTCGATTAAAAACTAAGATATTCAACAAGCATTGCACAACCTCTCCATTGATCTAAGGGACTTGGAAAGTCAATTTTTCAATATAAAAATCCGGCATGAAATCAATGTGGCGCCCATGAGGAGAGACATCGAAGAGTGGTTCAAAAAGGTTGTCGACAAGATTACCAATGAAGGGCAAAGGATTCTTCACACGGTTCTTATAAATGTCGAGGAAAGCCATAAAAGGACATCAACAAGCACATGAAAATGCATGGGACACCATCATAGTAATTTGATAATGATCACATTCTTTTGTCTTTGTTGATGTCTTCATCCAGTTACTCTATATCTTTAAATACAAAGCTTTAACTAAGCACTGACAATTTTCTCATTCTTCTTGTCAGGTCTTGTTGTTTTCCATCGCCAAATTTCTTCTTTATACAATATTGATTCTTGTACATCTTTGATTTGTAGTTCACGGGAGCCCCAATCCCAGCCATTATGGAAAACACATTTATATTTCACAGAATATGTACTGAACTATATATTATTTTACAAATTCTATGACAACTGGTTTGGGAAATATTCTCAAATGTATTTTGTAACCTAGTTTATATGAATATAAACTATTTGAGGTTGTTCTATGGTGATCTTCAATGTTTGGTGTTGTTTTTTGAATTTTGTATTTTTTTTTTAAATTAACTCATTTCCCTGTACATGTTGGGGACATGTTCCTGTTTAATATTGTGCATATATTACAGCTTCCTATATTTCATAATATGCTTCCATATACAAAATGATAATTCATATATTTTTTGTCTATTTCTTATGGGTTTGAGCAAAATTTTCGAGCCGAAAACTCTTCAAATTGGAACATGGTTTACATTTGGACCACACATAATCTATTAAGATACATTATTATGAATACATTTTAAATAAATATAAACAAAATCTCTTTAAACTTGAACCTGGCTTTCTTAAGCTCTTCGATTGGTTGTGGGTTCTAGGTTAGCAGACTGCCAGATCCTCATCTCCATCTATATCTTCACATCATGAGCCCGACTGATAGTTGTCCCTTTCAACACTTAGCCAATTATCTCACCAGGGGGTCCCGACTTAGCGCTATCAAATTCTTATGCCCCATGTTCCGTGATATACATCTTGCACCCAACACTTCCGTGATATACAATTTGCACCCAACAATTTCGTGATTTACAATTCTATCCTGGACTCCTGGAACTTGCAAGCTTCACTATACCCGGGTTCACAAAATTTTCAAACCATTTATCGCTCTCTTCAATCCCCGCCACATTCCCTCCCTTCCCAAAGCACATTCATTATGATTTTACTAGCGAAAACTCAACACAGAGGTTCTCTTATTGGCATTAATAAGAAAAAAATGTATTCAACCGTGATTTATGAGAGCCCAAACGACCGTCATTGCTTTTCATACCTAGCCAATTCTATGTCCGTCAGTTCTAGGGTTGGTGCAACCAAAATCTCATTCCTCGTGTTCTTTGATATACATCTTTTACCCAAAACTTTCGTGATCTACAATTCCATACTTAGGAAATTTTATGGCCGCTAGTCACCGGGTTGGTGATATTATAAATATTTCACCCAAAAATTTCATCATCTACAATTCCATGATATACATCTTGCACCGAAAACTTCCATGGTCTATAATTCCTCCAGCTCGCAAGCTTCACTCTACCCGGGTTCACAAATATTTCAAAGCATTGATCGCTCCCTTCCATGCCCACTACCTTCGCGCCCTTCCCAATGCACATTGATTATGAATTTATTACTGACAACCCAACACACATGTTCGAATAAATTGGCATTAATAAGTGAAAACCTCGAGGAAATATCCCATTAATATGCATTAAACCGCAATTTACGAGAGCCCGACCAACCACCCTTCCTTTCCATACTTAGCCAATTTTATGGCCCCAGGTTCCTGGCTTGGCACTATCGAAATCTCATTCCCCATATTCTATGATATACATCTTGCACCCAAAACTTTCATTATCTACAATTCCACCCCACACTCGAACTCTCAATCTTCACTCTACACGGGTTTACAAAACTTTTCAAAGCATTTATCACTCCCTTCCATCCCCGCCACCTTCACACCATTCCCAATGCACATTAATTATGCTTTTCTTAGTGACAACTCAGCATACAAGTTCAAAAGGATTGGCATTAATAAGAGAAAACCTCTAGGACATGTCCCATTAAAATGCATTAAACTGCGGTTTACGCGAAACCTCTAGGACATCTCCCATTAATACACATTAAACCATGATTTACGCGATTCCAACCAACCGCCCTTTCTTTCCATACTTTTCCAAATTTATAGTCACAGGTTCCCAGGTTGGCGTTATCGAACTCTCATTCCCCATGTTCCATGATATACATATTGCACCCAAAACTTCCGTGATCTACAATTCCACCCCGCACTCCTCGAACTAACAAGCTTTAAAATTTTCAAACCATTTATCGCTCACTTCCATCTCCGACACCTTCGTTCCCTTCCCAATGCAGATTAATTATTCTTTGATTACTAATTAATAATATAATACCTAGAGAACATCTCCGATTAAAATGCATTAAACCACGATTTACGTCCGATTATATTATCAGATATCTTCTTCACATGTTATGTTTCATATTACTTTATGGGAAGATTCCATTTCATACTAATTTCTTTGTTCCTGCCATCTATTCCTGGGTAGATTCTTTTTCAATAACTGTAAAGTAAGATATAAGTTATATCTTAAATTAGTATTCAATGTAATTTCAATATAGATTTTAATATTTTCAATTTTCTTATCATTTCATTTCTAAAAAACAATTGAACATAACTTTCTAATATTTTTTTTTAGTTTTTTTTTTTTTTCATTTAATTTTACATATTTCAACTTTCATTTCCTTCTTGTTAAATATCTGTTCTAATTACCCTTTACTTACCATACTGTTAATTTATGTTTTTTTAACAATATTCCTCGTCTCTCCCCATCTTCCAAAAATCATCATCATGAATAATTATAAGCTGCCAACTATCATCTCCATTCCCAAATATACTTGGCAGGGACTAAGCTTCCATGCAACACTTGTTTCTATATATATTTAGTCTAGAAATCTAAATGTCATATGTAACTACTAAGAGAAAAAAATAGAATGTATATACTATGTACAAATAGAACCAATAATTTATTTTACACAACAAAATCATCAACAATAAAACTTTCACAATTCCTAAGAAAATTAAAAAAAAAACTCCAAAAGTATACCTAACCATATTTTTAGTTTCGATGAATGAAATCATTCTCTAGATCCCATACCTTTCCATGCCAACTCTCATGAGGCCAACTGGTTTCCTCCTAGCCATACTCAGGGAAATTTTCTTTCCCTGAAACCCACGAGATGTGTGAGATCATTGTTGGTTGTGGAGCCTGATTATCTTCGTGATTCAAAGGTTTGTTTCAGCTTTTTGTGGACTCCATTCCCTAACTGGGGGTGTGGGTGGGATTCCCCTCCCCCCCACAAATGTCACCAGGGGGGTCCGAGGGGAGGGTGGGGCGAGGGTGGAAACAATTTTTGTATCCCCCCCCTCATCGACGAGGGATTCGGGGGAAACGTCCCGGAAGAAAAATTTTGCGAAAATTTTCCTTGTAAAATATTGTAATTTCATAGTCAATTTGGACCATTCATTATAATGTTGAAAATATGATGGTAGAACTTATGTTAGGGTTGTTTTCCCTAAAATAAAACTCTCTTTTATGAGGGAATTATATTGCGGCTGTGTATTATTGTGAATATTGTAATATGAGAGATGAGACTGTGAGAGAAAGAAGAGGAAGTTACAACGGGTGTGTTGTAGGTTGTATCCCTCCATTTTGTTGGATAATAAAAGGAAGGACTTAGAAATTTCTCTGGTAGACATATCCCACAATGGGTGGACCACGTATATTTGTGTCTCTATTGTATTGTGTATCTTATATGTTTTTATTTCCACATTTGTTTTATTGTATTGCTCTACAATCTTGTTTTTACAACAACTGGTATTAGAGAGAAAGGTAACTCACATGAAAAGAGGGTTCTTGGTTTGAGTGGGAGAAATTGTGGAAGATGGAAAGTTTAGGGTCAAGAAATTTAATAGCCAAAAATATCATTTAAAGAAGATCCATATGGAAGATTATTTATATCATAAAGATCTATTCCCACCATTGGGCAGAATAGCAAAGAAGTCAAATGCAATGAAGGACAAAGAATGGGAGGTTCTTGATAGAAAGACAATAGGAACGACACAATTGAGTCTAGAAGCATCGGTGGCATTCAATATTTCATAAGAAAAGACAACAAAGGAGCTGATGGACCCATTAGCTAAACTATATGAAAAACCCTCGACGTCTAATAAAGTATTTCTAATGAAGTGATTATTTAATATGAATATGTCAGAAGGTGGGTATGTTTCATATTGTTTAATTGAATTTAATACAGTTACTAATAAACTAAGTTCTATAAAAGTGGAATTTGATGATGAGGTTAGGAATCTTATAATCTTGTGCTCATTTATAGAAAGTTGGAATGGCTTGGTCATGGCTATAAGTAACTCTGTCTCTGGTTCAAACACTCTAAAATTTGATGATGTTGTTGGTGCTATCCTTAGAGAGGAAATGCGACGAAAAATCACAGGTGAGACATTAGGAAATACGTTGACCATGGAGAACAAAGGAAGAAAAAAGGATAGAGGAAACGACTCAGGGAACAGTGGGAATTATAGGAAGGGAAGATCCAAATACATACTTGGAAAGATAGAGTGCTGGAATTGTGGGAAGAAAATACATATGAAGAAAGACTGCAGATCTCCAAAGATACAAAGAGATGGAAAACAGCAGAAAAACCAAGAAGCAAATGTAACAAGTGATGTGTTACAAGATGCTTTGATTCTTTCTGTAGATAATATTTTTGAGTCTTGGTTAGAATAGTCAGGGGATTTATTTCATGCACACCCCATAGGAATTTTTTTCTAGATTATGTTCAAGGTGATTTTGGACAGGTTCATTTGGGTGATGATGCACCATGAAAAATTGTTGGAATGGGTAAGGTACAACTAAATAAAAAGAATGGAAACAAATGGTTGTTGAAATAGGTAAGATATGTTCCATATCTAAGGAAAAAATTAATTTCAACAAGGAAGTTGGCAAGTGAAGGCTATATATCTATATTTATAGATAAGGCATGGAAGGTCACCAAAGGATCACTGGTGATAGAAAAAGGAAAGAAGGTAGGTACATTGTATTTATGTACTGGTAATACTAAATCTTATATCTCTTTAGGTTCTACAGGAGTGGATACAACACTGTGGAATCATCGTATTGGACACATGAGTGAGAAGGGGATACATATACTTCGCAATTTTTTTTTCCAGATCTTAAACAAATTGATTTGGATTTCTGTGAGCACTGTGTTTATGCAAAAAAGAAGAGAGTCAGATTTCTGAGAGTTGGAAAAGAAAAGAAGAGTGAAATGTTAGATCTTGTCCATATAGATGTATGGGGACCAGCTCAGGTATCATCTCTTGGTAGCTCTCATTATTATGTTACTTTCATTGATGATGCCACTAGAAAAACTTGGTTTTATTGCATTTGACAAAAATATGATGTTTTTGATACTTTTAAGAAATGGAAATATTTGGTTGAGAATGAGACAGGAAAAAGGTTGAAGTTTCTCAGATCCTACAATGGAGGTGAATATTTTAGCAATGAGTTTGATGATTACTGTTCATACCATGGGATTCATAGAGAGAAAACAGTTCCAGGAACACCACAAAAAAATGGTGTGTTAGAAAGGATGAACAAGAAAATCATGGAGCGTGCAAGGAGTATGAGATTTCATGTTGGGTTTCCCTGACAGCTATGGGAATATTCTCTAGAGACTGATGTTTACTTAATAAATAAAGGACCTTCAATTTATTTGGATGGTGGAATTCCAGAGGAGACATGGACAGGTAAAAACGTAAATTATTCTTTTTTTAATACGTTTGGTTGTGAAGCATTTGTCCATGTTGATATAGAAAATAGAACAAAGCTTGAGGCAAAATCCAAGAAGTGTACCTTTATTGGATATGGTGTTAATGATTTTGGTTATCTCTTATGGTATTATGAAAGTCACAAAATCAATAGGAGTAGAGATATCATAGTCAATGAGAAGGTCATGGTCAAATATTAGTTGCAGGGAAAGAAACATGAAATAGAAAAACCAGAATACACAATGCTTGATGAGATCACAGAAAAAGAAATTCCAAAGGTACCAGAAAATCAAAATGTACAACAATAGGAGAAACATATACCTCAAACTCCTGCAAGGGTTGTTATAATATCTAACAGGTTAAGTAGACCCCCTGAATGATAGTCTCCTTCATTGTATTATTTGTTGTTGATTGATTGTGGTGAACCAGAAAGTTATGAAGAGGTAATGCAGGTAGACACTAAAAAGAAGTGGGAGAAAGGCATGAAAGATGAAATGGAATCCTTGGTAAATAACCAGACTTGGGAGTTGGTTCAGTTTCCTGCAAGAAAAAGAGAATTGCATAATAAATGGGTTTACAGGTTGAAGGAAGAAGATGGAGTAAAAACGAAATATAAGGATAGACTTGTTGTAAAGGGGTTTGGACAAAAGAAAGGTATGGATTTTGATGAAATATTTTCTCCTGCTGTTAATATGACTTAAATTAGGACTATTTTAATTCTTGTGGCAGTAGAATATTTTCATCTTGAATAGTTAGATGTAAAAACAACTTTTCTCCATGGGGATTTGGAGGAAGATATTTATATGCAGTAGCCACAGGGGTATGAGTTCAAAAAAAAGGGTAATTTGGTATGTAGGTTGAAGAAGAGCTTGTATGTCCTAAAGCAAGCTCCAAGGTAGTGGTATTTGAAGTTTGGTAGGTTTATGACAAAACAAGGTTATAGTAGATGTCATTTTGATCACTGTGTTTATTTTAAAAGACTAGAAAATGGAAGTTATATTATCTTGCTATTGTAAGTAGATGACATGCTTGTTGTAGGGTATAATATGCATGATATAAATGTGCTCAAGAAGAAATTAGATAATTCATTTGTGATGAAGGATTTGGGTGTTGCAAAGAAAATCCTTGGTATGAGAATAATAAGAGACACGAAAAATTGCAAATTGACATTGTCTCAGGGTGAGTACATAGAGAATGTGTTGGAGAGGTTTAGAATGCATAATGAAAAACCATTTAGTACACCTTTGGCCAACCATTTCAAATTAACTAAGGAAACGTGTCCCAAGACATGAAAGGAGATAGAATACTTGTTCGGGCTCCCTTATTCACTAGCAGTTGGCAGCTTGATGTATGCGATGGTTTGCATAAGACCAGATATTGCACATGCAGTGAGAGTTGTGAGAAGGTATATGAAAAATACAGGTAAATAACATTGGGAGGCAGTAAAGTGGATTCTCAGTTATTTGAGAGGTACTTCTACTCATGCACTATGTTTTGGAGGTTCATGCATTGTTTTACAAGGATATGTTGATTCAGATATGGCATGTGATAAAGATAGCAAAAGGAGCACCACAGGGTATCTTTTTACTGTAGGTGGAACAATAGTAAGTTGGATTTGGAAACTGCAAAAGGTTGTTTCACTTTAAACAATAGAAGGAGACTATGTTGCTCCTATAGAGGATAGTAAAGAGATGATTTGGTTACAAAGTTTTATGGAGGAATTGGGAAAGAAGAAGGAGAATAACAGGTTGTACTGTGACAACAAGAGTGCCATTAATATTGAAAAGAACTCAAACTTCCATTAGAAGAATAAGAATATAAAACTCAGGTACCATTTCATACGATTTGTATAGAAATATGGACATTTGAAGTTCAAAAAGATACATACTAGCTAGAATCCTGCAGACATGTTAACAAAGGGAGTAACCAAGAAGAAATTGAGTTCATTCTCAGTTTCAGTTGGTCTTCAAGCATGAAGGTAAAGATGAGAAATTTTCCAGGTCCAAGGTGGATCATAATCCAATAGGTACAACAACATTTGATTTATTGTGATCAATCTCCAAGTGGGAGATTTTTGGTTGTGGAGCTTGATTATATTCCTAATTCATAGGTTTGCTTTAGTCGTGCTTGTAACATCCCTAACATTCAACTGGGATATGCCAAACAAACATTTTCGAACTGTATACAATATTTAAACATATACACACAAAAACTCTTGCATAACTTTATATATAAAACTTAAAATAGACAAATGCATTCTGCAAATGCATAGATTCATATAGAATAATAATAAGAATACACATGCAACACATAGGAAAAAACCATAAAAATAAACGCATAAATAATAATGCAACATGTAATTTAACAGACAATTGACACTTATCTTGGTAAAAATATGACCAACTGCGTGCATACCTTCCATGAACCTCCCAACCTTAGACTACGTTGTTCATCACTCTCAGCAGTGGGTCACCCACGAGCTAAGACTAAACTCCACCTTGGTAAAGAGATTCCTAACTAGGCTAATGTATCTCAAACAAAAGGAAAGAATTTTCCATAGGTGCCAACTCAAACTAACAACCTAAAATCCCTCATTTCCCACATGCATGTCCCACCCCAGGAAGTGTGTCACTTCTCTGCTCAATAATCCTTCAACTGCTCCACTTCCTTTCTGGGGTTTCGACAATAGGCCGGACATGAAGTATCGGAGCCATGTAGTTGCAGTTTGGCACCTTCAGGAAATCAACTCCCAAGATAACTAGGTATAGATATAGGTATAGGTATGGGTACAGGTAAGAGTATGGTGGACAAATGAATGAGTCTCTGAATGATGGTGGAATAAATGGGAAAATGAACTAAGTCCAAACTATATGTATGCATGTTCCCAACTTGACACTTGTCATGTTGAGAGACACTTTGGCCCACTTGTCCCCATCCTTAGAACTTAGGATAAAATAATTATCCATACTTTATACTTTAGGGAATATTAATATAATATTCCTTTTTGGATTGAGCTCCCTAACTTAGCCCCTTATACTTAAATTTTATACCTCGCCTTTCCCTAACTAGTAGAATTTAGTCCCCCATACTCTTTTATCATGGTCGGTCTACACGCAACGATGTATTATATTAATGATGAGACATATACAAAAATAGGCTCACTGGCCTTTAGCATCTAGGATCTCTAGCCTAATTCAATACATAAGCCTCCTAGCTTATAATAACTGGCTCACCAGCCTATAAAACATGACATACACACAAAGGCTCCATGGCCTCAAAATCGTACACACTTAAGTTTGTTGCACGTGGTATCCTGGAATGTGCACACTTCATCATTTTAGTGCGCAATACATGTTCTTACTATACCATGAAAGGTGCATGAAAAAATGATATCAAACATCTCACCAGCTTAAGTACATTTGCAATTACATTTACAATTGGAGTTCGGCCTAGAGGTATTACATTCCCCTCCCCTTATTTATGCATTGTCCTCAGTGCAATATATACACATATACAGCCAAAATTTCACAAATCCTCAAAACTATGTGGATATTTTTCCCATGTAGCATCTTCATGCTCCCACGTTGCATCCTCAGGACTGTACCAGGTCCATTGGACCTTTACAAGCTCTATGGCTCGATTCCAGAGCTTTTTGGTTTTTTGATCCAGAATGCATACCAGATGTACTTGGAAAGCACCTTCTTGCTCCACTTGAATCACATTCCAATCAATAACATGATTATCACCAAGGATATATTTCTTAAGCAATGATACATGAAATAGATTATGAATGGTCATTGATGTAGGAAAGGAAAGCATGTATGATACATGACCAATCCTCTCTAGGATTTAAAATGGCCCACAATAGCGAGCCGCCAACTTTGAACAATTTCCCAACTTCAGAGAACTTCTGTTGGCCTCTAGTTTCAAGAGTACATGGTCCCCCACTTTAAATTCCCTATGAGTTCTTCCCTTATCAACATATCTTTTATGCCTATCTTGGGCATCCTTTAAATTCTGTTTTATTTTCAACATTTTCTCTTCCATTTCCCTGAGTAATTCTGGCCCAACCACTACTCTATTTGTTGGGTTATCTCAACTTACCAGTGTGTTGCACCTTCCATCATAAAGTTCCTCAAATGGGCTCATCTTTAGAGATGATTGGTACCCATTGTTATAAGAAAACTATACTAAGTGTAGGTAGTCTTCCCATTTTGATGGTTTGTCCATCACATACATCCTCAACATATCCTCAATCACTTGATTCACCCTCTCTATTTGTCCATCTGATTTTGGATGATAAGCTGTACTAAATTCAAATTTGTTCCAAATCCCTTAAATAATCCTTTCCAAAAATTTGATGTAAATTTTGGATCTCTGTTAGACACAATTGTCTTGGGTATACCATATAATCAATAAATTCTCTCATATAAACATGAACAATGTTGGTTTCCTTGTGAGTGAGCTTTACTGGAATAAAATGGTCAGTTTTAGTAATCTTATCCACCACTACCATAATAGAATCATGATGCTTGTTTTTTTTCGGTAGTTTGGTGATGAAATCCATTGTTACAACTTCCCATTTCCACTCAGGAATGGGTAATGGTTATAGAAAACTAGTTGGGTGTCTATGATCAACCTTTACCTTTTGACATTCCAAACATTTGACAATAAAATCAACAACTTCTTTCTTCATTCCTAGCCAATAATATTGTCTCTTGAAAGATGCAATAGTTTTCTGATAACCTGGATGTGCAACATAAGGTACATTATGAATTTATCTCAATATCATATTTTTCAATTCCTAGAATTTGATACATAAATTTTTCCCCTGTACATGAGAATTTCATCATTTTATAGCTTATAGTCTTCAATTTTCTGGTGCAAAATACCTTGCTGTAATTTTTTCACGAATTCCTTGTATTGCAAATCTGATTTTGCAGCCTCCAAAATTATGTCTTTCAAATATGATTGGTATATGCTAATGGATGTAGCATTCAACTCATGCACTCTTCTGTTGAGTTCATCAAACACTTTGTTCTCTTTCCCTTTAATATGCTTTATATCAAAGTCATATTCACTGAGAAATTCTAACCACCTACTTTGCCTAGCATTTAGAGTTGGATGATAAAATAAATATTTCAGACCATTATGGTCTGTCCTTAGCTCAAAAATTTTCCCGATGAGGTAGTTCCTCCACTTCTTCAAGGCATGCACTATGGCTGACAACTCCAAATCATGAGTGGCATAGTGCCTTTCATGCTCCTTCAACTTCCTTGATTCATAACATACACCAAACCCATTTTGATTGAGGACTCCACCAAGTCCTTCTTTACATGCATCTGTGCATACAATCAAGTCTTCATTTGTATCTACAATCCTTAGAATTGAAGCACTGGTTAATAATTGCTTCAAGTGTTGGAAACTCTTTTCACAATCCAATGTCCACTGAAAATTCACACCCTTCTTTTGCAAGAAAGTGATTGGGTGTGCAATATTTGAGAATCATTCAACTATAGTAGCCTACAAGGCCCATGAATGATCTGACCTCTATCACATTCTTTGGTGTTGACCATCCTCTAATTTCCTCTATCTTCTCAGAATCCACTGCTATCCCTTCCTTTGAAATGATATGCCCTAAATAATGAATTTTCTTCTGATAAAATGAGCACTTGCTCAATTTCGCGTACAACGGATGATCCCTTAATACTTGTAATACCATCCTCAAGTGTTGTTCATTCTCTTCCTTTGAATTAGAATATATAATAATGACATATAAAGATACAATCACAAACTTGTCTAAGTATTCTATGAAAATACCATTCATTAAACACCTGAAGACAAATGGTGTATTTGATAACCCAAATGGCACCACTATGAACTCATAATGATCATACCTTGTTTTGAAAGAATTCTAGTTGATGCCTTCTTCTTTAATTCTTACTTGATGATAACCTGAACTGAGATCAATCTTGGAGAATATTTTTTCATCTTTCAACTGATCAAAGAGGTCATCAATCCTTGGCAAAGGATACTTATTCTTCACAGTTACCTTGTTCAACTTCCTAAAGTCAATGAAAAGTATTAATGTTCCATCCTTTTTCTTCACAAATAAAACTGGGGCACCCCAAGGTGACACAATTGGGTGTATATACCCCTTCTTTAGAAGCTCTTCAAGTTGCATTTGCAACTTCTTCAATTCTAGTGTACTCATCCTGTAAGGGGTATTGGATACTGGAGCTATTCCAGACATCAAATTTATGGAGAAACCAATGTATCTTTTAGACGGTAATCCTGGTATTTCCCTAAACACATCTTCAAACTATTTTAGGATTGCATAATCTAGAATATTTGACACCCTTTATTTAGGTGTTTCTTCCATATGAGCTACAAATATTTGACACCCTTTTCTGTAACATTACTTCAGTTGCAATGCTGAAATTTCTCTGATGGTTACTTCCCTGGGAATTTCCTACACTGTCCTTAGGTTTCCTTCCTCATCCAATCAAGTAAATTCCTTGTTATAATAGTATAGGATAGCATTATGTGGGTCCAACCAATCCATCCCAATTAGACAATCATAGGAAACTAAAGAAAATATGTCCAAATATTCCCTGGTGTTCAGTCCATTCATGTCCATAGGACATGACTAAACCATGTCATTTACTTTTCTTTTGGCTCCGGTAGCCAGCTACACCAACCAAGATTTTCCATGCTTGCTTCTTGGAAAATGAAAAATTTCCACCATCGTATGATCTATATAACTATGACTAGCTCCTGAATCAATTAAAATAGTAATGGTTTGGTTTTTTAGCATACCTTCCACTTCAATCATATGTGACTGATAATTTTCTTTCTTATTGCCCAGGGCTGCATAGATCCTTGGTACATTTCTGCCCATATCTTCCACTATTTCAGCTTGCTATAAATTGCAAACAATCATCACCTTTTCACCTATTTGAGGACAATCTATATACATATGATCTCCTTTAGAACCCCAACATTGAATAGGTGGATTCCTTGGCCTTTGACCCCCTGTCTCCATCATTCAGGGTTCTATGGAAGTTGGTTGTCCCTGAGTATTATTTATGAAGAATGGTGGCTTAGTCCCCTTCTTCCTTGATCCATATTGAATTTATTTTTTTCTTCCCAAGATTTTTGGAAAGTTGGCCTTGCGTTTTGCTGATCATATAGTCATTTAGCTCGCATTATGGTCTCCTCCAATGTTTTGGGATCATCATATTGTATTTTTTCACTGATGAATGACGAAAATCCACTCAAATACCTCTGAATCTTAATTGTCTCATCCTTGATGAAAGAAACATACTTCAATAGTTCTAAAAAGATTCTTTCATATTCATATATGGTCATAATCCCAAGTTTGAGTTCAAATAACTCTTTGATTTTCTTGTCATAGTATCTCTTAGTCAAGTATTTCTTTTCAAAACACTACTTGAATTCCTTCGAAGTAACATTTTTCTCTTTAATTTGTTGCACCTGCACAAGATGATCCCACCACATGGATACCTTTTCCTTGAGTTGATAGATGGAAATTATTCCTTCTACATGAGACGAATAATTATGCAATTGAAAATAATTTCTCATGCCCAACAACCATGTCTCGACATCTTAATCCTTCTTGTTCTCACCATAAAATGTAGGAGGTTTGATTTTGTTCATTTCTCCTCGTAGCTCATCCACCCCAGACATCTTATGCTTCTTGACAGGGGATGTACTTGAGTTGTTGTGTTCTCTCTTATTGGAATGCATCGGGGAGTGATGGTGATGTCTACTAACACTTCTTGTTATTTTTTTCTAATCAGGAGACCCGTCACTTCCTGATTTTCTTGGGCCATGCTCCTTATCCAAATTATTTTCCTTTATGTTCAAGATCTGCATTAACTTCATGTTGAAGTCCACCTGCTACTCCTTGGCTCTCATAAGACTTTTGTTATCACTGAAATATCGTCTGCAACATTGAACACAGATGGTTACAGAAATACAACAATGCCAATATCAATTAGTTCACCTGCAACACTAAAATGCATTCAAAAGGAAAAAAACTATACAATTGGGTAAAAAATTGGCATGCGCAAATTCACCAAAGGAAGTGCGCACATAGTGTGCAGTGTGCACGGCCCAAAAAATTCCTTAGAGTGCACAATGCACCAAGTGCACGACTATGTACAAGAAAATCTTCTCACTTCTATGAACGACACATTTATGGATCTTTTCAGCCCCTCAATCACTTATGGACCAACTCCCAACATGATTTGACTTTCATATCTGAGGAAAATCTGAATGGGGGGATGGTCAAGGACTAGAGGGTGCCCTAAAAGGACCCTTGTTCACACCAAGAACCAATTAAATTTTTCCTTGAAGAAATTCTATAAATAAGAGCCATGGGTGCACTAAGAAACTAAGATATTCATAGTATTGTTATGCTACATGAATTATCCCTCGAGAATCCTCTTTTCTCTTTGGAGCCTTCAAGCATCATTACAATAGGCCATTCCACTCACCTCTTGAGGGAATAGACATTTTGTTTCTTCACCATTTTTCATTTTATTCCATTGTATCAAGAGATCTCCATTAGGGAACTCAATATCCCTCCCAAGGATGAAGAGGGTACTCATAAGTCCTCATTTTTCTCTACGTTGTTTTTCCTACTAATATATTGATCCATTGGTAGCATTATGTTGGTGATTGGTTGATTTTTATGGTTCTAAGTTTCTCATGCTTTATAAATTTTATTTCTTAGTTGTTTTATTTTTATTTCTTTGTTTATACATGTGTTTGGATTGTTTAACCCACTCACAAACTTTTGTCTTGTCTAGCAGGCTCATCTAGACATGCAAGTGTTTTTTTTTTCTAACCCAAGTGACAAAACCAACACAAAAGATAAGTGACCATATTGGGGATCGGTATCAAATTCCACCCTATTTGAGCTTAGAGAGAACTTATTTTTAATCAATTTTTCTTGCAGCTACCAAACTCGGCCTAGCCCAAGCTAACAAAGGCAAAATTTAGAGCTGGAGAAGGAGTATTTCACTTGGAAATTTCTCCCCTGACGCGTGACAGGAAATGCATGGATTTTATTTCCCATAGATGCACACTATGTGCACTGTGCATGCCATAGTATTCTTTTCACTGCTCATTCTGAGCCCATTGCATACTTGTCAGAGTTGTAACCCACACATATCTCCAGTTTTTCAAAATTGTAAGGATTTTTATGATGATTTGAAGGCCCCTAGCCTTCAGACTTTTTGCTTTCATGCAATTTGTAAGGAACATGCACTCCACTTAGATTCCTTTCACATATGGAAGGTTATATAACATAGGTACTTAGGGGGTAAAAATAACCATATATTCTCCTCTTTTTCTTTGGTTTCCACATGGATGGCTTGTTTGGCTTGTAAAATTTTAAGTTGAGGTTATTGCTATCATAAATAAATCACTTACATTGGGACTAGAATTTAACTTTGA
>ML781619.1:0-21697 GCA_009831015.1 Picea engelmannii | reverse complement strand
ATACATATGTCTTCATGTGTTGATGTTTTTTTGTACTTATGATGTCTTTTCTATATGATGTGACAAATGTATGATGTTTATGTATATGCGATGATGTTTTAATGTGATGAATTACAATCTAATACTAGGTGAGCCATGTTATCTTCTATTTAATTAGATTGTCTTGGAATATTTGTAAATGTGATTGAATCAAAGTTACAAGATAATAGTCTAAGTTGTAGTTATTTACAAAACAGGCAAGGATCATGGATGTGATATACATTTTTTAGTTGCATGACAACAAGTTGGGAATATAACATAATGCTATGGTGATGAATGCGGCGGTGACTGGCCTCAGCGAGGAGACCAATGACGGCTGCATATTCAGCTTGGTTGTTGTTGGTTGAGCCCAAACATAGTCCATTGGAGTGGAGCAGCACATGTGAGGGGGTATATAGGTCTCAAGTGGCCAAAGAGAGATTACGGGTCTAGAGGTTGGCACCATCATCATAACTGATGTCTTAGGTTGATGGATGATGCATATTTCAATAAAAAAGATGATAGATCAGATATGAGGAATGGTGGCAGAAAAAGAAGACTAAAAACTCTACAAATGTGTACAAAGAAAAACCTAAGGTAGAATGGCTATGCTCACGCATAAAAATTATTTAGGTACAACCCATTGATGGGTTCTTTGAGAGGGTATCCTTTTGGTGAGGAAAATATGTATGCCCCTTTAGTGAGGCATTGTTGGACAATGTAGGGTCCATGCTATAGTGACTCGAATTTCCCATGGCCAAGGGTATCATGGGTGATATCGTAGGCTAATATGACATCCCCTTCACTGAATGAGAGAAGGTTGACATTGAGGTTGAAGGTGGCTTTGGATCATTTTTTAGCTGCCTTATTGTTCTATAATGAAGATAGACGATCTTCATCCAACGACTCTAAGGTCAGCAGGCACTGCTCCATCAGAGTAGTTTTGGGTAATATCTCAATGTTAGTGCATAATATGGGTATTTCGCACTCAATAGGGAGGGTGGATTCGATCCCATGGACAAGGTGGAACGGTGTAAAACTGGTGGAAGTTTTGACTGTCGTTTGATAATCCCATAATGCAGAAAACAACATATGATGCCAGTTGGCCTTATGTTTTTTGACGGTACGTTGTAGCATGGTTCTGAGGACTTTGTTGATAGCCTCGACCTGTCCATTGGACTGAGGGTAGTATGGAAAGGAAAAATCATCGGAGAATACTAACTTTGAGGAGAGTTCCATGAAGATCTCCTTCTTCAAGTGTTTACTGTGATCGAACACTAATTGTAGTGGGACTCTGAATCGGGTAATGACATGGTTGAAGAAAAAAAATTTTGTTGTGTCAACAATATTGTTGAAAGTGGGAATGGCTTTGACCCATTTGGTAAATTAATATACTACCGTGACATTTTTCTGTTACTGGATGGAGGATGGAAAGTCATGAAGTCTATGACCCATTTGTAGAAGGGACTGGAAGTGATGACTGGATGTAGAAGATATGGTGGTGCTCGTGCTTTGTTTGCATAGAGATGGAATTTGTCGCATTGCTTGACTGCATGGATGCAGTCATGAAAAAACGTGGGCCAGAAGTACCATGATAGAATGATTTTTTGGGTGGTGGACATGCCCGGGAGGTGACCATCATAAGTGTTGTTATGGAAATTGTTCAAGAATCTGTCATATTTTTCGATGGCCAGACATCGATGAAGAATGGTGTCGACCTCGCATCGATAGAGAACGTCTTTGAGGAGGAGATATCGAGGGGCCTGATGGCGAATGTGTCGATGATTGTCTTGATATAGGTGAGACATAAACTTATTTGTCATAAGGTAGATGAGAAGGTCACCATACCAGGGGTCATTGAAGGGGATTAAGAAGAGGTGTTTGTTGGGAAAATATGTATTACCAGGGGAAGATGTGGTGTACAGGGGAAAATTCATAATGAGTTTAGCGAGGACAAGTGCTTTCTTTATTTTGGGAGTTGATAACTCTAGGTCGTATTCCTGGAGGATAACGATCCATCAAGAATTTTTTTTTGTTAATCTCTCTACAACTAAGCCAGTACTGCATGGCGTTGGAATCTTTTATGACCTTGGTAGTTCGAAGAAGGATATAAAGGTGTAGTATTTGGACTACAAGGAAAAATGCAAGGGCGAGTTTCTCATCATGATTATATTTCAAGCATGGCCTGGAAATGTTTTTACTGATATAGTAAATGACATGTTCACACCCATCACCCCTAATTGGACGAGGAATCCTACTACTGAGACGGTTGAGGCTGACAAGTAGAGCATGTAATCACGATCATAGTCTGGGGGACTAATCAAAGGGGCATTAGATAAGGTGACTTTTAAATAATGAATTTTTTTTTGAGCATGCTCATCCCATCGAAATGGGATATCATGACGCAGTAAGCGGAGAAAACCGTGTGTGTTAGTGGCATAGTCTAGGACAAAGGGACATACAAAGTTGGCATACATTCCTAGGTGGTCGAATCTCTATGATAGCTTCGACCTTGAGGGGGTCCACCGTAATTCTGTGTTGGGAAAAAATGAACCCAAGGAGGTGTCTGACAATGACACAAAATACGCACTTGAGGGGGTTCAAGTGGATATTGTACTGACGAAATCATTGGAAAACGATGTGTAAGTCATCTAAATGTTAAGTTATCTTTTTGGATCGAGTAGTGAGGTCATCCATATAAGCAAGGATTATGAGAGAAAGATCTTGGAAAACATAGGTCATGGCCCATTGAAACATAGCACCTATGTTCTTAAGTCCAAAAGGAATGACACGATAAGAAATGGTACCCCAAGGGGTATTAAAAGTAGTTTTATATTGATCTGCAGGATGTATTTGGATTTGATTGTAGCCGGAGAACCCATCCATAAAGGACAATTCCTCATGGCTGAGATAGTCATCAATAATTTGGTCGATGAAATGGGTTGGAAAGTTGTCTTTGGGAAAAGCATGGTTGAGATCCTTAAAGTCAATGCAGACACGAATAGTGCCATGTTTCTTGTTAACGTGCATGAGGTTGGAGACCCATGAGGTATACACAATGGGGTAAATGAACCCAAAAAATGTAACTTGTCAATTTTGACTTTGATAGCCACAACTTTCGATGGATGAAGAGGGAATTTCTTTTGAGGTACCGAGGAAACATCTAGCCAGGTGTTGATTCAATGTTCAAATATATATGGATCAAGGTAGGGAATCTCCGTATATGACCAGGAAAAAATATCCCAGTATTCCTAAAAGAGAGCTTTGTAAGACATGAGTTCTTTAGGGGAGCATGCAATGTCAATGGTGATTTCTTCTATGATTCTCAGTTTAATGGAAATGTCAATTTTGATAGTGGGGGAGATGTTGGCCATGTTTCCTTCTTCAAAAGAATATGGGGCAGGGATAGGGTTTTCAACTAGTCTATATGCCCTGAAGGAATAAAATCCTTGGTTTCAATTGTGCATATGAAGTCTTGGGTAGGAGGATGAAAGGCCTCCTTTGAAAGAAAGAGTGATCGATGATGGAGTTCATTCCATGGGAAATCGGGGGTAGTGATTTCTTCCAGGATATCTTTGTTTCAGTGAAAAATGTGAGAATACAAGGGATCCTAGGAGGTGACAGGGGGAACTATCAACGTGTGGTTATCCTCCAAGGGTGATAACACAGATGAGATATCGTGTACAGGGTGCGAGGGACCGCTAGACATAAAGTGAATGTCCTAATACTGTGGAGAGTGCCTTGTTCACGAAAGTACTGACAACTAAATTTATCAAATATCAGTAATGTAATCCTCAGTAAAAGGTGGTTGGGCAGGATCTAGCTGATACGTTTGGCATATTGTAGCTAAGGTTTGGCGAAATTGAGGTAGATTTGGGAAATTATGAGTGTAATGGCCATATTCTGAGCATATGGCACAAGCGAATTTGGTTCGCAACCCTTTAATTCCTAAAGTGGAGGACTTCGGAGTAGAAGTGGATGTACTTGGTGGAGTGGCGAGAAATGTGGTTTCTCTAGGGAGTTGGTTCAGATTGTGTAACTCGGGAAGAGTAGGACATCTATTAGTGGGGTGTCCTTCTCTTTCGAATAGCATGTAAGGAGGTT
Source organism: Picea engelmannii (assembly GCA_009831015.1). Classification (NCBI taxonomy): domain Eukaryota; kingdom Viridiplantae; phylum Streptophyta; class Pinopsida; order Pinales; family Pinaceae; genus Picea; species Picea engelmannii. The sequence continues at coordinate 17,575 of ML781619.1, read as the reverse complement.
GAACTAGAGGAGGAAGTGGATTTGTGGGATATTTCTTCTTTTGTTTACCCCCAACAATGACAATGGTGCCAACGGTGGGGAGGAGATGGTGGTGTGGCAGGAGCCTATATTGGAATTTTCATCGATATTCCCTCTATCTCAGGAGGGAGAGATGGTTGAGGAACCATCATAGGTAGATGTAGATAACATGTAGGGATGGAAAGCACCATGTTAGGAAGGGTAAGGGTTGTAGCTACCTAGAACACTTGGAATATAGGTTGGGAGAAGAAGAAGGGTATTTGGGTAATGGCTTGGGGGATTGTCTCCAAAACCAAGATTTTCCCCTGGAGGGGGGGGGGGATCTGGGATAAGTGGTGTAGTGGGGTTCTTGGGGAATTTCTGAGGTAATAGTTCTTCCACTGGTGGAACATCGATGTGAGGAGAGGCCTCAATGGGAGGAATAGTGTCTCTGATATATGTTCCATTAGAAGATACTGCACACACTTATGTTGAAGGGTGTAGGAGGGGTGGCACTCCATGATATGCCCCCAACAAATATGGGTCCTTAAAAATGTTGGGACCCATGTCGATGAATGAATAATAACCTGAGCTAGTATGGACAAGAGGGAGAATTGTATCAATGTTGGTGGAATGGTTAGGCTCATAATGTTTAATTTGTTCAATGGTGATGATTTTCCCATTATGGGGGAACATCATCGTTCAAAACATAGAAGAGGGCACCACCTTCATAACATACATGTAGCTACGTCTGAACAAGATATTGCAATCAAGTGGGGTGTCAATAAATTCAATGTCGATGAGGATGGTTTTTCCCCCGAGTTCGATGGGAACATTTTGGAAGAGCCCTTCATGGGACAAGGGTCGACCATCATAAGCTCACAGGGTGATGGTAGATGGTACTAGCTAAGGGGAGCCTAGTTTCTTCTAGACTACTTTGGACATGATGCATGTGGATGCACCTTCATCGATGATACATCGATGTACTATGATGTTTAATATCTTAATAGGTATCTGGAAAGCTACTAGAAAGGGGAGGCGTGGTTCTTCACTATCTAGATCGAAGCTGATGAGTCTAGTATCAGCTGGTTCAACTTCCCCCAAGGCAGAAAGAAAGGATATTCATTGATATGGAAAACTTTGGAGGACGTCCAATACAGACATTTCTACAAGAGACTGAGATAATTCGTCGACCAGGCTATAGTTATGGGTTTCCCTAGCATGAGGGTTATGTATATTCTGTCGTAATGGCATACGAGGTATATGAGGTTTTGGTTCAGTGGTAGGGTGTGGAATCATCAATGGTGGTCTGACTGTAGCTGGGGCCATTTTCAAGGTGTTCGGGGTAGATTCAAGGGGAACACCATACTGGATACCGTGTGTTTGCAGAATAATTTCTTCTTCGCTGGTAACTAGGATGTTGCGATTAGTAGGATTTTCGGGTTGAATGGGACCTTAGTTTTGATACTGCCCCATTTGTGGTGGGGCAGGGTGTACCTCTTGTTGGTTATTCATCACACTTTCGTGTGGAATAGGGTTTTTCAAAATAGTTGGATTTGGTTGTTTCAATTATTTTTGTGGGGCTTGTTGAGGGGCAGGTGGCGCCGGGGGATGTTGTGCGTTCATGGATTCTTTCATCCATTTGAAGTCAGAAATTTGGGGGAAATGGTGTGTATAATGTCCATAATCACCATAAAGAGCGCAAGCATATTTATTCCTAATATTGTTGTTGTTCTTCCCTTGTCATTTGTTATTATTGTCCCCTTGGGGGTTCTGTTTTCCTTGATTCTGGTTCCCCCCAGCAGGATGGTGTTGTTGGGGGCTATTTCCTCCTGGTCCTGGGTTACTATTGTTTCAATTTTTTCCTTTATTGTTGGCATTATTCATCTAATGGGCCAAATTTTCTGCATTCAACTATTCAAAATCCCGAATCTATTGAATGGGAGAGGGTTGAACAAAATTAACGTCGGCATGTGGGTATCCTTGTGGAGGAGAAACTGGTTGTGGAGGACCGAGAAATGGAAAGTAGTATTGTTTTGGGGATTCATGCCATATGGCATATAGGATGTTAAATTACCTCCACAACTGTTATTGTCGCATGTGTGGGTTGGGGGTGGACCCACATTTGATGGAAGGACCGAGTGCATTTCGGGTATCTGTGGGGGTCACCCCAATGACTGAGGGGGAATGACAAGATATGACCATTGGTAAGTGGGGGGATGGTAATAATATGTCCCTCCATAGGTTTTCGGATATTTAGGTGCACCCTAAATCAGTGGTGGTTGGTTGTAAGGTTGGTGGTGCATCATGGAACCAATCAACCCATCCACAACGTGGGACATCCCAGGTTTGTCTTGGCCAAATGGTATGGGTCTAGGTGCATCAGGTAACATTGTGTATAAGTAACTTGATTGAGTATAGATGAGGTCAAACTATTGTGCCTTGTTAATGGCCTCCTCTTTCGTTTGAAGAAAAGTGGATGCTACATCCTTGACAATAACAGAGACAAGTGATTTGAGAAATCAATCAAGACATTGTTCTTTGGTGGTTTCCACTTTACACAAACTATGGTGCTGAAACAATTCATGGATATGATTGGATATATGGATAGCATTAGTTTTTTTAAACTCCAAGAGAATTTCTAATCTAGTAGCATGATGAACTGATAGTTGGAAAAAGGACAAAAAGGCCTTGGCCAATGATTCAAAGGTCACATGGGACCTTGATTTTTCGTTGACATACCATTTGGCTAAGGAACCTGTGAGAGTTCGTTGAAACAACCTTAAGTAGATGGAATCATCCATGATGTTGTTTGAAGAGAACCATAAGTGGAAGGTCATAACATGGTTGGTGGGATCGTCCCATGATTTTTCTTCAAACTTTGGAATATCCAAAGATAATTTGGTAGGCATATTGGGCCAAGTGGGATCATGCAAGATGGGATATTTCGTGAGTTTGGTTAAATCAAGAATGTTAAGGGATTCCAAGTATGACATGGGGAGATTTTATTAGTTCTATCCATCATGTGAGAAGGTGGTAGACCTGTTCCTTGAGAGAGGTTTGGTGGGGTTATACTTCTTCCTTGAGAAGAATTTTTCCCCCCGCCTCCTTGTGAAGGAGAACTAGTGGATGGATGGCCTTGGGAATTGGACCCAAGCAAAGTGGAACCAATTAAATTTGATCCCAAAATAGTATCACTCATGAGGGTGTAATATCGTTGAGACGGTGAGTTGACAAGACTAGGGACTCCTCCTAAAATGGGAGGAATATTTTTCAAGCATATGGAACAACGGGTATTTTTTGGGTCCGCTATGGTTTTCGACTAGCAAAGTGAATGTGTGAAAATGGTGACAAGAGAGAAATAAATTAAAAATAACTCTGTATAATTTGAACCTTCAAAAGATAGTACAACTCACAATTGCATGTAATCAAATAAGAATCATACATAAATCAATTGTAAATAAGCAAACATGTGGATAGGTGGATTTTGTCCACGTGGGGGAACAAATAAAAATAAATGCTCATGTCTTAAAAGATGTATCATCCTTCCTCTCAAATAGCATTGGTCCTTCCAAAAGTACTCAACAGTGGGGTACTTAATGAGGGATAGACGGTGCATATCCCGAAAGAGCTGGCAATATCCCCAATAGCCACACACAATTTGATCAAGGTGCGATTGCAACCCATAATCGCCACCTGAGTAGATGTCCTAAATTTTGGTCACTAGGTATCTCGGTCAAAGTGCGACATTTATATTTTTGACCTCAGAAATGGGTCATGGGTTGGATTCCCTTCCAAGATTTGGGTGATTGAAGGAGGGATGGGGATAACAATTGAACCTCGGCCTTCAACCCTTCACGGGTATCTCCCTGCCTTATGGTGTAGGAACACTTGACTTGGAGGATTTGAAAGCTCCATATTTCTCAACTTCTATGTTTGAAAATATGAGAACCATATAATGGGGGACTATTTGGATGCCTATCCCCGAGATCCCACCTAGACTAAAAAAAATATTTTGGCACCTCCTGTGGAGGAAAACTTAGTGAGTTTTTTAGAAAAACTTTAGATGTTGTGGGCTAAGAGATTGGGGGTGTGAACCAATCTCGTTTGAATTAATGGGTGTGGATAATTTCCAAAGAAGTAGTGGGACATTCCAGAATTCCTTTGGAGAAAACCTACTTCAACCTCCACGATTCAAAAATGGAAATTCTATGTGTGGGGAGTGACTTTGTGTGTGAGCAAGTGAAAAATGTGTGCCAAGTTTTTAATAAGTTAGGTGTGAGATTGCAACATGTGGAATTCCTATGGTCCTTACAAATATTTGTTACCTATCTTACTACGTTTCATTGGTACAACCTTGCGGAATTTTAAAATCCCTAAATAACTAGAATGTGGACATATGGGTCATTTACAAATGCTTTAAACTCCCTAAATGTTGTATACACTAAGAAAGCTTGAAAACTATCCTAGATTGCAAGCATGTGGGCATGTATGGGCCCATTACTTCACTAGATTATGATGTAAACTATGAAAGAAATTTCAAGAAACTATCCTGAGTTTGCAACATGTGGGCATATATGGGCCCTTACAACTTTAAAATGATTTCAAAAAAACTAAGAGGAACCCTAGGGAGAATTTTTCCTCTCCTAAAGATTTTGAAATGTCCCTTTAACCACATTTCTGATTCTCAATATCACACTAGGGTGTGAGAGAAGAGCATACTCAAGGGTCAAAGTTAAATTCTAGTCCCAATGTAAGTGATTTATTTATGATAGCAATAACCTCAACTTAAAATTTTACAAGCCAAACAAGCCATCCATGTGGAAACCAAAGAAAAAGAGGAGAATATATGGTTATTTTTACCCCCTAAGTACCTATGTTATATAACCTTCCATATGTGAAAGGAATCTAAGTGGAGTGCATGTTCCTTACAAATTGCATGAAAGCAAAAAGTCTGAAGGCTAGGGGCCTTCAAATCATCATAAAAATCCTTACAATTTTGAAAAACTGGAGATATGTGTGGGTTACAACTCTGACAAGTATGCAATGGGCTCAGAATGAGCAGTGAAAAGAATACTATGGCATGCACAGTGCACATAGTGTGCATCTATGGGAAATAAAATCCATGCATTTCCTGTCACGCGTCAGGGGAGAAATTTCCAAGTGAAATACTCCTTCTCCAGCTCTAAATTTTGCCTTTGTTAGCTTGGGCTAGGCCGAGTTTGGTAGCTGCAAGAAAAATTGATTAAAAATAAGTTCTCTCTAAGCTCAAATAGGGTGGAATTTGATACCGATCCCCAATATGGTCACTTATCTTTTGTGTTGGTTTTGTCACTTGGGTTAGAAAAAAAAAACACTTGCATGTCTAGATGAGCCTGCTAGACAAGACAAAAGTTTGTGAGTGGGTTAAACAATCCAAACACATGTATAAACAAAGAAATAAAAATAAAACAACTAAGAAATAAAATTTATAAAGCATGAGAAACTTAGAACCATAAAAATCAACCAATCACCAACATAATGCTACCAATGGATCAATATATTAGTAGGAAAAACAACGTAGAGAAAAATGAGGACTTATGAGTACCCTCTTCATCCTTGGGAGGGATATTGAGTTCCCTAATGGAGATCTCTTGATACAATGGAATAAAATGAAAAATGGTGAAGAAACAAAATGTCTATTCCCTCAAGAGGTGAGTGGAATGGCCTATTGTAATGATGCTTGAAGGCTCCAAAGAGAAAAGAGGATTCTCGAGGGATAATTCATGTAGCATAACAATACTATGAATATCTTAGTTTCTTAGTGCACCCATGGCTCTTATTTATAGAATTTCTTCAAGGAAAAATTTAATTGGTTCTTGGTGTGAACAAGGGTCCTTTTAGGGCACCCTCTAGTCCTTGACCATCCCCCCATTCAGATTTTCCTCAGATATGAAAGTCAAATCATGTTGGGAGTTGGTCCATAAGTGATTGAGGGGCTGAAAAGATCCATAAATGTGTCGTTCATAGAAGTGAGAAGATTTTCTTGTACATAGTCGTGCACTTGGTGCATTGTGCACTCTAAGGAATTTTTTGGGCCGTGCACACTGCACACTATGTGCGCACTTCCTTTGGTGAATTTGCGCATGCCAATTTTTTACCCAATTGTATAGTTTTTTTCCTTTTGAATGCATTTTAGTGTTGCAGGTGAACTAATTGATATTGGCATTGTTGTATTTCTGTAACCATCTGTGTTCAATGTTGCAGACGATATTTCAGTGATAACAAAAGTCTTATGAGAGCCAAGGAGTAGCAGGTGGACTTCAACATGAAGTTAATGCAGATCTTGAACATAAAGGAAAATAATTTGGATAAGGAGCATGGCCCAAGAAAATCAGGAAGTGACGGGTCTCCTGATTAGAAAAAAATAACAAGAAGTGTTAGTAGACATCACCATCACTCCCCGATGCATTCCAATAAGAGAGAACACAACAACTCAAGTACATCCCCTGTCAAGAAGCATAAGATGTCTGGGGTGGATGAGCTACGAGGAGAAATGAACAAAATCAAACCTCCTACATTTTATGGTGAGAACAAGAAGGATTAAGATGTCGAGACATGGTTGTTGGGCATGAGAAATTATTTTCAATTGCATAATTATTCGTCTCATGTAGAAGGAATAATTTCCATCTATCAACTCAAGGAAAAGGTATCCATGTGGTGGGATCATCTTGTGCAGGTGCAACAAATTAAAGAGAAAAATGTTACTTCGAAGGAATTCAAGTAGTGTTTTGAAAAGAAATACTTGACTAAGAGATACTATGACAAGAAAATCAAAGAGTTATTTGAACTCAAACTTGGGATTATGACCATATATGAATATGAAAGAATCTTTTTAGAACTATTGAAGTATGTTTCTTTCATCAAGGATGAGACAATTAAGATTCAGAGGTATTTGAGTGGATTTTCGTCATTCATCAGTGAAAAAATACAATATGATGATCCCAAAACATTGGAGGAGACCATAATGCGAGCTAAATGACTATATGATCAGCAAAACGCAAGGCCAACTTTCCAAAAATCTTGGGAAGAAAAAAATAAATTCAATATGGATCAAGGAAGAAGGGGACTAAGCCACCATTCTTCATAAATAATACTCAGGGACAACCAACTTCCATAGAACCCTGAATGATGGAGACAGGGGGTCAAAGGCCAAGGAATCCACCTATTCAATGTTGGGGTTCTAAAGGAGATCATATGTATATAGATTGTCCTCAAATAGGTGAAAAGGTGATGATTGTTTGCAATTTATAGCAAGCTGAAATAGTGGAAGATATGGGCAGAAATGTACCAAGGATCTATGCAGCCCTGGGCAATAAGAAAGAAAATTATCAGTCACATATGATTGAAGTGGAAGGTATGCTAAAAAACCAAACCATTACTATTTTAATTGATTCAGGAGCTAGTCATAGTTATATAGATCATACGATGGTGGAAATTTTTCATTTTCCAAGAAGCAAGCATGGAAAATCTTGGTTGGTGTAGCTGGCTACCGGAGCCAAAAGAAAAGTAAATGACATGGTTTAGTCATGTCCTATGGACATGAATGGACTGAACACCAGGGAATATTTGGACATATTTTCTTTAGTTTCCTATGATTGTCTAATTGGGATGGATTGGTTGGACCCACATAATGCTATCCTATACTATTATAACAAGGAATTTACTTGATTGGATGAGGAAGGAAACCTAAGGACAGTGTAGGAAATTCCCAGGGAAGTAACCATCAGAGAAATTTCAGCATTGCAACTGAAGTAATGTTACAGAAAAGGGTGTCAAATATTTGTAGCTCATATGGAAGAAACACCTAAATAAAGGGTGTCAAATATTCTAGATTATGCAATCCTAAAATAGTTTGAAGATGTGTTTAGGGAAATACCAGGATTACCGTCTAAAAGATACATTGGTTTCTCCATAAATTTGATGTCTGGAATAGCTCCAGTATCCAATACCCCTTACAGGATGAGTACACTAGAATTGAAGAAGTTGCAAATGCAACTTGAAGAGCTTCTAAAGAAGGGGTATATACACCCAATTGTGTCACCTTGGGGTGCCCCAGTTTTATTTGTGAAGAAAAAGGATGGAACATTAATACTTTTCATTGACTTTAGGAAGTTGAACAAGGTAACTGTGAAGAATAAGTATCCTTTGCCAAGGATTGATGACCTCTTTGATCAGTTGAAAGATGAAAAAATATTCTCCAAGATTGATCTCAGTTCAGGTTATCATCAAGTAAGAATTAAAGAAGAAGGCATCAACTAGAATTCTTTCAAAACAAGGTATGATCATTATGAGTTCATAGTGGTGCCATTTGGGTTATCAAATACACCATTTGTCTTCAGGTGTTTAATGAATGGTATTTTCATAGAATACTTAGACAAGTTTGTGATTGTATCTTTATATGTCATTATTATATATTCTAATTCAAAGGAAGAGAATGAACAACACTTGAGGATGGTATTACAAGTATTAAGGGATCATCCGTTGTACGCGAAATTGAGCAAGTGCTCATTTTATCAGAAGAAAATTCATTATTTAGGGCATATCATTTCAAAGGAAGGGATAGCAGTGGATTCTGAGAAGATAGAGGAAATTAGAGGATGGTCAACACCAAAGAATGTGATAGAGGTCAGATCATTCATGGGCCTTGTAGGCTACTATAGTTGAATGATTCTCAAATATTGCACACCCAATCACTTTCTTGCAAAAGAAGGGTGTGAATTTTCAGTGGACATTGGATTGTGAAAAGAGTTTCCAACACTTGAAGCAATTATTAACCAGTGCTTCAATTCTAAGGATTGTAGATACAAATGAAGACTTGATTGTATGCACAGATGCATGTAAAGAAGGACTTGGTGGAGTCCTCAATCAAAATGGGTTTGGTGTATGTTATGAATCAAGGAAGTTGAAGGAGCATGAAAGGCACTATGCCACTCATGATTTGGAGTTGTCAGCCATAGTGCATGCCTTGAAGAAGTGGAGGAACTACCTCATCGGGAAAATTTTTGAGCTAAGGACAGACCATAATGGTCTGAAATATTTATTTTATCATCCAACTCTAAATGCTAGGCAAAGTAGGTGGTTAGAATTTCTCAGTGAATATGACTTTGATATAAAGCATATTAAAGGGAAAGAGAACAAAGTGTTTGATGAACTCAACAGAAGAGTGCATGAGTTGAATGCTACATCCATTAGCATATACCAATCATATTTGAAAGACATAATTTTGGAGGCTGCAAAATCAGATTTGCAATACAAGGAATTCGTGAAAAAATTACAGCAAGGTATTTTGCACCAGAAAATTGAAGACTATAAGCTATAAAATGATGAAATTCTCATGTACAGGGGAAAAATTTATGTATCAAATTCTAGGAATTGAAAAATATGATATTGAGATAAATTCATAATGTACCTTATGTTGCACATCCAGGTTATCAGAAAACTATTGCATCTTTCAAGAGACAATATTATTGGCTAGGAATGAAGAAAGAAGTTGTTGATTTTATTGTCAAATGTTTGGAATGTCAAAAGGTAAAGGTTGATCATAGACACCCAACTAGTTTTCTATAACCATTACCCATTCCTGAGTGGAAATGGGAAGTTGTAACAATGGATTTCATCACCAAACTACCGAAAAAAAACAAGCATCATGATTCTATTATGGTAGTGGTGGATAAGATTACTAAAACTGACCATTTTATTCCAGTAAAGCTCACTCACAAGGAAACCAACATTGTTCATGTTTATATGAGAGAATTTATTGATTATATGGTATACCCAAGACAATTGTGTCTAACAGAGATCCAAAATTTACATCAAATTTTTGGAAAGGATTATTTAAGGGATTTGGAACAAATTTGAATTTAGTACAGCTTATCATCCAAAATCAGATGGACAAATAGAGAGGGTGAATCAAGTGATTGAGGATATGTTGAGGATGTATGTGATGGACAAACCATCAAAATGGGAAGACTACCTACACTTAGTATAGTTTTCTTATAACAATGGGTACCAATCATCTCTAAAGATGAGCCCATTTGAGGAACTTTATGATGGAAGGTGCAACACACTGGTAAGTTGAGATAACCCAACAAATAGAGTAGTGGTTGGGCCAGAATTACTCAGGGAAATGGAAGAGAAAATGTTGAAAATAAAACAGAATTTAAAGGATGCCCAAGATAGGCATAAAAGATATGTTGATAAGGGAAGAACTCATAGGGAATTTAAAGTGGGGGACCATGTACTCTTGAAACTAGAGGCCAACAGAAGTTCTCTGAAGTTGGGAAATTGTTCAAAGTTGGCGGCTCGCTATTGTGGGCCATTTTAAATCCTAGAGAGGATTGGTCATGTATCATACATGCTTTCCTTTCCTACATCAATGACCATTCATAATCTATTTCATGTATCATTGCTTAAGAAATATATCCTTGGTGATAATCATGTTATTGATTGGAATGTGATTCAAGTGGAGCAAGAAGGTGCTTTCCAAGTACATCTGGTATGCATTCTGGATCAAAAAACCAAAAAGCTCTGGAATCGAGCCATAGAGCTTGTAAAGGTCCAATGGACCTGGTACAGTCCTGAGGATGCAACGTGGGAGCATGAAGATGCTACATGGGAAAAATATCCACATAGTTTTGAGGATTTGTGAAATTTTGGCTGTATATGTGTATATATTGCACTGAGGACAATGCATAAATAAGGGGAGGGGAATGTAATACCTCTAGGCCGAACTCCAATTGTAAATGTAATTGCAAATGTACTTAAGCTGGTGAGATGTTTGATATCATTTTTTCATGCACCTTTCATGGTATAGTAAGAACATGTATTGCGCACTAAAATGATGAAGTGTGCACATTCCAGGATACCACGTGCAACAAACTTAAGTGTGTACGATTTTGAGGCCATGGAGCCTTTGTGTGTATGTCATGTTTTATAGGCTGGTGAGCCAGTTATTATAAGCTAGGAGGCTTATGTATTGAATTAGGCTAGAGATCCTAGATGCTAAAGGCCAGTGAGCCTATTTTTGTATATGTCTCATCATTAATATAATACATCGTTGCGTGTAGACCGACCATGATAAAAGAGTATGGGGGACTAAATTCTACTAGTTAGGGAAAGGCGAGGTATAAAATTTAAGTATAAGGGGCTAAGTTAGGGAGCTCAATCCAAAAAGGAATATTATATTAATATTCCCTAAAGTATAAAGTATGGATAATTATTTTATCCTAAGTTCTAAGGATGGGGACAAGTGGGCCAAAGTGTCTCTCAACATGACAAGTGTCAAGTTGGGAACATGCATACATATAGTTTGGACTTAGTTCATTTTCCCATTTATTCCACCATCATTCAGAGACTCATTCATTTGTCCACCATACTCTTACCTGTACCCATACCTATACCTATATCTATACCTAGTTATCTTGGGAGTTGATTTCCTGAAGGTGCCAAACTGCAACTACATGGCTCCGATACTTCATGTCCGGCCTATTGTCGAAACCCCAGAAAGGAAGTGGAGCAGTTGAAGGATTATTGAGCAGAGAAGTGACACACTTCCTGGGGTGGGACATGCATGTGGGAAATGAGGGATTTTAGGTTGTTAGTTTGAGTTGGCACCTATGGAAAATTCTTTCCTTTTGTTTGAGATACATTAGCCTAGTTAGGAATCTCTTTACCAAGGTGGAGTTTAGTCTTAGCTCGTGGGTGACCCACTGCTGAGAGTGATGAACAACGTAGTCTAAGGTTGGGAGGTTCATGGAAGGTATGCACGCAGTTGGTCATATTTTTACCAAGATAAGTGTCAATTGTCTGTTAAATTACATGTTGCATTATTATTTATGCGTTTATTTTTATGGTTTTTTCCTATGTGTTGCATGTGTATTCTTATTATTATTCTATATGAATCTATGCATTTGCAGAATGCATTTGTCTATTTTAAGTTTTATATATAAAGTTATGCAAGAGTTTTTGTGTGTATATGTTTAAATATTGTATACAGTTCGAAAATGTTTGTTTGGCATATCCCAGTTGAATGTTAGGGATGTTACAAGCACGACTAAAGCAAACCTATGAATTAGGAATATAATCAAGCTCCACAACCAAAAATCTCCCACTTGGAGATTGATCACAATAAATCAAATGTTGTTGTACCTATTGGATTATGATCCACCTTGGACCTGGAAAATTTCTCATCTTTACCTTCATGCTTGAAGACCAACTGAAACTGAGAATGAACTCAATTTCTTCTTGGTTACTCCCTTTGTTAACATGTCTGCAGGATTCTAGCTAGTATGTATCTTTTTGAACTTCAAATGTCCATATTTCTATACAAATCGTATGAAATGGTACCTGAGTTTTATATTCTTATTCTTCTAATGGAAGTTTGAGTTCTTTTCAATATTAATGGCACTCTTGTTGTCACAGTACAACCTGTTATTCTCCTTCTTCTTTCCCAATTCCTCCATAAAACTTTGTAACCAAATCATCTCTTTACTATCCTCTATAGGAGCAACATAGTCTCCTTCTATTGTTTAAAGTGAAACAACCTTTTGCAGTTTCCAAATCCAACTTACTATTGTTCCACCTACAGTAAAAAGATACCCTGTGGTGCTCCTTTTGCTATCTTTATCACATGCCATATCTGAATCAACATATCCTTGTAAAACAATGCATGAACCTCCAAAACATAGTGCATGAGTAGAAGTACCTCTCAAATAACTGAGAATCCACTTTACTGCCTCCCAATGTTATTTACCTGTATTTTTCATATACCTTCTCACAACTCTCACTGCATGTGCAATATCTGGTCTTATGCAAACCATCGCATACATCAAGCTGCCAACTGCTAGTGAATAAGGGAGCCCGAACAAGTATTCTATCTCCTTTCATGTCTTGGGACACGTTTCCTTAGTTAATTTGAAATGGTTGGCCAAAGGTGTACTAAATGGTTTTTCATTATGCATTCTAAACCTCTCCAACACATTCTCTATGTACTCACCCTGAGACAATGTCAATTTGCAATTTTTCGTGTCTCTTATTATTCTCATACCAAGGATTTTCTTTGCAACACCCAAATCCTTCATCACAAATGAATTATCTAATTTCTTCTTGAGCACATTTATATCATGCATATTATACCCTACAACAAGCATGTCATCTACTTACAATAGCAAGATAATATAACTTCCATTTTCTAGTCTTTTAAAATAAACACAGTGATCAAAATGACATCTACTATAACCTTGTTTTGTCATAAACCTACCAAACTTCAAATACCACTACCTTGGAGCTTGCTTTAGGACATACAAGCTCTTCTTCAACCTACATACCAAATTACCCTTTTTTTTGAACTCATACCCCTGTGGCTACTGCATATAAATATCTTCCTCCAAATCCCCATGGAGAAAAGTTGTTTTTACATCTAACTATTCAAGATGAAAATATTCTACTGCCACAAGAATTAAAATAGTCCTAATTTAAGTCATATTAACAGCAGGAGAAAATATTTCATCAAAATCCATACCTTTCTTTTGTCCAAACCCCTTTACAACAAGTCTATCCTTATATTTCGTTTTTACTCCATCTTCTTCCTTCAACCTGTAAACCCATTTATTATGCAATTCTCTTTTTCTTGCAGGAAACTGAACCAACTCCCAAGTCTGGTTATTTACCAAGGATTCCATTTCATCTTTCATGCCTTTCTCCCACTTCTTTTTAGTGTCTACCTGCATTACCTCTTCATAACTTTCTGGTTCACCACAATCAATCAACAACAAATAATACAATGAAGGAGACTATCATTCAGGGGGTCTACTTAACCTGTTAGATATTATAACAACCCTTGCAGGAGTTTGAGGTATATGTTTCTCCTATTGTTGTACATTTTGATTTTCTGGTACCTTTGGAATTTCTTTTTCTGTGATCTCATCAAGCATTGTGTATTCTGGTTTTTCTATTTCATGTTTCTTTCCCTGCAACTAATATTTGACCATGACCTTCTCATTGACTATGATATCTCTACTCCTATTGATTTTGTGACTTTCATAATACCATAAGAGATAACCAAAATCATTAACACCATATCCAATAAAGGTACACTTCTTGGATTTTGCCTCAAGCTTTGTTCTATTTTCTATATCAACATGGACAAATGCTTCACAACCAAACGTATTAAAAAAAGAATAATTTACGTTTTTACCTGTCCATGTCTCCTCTGGAATTCCACCATCCAAATAAATTGAAGGTCCTTTATTTATTAAGTAAACATCAGTCTCTAGAGAATATTCCCATAGCTGTCAGGGAAACCCAACATGAAATCTCATACTCCTTGCACGCTCCATGATTTTCTTGTTCATCCTTTCTAACACACCATTTTTTTGTGGTGTTCCTGGAACTGTTTTCTCTCTATGAATCCCATGGTATGAACAGTAATCATCAAACTCATTGCTAAAATATTCACCTCCATTGTAGGATCTGAGAAACTTCAACCTTTTTCCTGTCTCATTCTCAACCAAATATTTCCATTTCTTAAAAGTATCAAAAACATCATATTTTTGTCAAATGCAATAAAACCAAGTTTTTCTAGTGGCATCATCAATGAAAGTAACATAATAATGAGAGCTACCAAGAGATGATACCTGAGCTGGTCCCCATACATCTATATGGACAAGATCTAACATTTCACTCTTCTTTTCTTTTCCAACTCTCAGAAATCTGACTCTCTTCTTTTTTGCATAAACACAGTGCTCACAGAAATCCAAATCAATTTGTTTAAGATCTGGAAAAAAAAATTGCGAAGTATATGTATCCCCTTCTCACTCATGTGTCCAATACGATGATTCCACAGTGTTGTATCCACTCCTGTAGAACCTAAAGAGATATAAGATTTAGTATTACCAGTACATAAATACAATGTACCTACCTTCTTTCCTTTTTCTATCACCAGTGATCCTTTGGTGACCTTCCATGCCTTATCTATAAATATAGATATATAGCCTTCACTTGCCAACTTCCTTGTTGAAATTAATTTTTTCCTTAGATATGGAACATATCTTACCTATTTCAACAACCATTTGTTTCCATTCTTTTTATTTAGTTGTACCTTACCCATTCCAACAATTTTTCATGGTGCATCATCACCCAAATGAACCTGTCCAAAATCACCTTGAACATAATCTAGAAAAAAATTCCTATGGGGTGTGCATGAAATAAATCCCCTGACTATTCTAACCAAGACTCAAAAATATTATCTACAGAAAGAATCAAAGCATCTTGTAACACATCACTTGTTACATTTGCTTCTTGGTTTTTCTGCTGTTTTCCATCTCTTTGTATCTTTGGAGATCTGCAGTCTTTCTTCATATGTATTTTCTTCCCACAATTCCAGCACTCTATCTTTCCAAGTATGTATTTGGATCTTCCCTTCCTATAATTCCCACTGTTCCCTGAGTCGTTTCCTCTATCCTTTTTTCTTCCTTTGTTCTCCATGGTCAACGTATTTCCTAATGTCTCACCTGTGATTTTTCGTCGCATTTCCTCTCTAAGGATAGCACCAACAACATCATCAAATTTTAGAGTGTTTGAACCAGAGACAGAGTTACTTATAGCCATGACCAAGCCATTCCAACTTTCTATAAATGAGCACAAGATTATAAGATTCCTAACCTCATCATCAAATTCCACTTTTATAGAACTTAGTTTATTAGTAACTGTATTAAATTCAATTAAACAATATGAAACATACCCACCTTCTGACATATTCATATTAAATAATCACTTCATTAGAAATACTTTATTAGACGTCGAGGGTTTTTCATATAGTTTAGCTAATGGGTCCATCAGCTCCTTTGTTGTCTTTTCTTATGAAATATTGAATGCCACCGATGCTTCTAGACTCAATTGTGTCGTTCCTATTGTCTTTCTATCAAGAACCTCCCATTCTTTGTCCTTCATTGCATTTGACTTCTTTGCTATTCTGCCCAATGGTGGGAATAGATCTTTATGATATAAATAATCTTCCATATGGATCTTCTTTAAATGATATTTTTGGCTATTAAATTTCTTGACCCTAAACTTTCCATCTTCCACAATTTCTCCCACTCAAACCAAGAACCCTCTTTTCATGTGAGTTACCTTTCTCTCTAATACCAGTTGTTGTAAAAACAAGATTGTAGAGCAATACAATAAAACAAATGTGGAAATAAAAACATATAAGATACACAATACAATAGAGACACAAATATACGTGGTCCACCCATTGTGGGATATGTCTACCAGAGAAATTTCTAAGTCCTTCCTTTTATTATCCAACAAAATGGAGGGATACAACCTACAACACACCCGTTGTAACTTCCTCTTCTTTCTCTCACAGTCTCATCTCTCATATTACAATATTCACAATAATACACAGCCGCAATATAATTCCCTCATAAAAGAGAGTTTTATTTTAGGGAAAACAACCCTAACATAAGTTCTACCATCATATTTTCAACATTATAATGAATGGTCCAAATTGACTATGAAATTACAATATTTTACAAGGAAAATTTTCGCAAAATTTTTCTTCCGGGACGTTTCCCCCGAATCCCTCGTCGATGAGGGGGGGGATACAAAAATTGTTTCCACCCTCGCCCCACCCTCCCCTCGGACCCCCCTGGTGACATTTGTGGGGGGGAGGGGAATCCCACCCACACCCCCAGTTAGGGAATGGAGTCCACAAAAAGCTGAAACAAACCTTTGAATCACGAAGATAATCAGGCTCCACAACCAACAATGATCTCACACATCTCGTGGGTTTCAGGGAAAGAAAATTTCCCTGAGTATGGCTAGGAGGAAACCAGTTGGCCTCATGAGAGTTGGCATGGAAAGGTATGGGATCTAGAGAATGATTTCATTCATCGAAACTAAAAATATGGTTAGGTATACTTTTGGAGTTTTTTTTTTAATTTTCTTAGGAATTGTGAAAGTTTTATTGTTGATGATTTTGTTGTGTAAAATAAATTATTGGTTCTATTTGTACATAGTATATACATTCTATTTTTTTCTCTTAGTAGTTACATATGACATTTAGATTTCTAGACTAAATATATATAGAAACAAGTGTTGCATGGAAGCTTAGTCCCTGCCAAGTATATTTGGGAATGGAGATGATAGTTGGCAGCTTATAATTATTCATGATGATGATTTTTGGAAGATGGGGAGAGACGAGGAATATTGTTAAAAAAACATAAATTAACAGTATGGTAAGTAAAGGGTAATTAGAACAGATATTTAACAAGAAGGAAATGAAAGTTGAAATATGTAAAATTAAATGAAAAAAAAAAAAAACTAAAAAAAAATATTAGAAAGTTATGTTCAATTGTTTTTTAGAAATGAAATGATAAGAAAATTGAAAATATTAAAATCTATATTGAAATTACATTGAATACTAATTTAAGATATAACTTATATCTTACTTTACAGTTATTGAAAAAGAATCTACCCAGGAATAGATGGCAGGAACAAAGAAATTAGTATGAAATGGAATCTTCCCATAAAGTAA
>ML781618.1:360750-381046 GCA_009831015.1 Picea engelmannii | reverse complement strand
GTTTTCCCAAAAAACATCGTTTAGGGCCTCAAAATGGCCCCGGAAGTTAAAACTGCTAAAAATAGTAAATTACCAAAATTGCCAGAAACATGTTTTGGGCCAGTTGGAGAAGGTGGGTGGCCACTGATATCCACCTGGATCAGGAAATTTCCAGTCAGAGGTGGGTAATTGAAAGTACCTATCAAAGGTGGGCACAAACCAACCCCTACATTGATGATGTTGGGTTAAGGGTTATCAATCATCAAGACTGTGGATACCCCCGATGAAGGGTTGGGATGGGAGAAAGATCATTGATCCATGGTCATGATCTAGCCCTTTTGTGGAAACAACAAGAAACGAAAAACTTTCACGACCACTACTTTCATAGCGTAGGTCCAACTCCTTCCTAACAAGAGATTGTAGTCAAGAGACACATCAACCACTTCAACTTCGACGCACACGGTCTTCCCTCCTAACCGCATGGGAAAAGAGGGGATGATTCCATGTGGTCAGAATGAACGACCATTGAAAGAGATAAGAAGAGTATGTGACGGAGACAAAACAGGTTGGCCAATGGCCTTCCAACACACCAAAGACATCACACATGTCAAGGTTCCCTCATCAACCACTGTGCGAAAAATGTTTCGAGTAAAAAATTTTGTGGTGTAAACCACTACTATCTGAAACGCTACATGGTAAGGAAGACGAGGTTTTAAGTCAATCGTATCAAGCATGATCGTTCCCAGATTAAAATTCCCAGTGGATCCTAAGGAAGCTAATAGATCCTTTCTCTGGGAAGGGCATCTCTGCAGGACTTCCAAAGATGACATTGTACAAGGGATTTGTGACAAATCCTTCACCACAGAGTAGTTCTGGGCGACCCTTTTGTTTGGCTTGTGGGAAGTTTTCTTGAATGCACCTTTGGGGATGCATGTCATTGTTTCTCCTAATGTCTTCTCAATCTAGAGAGGAAGAGATGGTTTTTCGGCTTCTTTACCCTTCTCAGAGGTGTTTGGCATTCTGTAGTCATGTGTCCTAGTCTCTATGTCAACGCTACCTTTCATCATGTACACATTTGTGGATGAAGGATTACTCGAAGATGGAGGGGGTCCCTGACTAGCCCCTTCCACGCTTGAAGAGGCTTGAGATAAAATTTTCCCATGCAGAAATGGATTTGTTAACATGGTAGGCTACTGCTGTGCCAATAACTTATGGGCCTCCGCAAGCCAAGGGAACTAGTGATTCAGATGGTCTTCCTTGCAAAGATTACAGGGATACTTTGACTTCTTATTTTCAGTGTTTCCCTCACCATCATTATTGGTAGGTTTCTTATCCCCCTTACCCTTCTTTCATTGTTTCTTATTTCCATCAGGCTGCTAGGTGGCCTTCGGGTTTGTCGACTGCACACTGTGTACATCCGACATTTGAGTAGGGGGAGCAGCCGAACCAATGGTCTGGTTGGTCGTTATCTGTTGTATTGAAAATTGTTGCAATTGATTCAATAGCTTATCAGCGGGCTTCATTGCACTGAACCTACAATACCATTGACATGTGGTCCAGATCTCTATCTAGTCTTGTCAAGTATCGACCGTGGTGCATCTGGTAAAACTTCATAAAGTAAACCAGACTAAGAGTAGATCATTTCTAGCTGTTGGGCTCTCATTCTCGCTTCTTCCTCTAAAAATACCCCCGAGGTTGTAACATCTTTAGATAACTGGGGTACCAAAGACTTAAGGAACCACTCAAGAAGGAATTTTGGTGGGACTGGCACTTTTATCAAACTCTTTCAGCGTCTCCATCCTCGTATGTGATCTAATATATGGTCCACTTTTGTCTGCTCAAAGTTGGATAGCAATTCGGTGTCGGCATCATATCTCACAGTTAATTGGAAATGGTTTAAGAAATCCATTGCCAATTCGTCAAAGGAAGAGTATCTTGAGTGGTCAAGCTTGATGTACCATTTTGTTGCACTCCCGATGAAAGTGCATTGAAAAAAACAGAACTGGATGGATTCGTCTCTCAAAGAATTGGATGAGCACCATAAATGGAAGGTAGTCACATGATCACCTAGAATTTCATTAGGCTTGGCCTCAAACTTTGGAATGTCTGAAGGAAACTTGGTTGGCATCAGAGTCCAATGTAGATTGTGACATATGGGGTCATTTAATAACCTTTTCAAGTCTGGCAAGTGTAGAGTTTCCACAAGCGGTAATTTGGGTTATTGATTGTAACCAGGGAAAGAGGAGCCTGTAGTTTGGCTGGCACCAGGTTTCCAGGAAATGTTAGGTTGTTGGCCAAGGTTCTAGTAATAACCATGGCCATGACCAGCATATGGATTCTACACTTGTTGAGATGTCATAGGCTGACTCCCATAATAGGATGTAAAGGGTTGGGCTTGCATCGCATTCCAAGGATTTTGGGAAGGGTTTCCCCCTGTCGATCTGACGGGCATAAGTGTTGAGCCTTGCCCAGGGTTCCATTGGCTATGGAAGGGGTTTCCCCTGGTTGACATCCCTGACAAGGGAACTGATCCCTGCCATGGATTCCAAGGTCCTTATGAGGAAGGAATTCCTAAGTTTCCCCCCTATGTAGGAATAGTACCCTGCATAGGATTTTGTTGTCCATAACCAGGGTTTCCCCCGACCGAGATGGTGGCTGAAAAGAATGCATTGTTATCAAACGCGCCAAAAAAAGAGAACAGTGTCGAACCTACCATCATGTTATAAGTAGGAATTCCTTAAATACCTGCTCCAAACGAACTATAGTTTATGTTCATACCGACGGAATGTTGGTGAGTACCGTCGAGTGAAGGGGATGATGGAGGTATATGACCCCCTCCGTAAGGGAAAGCATTATAGGGAGATACATTACCCCCCATAGATCCTTGCAAAGGAACGTTGGAGCTCCCTTCCCTAAGACCTAATATCTGTAGAGTGGAGTGGGAAAGGACAGTTCTAGTATCGAATCCAAGCATCTCATATGAGAATGGAGGGCCTGTCGCACTCTGGGTGAACAGAGCAGTGATCGTTTCCATAGACGAAATCAGATTATTTCTTGAGGTAGAGGCAATCGAGACCATAGTGGCCAGGACCGACGATGGTTGGTTAGGAGGTGGAATACCCCCTTAGTGAGTATCGTAGAGGAAATATGAGTATTCCCTAAATAAGTAGCAACATTTGTTTCCATTGCTTCTTGTGACACTACCTGACGCTCGTAAGGTTGAACCTGTACAATGATGGGCATCGATAGATCAATGATTGGAGGGTTATATGGACCAAGATCTTGCACTCTGAGGTCAGAAATGATTGATTCCTACGGAATCAAATGTTCTCTTCTTGAAGATAAGTTGGGCACAGTTTCTTATAACCCGACCATCTCAAAAGACCCTTTCTAGTCTAGTTTTCACCTTAGCGGTGGCGGGGGTGGCTTGAGATCAACCGGTGGCAGGCCCAAAATACTTCGTGACTGGTGGAGCTCCTAATCCTCCACTATGTGACAAGATAAAAGACACGCTAGGGATTTCTATAATCATTTAAAAAACCATCACACACTAGAAAAAGTTCCTATGAGATAAGACAAGCAGATCACTAGCTATTTGGAAGAACAGTTACAACAACCAACACTAGAGAAACTTACTAGTGCAAGTGCAACTCGAATACAGTAGCACCCTCTAGGTAGACTATACAAATAATGGCACAATGTCTACCCTAGGTATTGTAGTATACCCCTGCATTCACCTTTGTAAGTCACTAAGATAAAGAAAACTAGGTTTCCATTGCACGAACAGTCACCAGTCGGGTACAGTCAATAGTCGGGTAGAACGCAATGAGCAGGGTATCAAGCCCGAAACCTATCAAGGGTATCGAAAGAAAGTGTTCTGGAAGATGATTGAGGACCTCGAATGTATTTGAGACGCATGAAGCTCTATGGAAAATGTGATCAATGGAATCCCAAGATAAACCCTCTATATGTGTTCCCCACTACACTTGGTCCGACTTTGGAGGGGTTATCTCCACTACCTTTCCACACGCGACCTTGTGTTTATCCCGTGTGTTAGAGGGGGGTCCCAGATAACTTTCATAATTACTGGACTTTCAAACACTCCCTAGCTCAAACTCTTATGTTTGTTTTTGTAGCCTTGAAGAGTTTCCTCTCCAATCCTAAATCAAGGCTCTAGCCTAGACTAAATTGATGAACCCTTCAAACACAAGGTCTAATAACTTTTAATTAGGCTTTAATTTTAGTGGTTGTCTTAAGTAGAAAAGGAACAAAAATGAAACCAGTGATGTTCTTTAAGAGACGAAAGAGAAGATCATAAGATGATACTGGAAACAAAAGTACTTCTTTCTTCACAAATAAAGATTTGCCAATTGAAACTCTTTCACCAAAATTTATGTAACTACTTTTCTCAGATCTTTGAAAAGAAAAACTCAAAACAAGATTTCACTTGACTATGAGCTACTTAATTTCCTAAGCATTCAAGTAAAGAAGTTAAGAAAACTTTCTTTTTCCTTGGTAAATGAAGCAACTTAACCTAAACTACTTTACGAAACAAAGAAATGAAAGATTTTTTTTTATTGTTTTTTGCTTCAAAACAAGAAATTTGAAAATGAATTATTTTCTTTTCTTTCAAATAAAAAAAGGGGAAAATGACGACAAGACATGACCAAGAAATGGCTTTTAGCCCAATCGTAGATCGAAGGGAGTCACTGACAATACCAAGCAGGCATATCAAAGCAGTCTCACCAACTTGTCTAAAAACCCTATTAAATAAAACGAATGAAATCTTTGGTCAAAATAAAGCTAAATTGAAGTCATACCTAGGCTACAAACTACTATAATAGAGACTAGTACTAGATCAAGAAAACCCCTAAGGAGTGTGACTCCTGATAGGGAAGAGGATGGCTGCCTCTTCTTTTTACAAAAAAAATCTCAACAGGCACGCTACTGAAACTTCAACAACCAGCATATGTACGTGGGTTGTCCAAGGGAAGGGCACATATGCATGCATGCAAGCCCAATACAAGCCACGTACACCTTTGTAAATCCTCAAAAAAATGAAAAAACAACAGTCCAGTACAAGCAGGGAGTACTGGTATGGAAGACTAGCATCCCTTAAAGATACAAAATCTCATAGAAACTCAGAAAACAGTAAATAAATTGATTCAAAGAGACCAAAAAGAAATATCCCCAAAGACCGTAGAGGAATTCCCCAGTACCGTCGCCAATTCTGCTATAGAGGGAAAACCCCACTACGGACTACACCAAGGGTTTAAAGTGTAGGCAGAGCAAACTGTCTAAAGTCTCCTACTTTTAATCACTATCCCAACATTACCCCACAATCATACATAAACGACAAGAGAGAGGGATCCAGTAGGCCTACCTTAACCTCTATGTTCGATGTCGATCCCTTTGCACTTGGTTGTTTCCTGACTGCCAATCTCCTCCCAAGGTTGACTTGAATTCATCAAAAGACAAACAAGAAACTACAAGCATGCATTCTACATATGGATTAGTGGGTTAGACATCATAAACAAGAAATGTAAACAAATAATATAATTTTAAGACGTCATTTGGTGGGACAGAAAAAGTACTTGTTTAAATTAATCACAAATAGTCACTTACAACATGAGACAGGAACTACTCCTCGAACTTGGTCCTAGGCTCCTCTTCACAATGCACCAATAGCTTCCACATGTTCTTCTCCTCTTCAGTTCTCTCTTAGGGAAATGGTAAAGGGATTTACAATTGGGGCAAAGGGGGATTGATAAAATGGGCAGAGTTTCTTTGCTCTCGTGCTTCTCCTTGCAATGGGACCCCAACCCCTTCTTTTATAGGCCAAAAGGGATAGTAACGATTAGGGTGACTAGCTATGAGCAAGAAAATGGTTAAGTAACAACTCAGAAACCATTATCCTATGCAATTTTCCACTTTTCATGATATTTTGTGAGTGTACGCGGGATGTAAAGGGTCAGCAGGCGTGTGTATGCGGGTAGTAATGGTGAAGGGCGTGTACACCTTCAAAGCAATGCTTTTTTGAAGAGATTTTTCAATGATGGCTTAGAAGAGATAGTGATTTAGATGGCCTGATGCCAGGTATGCATGTCTGGTGCAATTTAGGGTTATAACAATCACCTTGTAGCTCCTCGAGTTCTTTGGTCGATACAATCACTCTGTTCTAGCAGTTACAACCAGTCAATTATGGATTCTTTGGATTCTAATCCCCTTCCTTCACGTGACCTCTGGCAGTGACCATATGCCTATTCTAAAAGAACTTCTCGAGCTTCGTTTAGTGAGCACTAGCTCCTTTTCATGATATGACCATGGGCTATGAACTTCACGTGACCACACGATTGTGGGAACGTTAATAGGTAGTTTGAGGGAAACCCTCTTTTCACCCCGCAATTCACTACAAGCCTCCACGCATCCTTTCTCCAAAACCATGGTTTTGATTGTGGCCCCCTCATGAAAAATTAAGGCCCGAGCATGTTCTGGATGCATAATGTGATGGGACCATCGATCTCATGATCTTGATAGTGATCCTTCGATCAATGGCTCTGATCTATCTTCCTTTCCTACCTTCTTTCCTCTGCCCACACGCAATCCTTAGTCTCAATGATCAGGTGACGTGTGGCCCTCCAAACAAATGGACGAGATCGATTTTGCCTTTCAAGCTTCAGGAGTTTCGATTCTCAAACTTCACTTGCTCCCGAATAATTTCACCCGGAGTCCACGATCCAACGACGTGTGTCCCTTTTGGATCAACGGTCACAATCCCTTCGGGTATTCGGGGCTTAACAATCTCAACTCTCAACTTTATTTCATCCTTCCTTTTATTTTTCATGGAGCTAACAATCCATTGACGTGTGTCCTCTTTAATCCAATGGCTATCCTCCACTCCTGGACTTCGGCCTTCAAAAATCTCAAACCTTTCTTCTTCACGTTTTCTCAGAGTAGTTTTTCCTGGAGTTCACAATTCATTGACACATACCCTCATGCACAATCAATGATTATAAGTGACTTTAGCACTTTAGAACTTTAAGTTGATCGATGCTTCATTCTCCTCTGGAGTGGTCACCTGCTGAATAAGTCATAGGTGGTGGGAATCACTTGTTGTCGGTTAACACTTCCACTTACATTGTCCTTCCACTGTACTAGATCAATGGTTGAGAATGCATCCGAAGTGATATTCAAATCGGACGACTCGTATCCACTTCAATATTTTGGCATGCGGGACTTTAGGACTTAGGGCATCTACTGGTAGTAAAACTCCTGGAGTAAAACTTCTAGAGTGACATCACTTGATGATGTTTCATGAGCCTAGTATTTGCCATGTATCACTCAGATTTGTGATTTGCGCGTACCTGAAGTGTCGAATCAACTTGAAACTTGTCATTGTCTGATTATGTCACGTGTCCTTGCTGACGTATTCTTGTTGACATGGATCATTATTCACTTCAGGACTTTAGCCTTCGAGACTTTGGGTATTTTGAATTTTCAAGTCACCAATTCTTCTGAAGTGAGAGTCCCCGAACAATAACATCCTCGCAACTTTTAGACCCAAACTAAACGTTGTTCGTCAATCATGTTCTCAGATTGATGGCTCGATATTTGTATAATGTTTCTTTTCTATCTTATCATGTCCTTCCACTTCAAATTGATATAACATCTATCATTTACTTCGTCTCTCTGGCTCTCCAGCTCTCGAGACTTCAGTTTTTTCAAGTCTCAAACTGAAAAATCATCGAAGTGATTTTCTCCGGAGTTGAGGATCATGTGCCACCTATCAGTCTTGATGATGGATGGTCCCTACTTACCTCAATACTTCGGTACTTTGACAAGTCCACTCTCCTACGCTAATCCAAAGGGTTAACCTTCCTGCATTTATTTCTGGATCCAACGATTGTTGATCCTCGGTGCTCAAATCTAATGAATTAGATCTGTACTTCTCCTCTATGCTTCCTCTGGTCATGGGACAATGATCTAACGGTCATCGGGTATTCGATATTGGTGATCCAATGGCCACTATCATTCTTCCTCCTGATCTTTCTAATCTCTCTAACTTAGAAGGTATTCTATGTGTTCAAAGGTCTCGACCTTTGATCCTCCTACGAGTCCTTCTCTTGGACCTCGGCTGCACTTATGGAAAGTGCAAAGTTCTATCTCTTCTTAGATTTGATCTCTACATAATGTTCACTCCTCCTTCTTAGATTACACTTCCTTCTTCTCTGCCTTTTGTTCTTTCCATCAATGACAAGCACACTCTTCCTGTAAACATGCCAACACCATTATCAGTCAAATTTTCGGTAACCGAAACTCTCGGTTACCTTCAGCCAGTTGATGATTAGTAGGGTCAACAATACCCCAAAGTATTGAACCTCTAGAGCTCCAAATTCATAAGGACTTATCTCCCTTAGGCTTAGCCTGAGTTTCCTAGGTATTGGTCATATGGGTTCTCCCAAACAGATCCTGTTCGCTAGTCTTCCAAATGAAAGGATCTTCCCTTTCGAGACTTAATCTTTATATCCTTCATGAGATTTATCATGAAATAGTTAAGGACTTGGGCATGATTTCCCAATTGCGAAGCAATTATTCTGAAGGATATATCCTCTCCAAACCGATGGGGTTAGATTCATGCAATGCTCTCTATCCCAACCTTCCTATAGTTTTAGGTCCCAAAACGTATCGAAGGCTAAACTGGGGCATATAGACAATCAGTCAAAAACACAAGTTCATAAGAAGACAAATGCATAAACATAGCTTTACCATTCAATACATAAACCATTTATATACAGATAAATACATGCATTCATCCTTTATTCCAGTTCAATGCACAAGGTATGAAAACACTTATCAGAACCAGATGATGTGATGTGACTGCTAAAAGGGGTGCTTGTTTCCACCCAACCATAATCTCAGTCACTCCTAACTAATTTACCATTGGCAACCCCTGAGATAGAACACGATACTCTAAGAGAGAATTATTCCTTCCGGCTTAGCAACAATTAGGGACAGAGGTTACTCTCCTCCTCCCACAAGATCTTGGCAACGGGTTTCTCTATACCAAAAAAGGATGTCTGCCTGATTACTTATTCAGTCACTCAACATCCTCATTTATCAGCTTGTATCATAACCCTTCTAGCCACATCATGCAACTAGAACATGTTCATTTTCCATTTCTCCCTCGAACTTGATAGCTTGGTCTCTCTTCTCTACTTCTCTTTGCATGTCTTCCTCTTCCCACCACGCCTTCCTTTATTTCCTTCCTCAGCAAGATTGTGTGTGGTCTGAATTCCTAGTCCATGTTCAGGTATGAAATCTTTACAGATGGGTGCTCTTCCCCATCCCCACATTAACTCTTGAGGAGGTCTTCCCACCTACCAACCTGACTGTAATTCATTCCTGGGTCAGAGGATTGTTCTGGTCCTGAGAAATTAAATCCAGTAAGGTACTGGTTTGGTGGGGGTTATCTCAACCATTCATGGTTACCCTCACCGTATCTTTCATAGAATCTATGGTCTATCTTGGCAAACCCCCCTTTCAACAGTCATGCAACACTTTCCCATTTCTATTAATAATAAAAATTACATTTCTTAACCTTTTATACAAAGGTTCATCAAATCAAACATTCACACATATCGAGTTTTCCATATTCTCTTGGACAATATATTTATATTTACAAATTGGGGGAAACAAGGGTGTTACAATCCCCTCCCCCTTAAAGGAACATCATCCTTGATGTTCTATCTGTCAATGTTCTCTATATATACAAAAGTAAATAAAAATGGATATGCATGTTTGATGGCATCATCCATTTTCCACATAGATTCATCTGGGCCAAAGTGTTTCCACTGCATCTTGAATTGTCAAATGGTTATGTTTGTGACTGAGGTTTCCTTCCTGTGTAGTATGCATTGAGGTTCTAGTAGAAATTGTCTCTTCGGCTCCACCTGAATCACAGACCAGACAATTATATGATTAGAATCATGTACATATTTCTTCAATAATGAAACATGGAAATAATTATGTGCCTTCACTGTGGGAGGGAGTGCTATCCTATAGGCTATAGGTCCCACTCTATATAATATTTCAAAGGGTCCACAATACTGAGGTTCTATCTTGGCACAAGCTCTCATTCTCAGGGAACTCTTCCTTGGTCTAATTCTGAGATAGGCATGGTCTCTTGTCTTGAAATCTCTGGGAGTTCTCTTTCTGTTGGCGTAACTCTTATGTTTATCCTGATAAGTTTTCATATTTTGCTTAATCTAAATCACTTGGTGTTCCATTTATTTCAGCATGTCAGGTCCAATTGTAATTCTATCCACTTGATTACTCCAGCTAATTGGAATCTTTCACTTTCTACCATAGAGGGCTTCAAAAGGGCTCATCTTCAATGACTCTCGATAATCGTTGTTGTAAGAAAATTATACCAATGGCATGTAGTCTTCCCACTTCTTAGGTTTATGCATTACATGCATCCTTAACATGTCTTCTAATATTTAGTTCACTCTTTCTATCTGTCCATCCGTTTGAGGGTGATAGGTTGTGCTAAACAATAATTTAGTCTCAAAACCATCCATTAAGGACTTCCAAAATCTTGAAGTAAATTTCGTGTCTCTGTCAGATATAATCTCCTTAGGCATGCCATACAATCTTAATATCTCCTTCATGGAAATGTTGGCAATATTTATTTCATTTCAAGTTGACTTGACAGGAACGAAGTGAGCAGACTTGCTCATTTTTTCCACCACTACCTTTATGGCATCATTTTGCTTGGTTGCTTTTGGTAATCCGGTGATGAAATCCATGGATATGGTTTCCCATTTACATTCTAGAATTGGTAGAGGTTGTAGCAATCATGTTGGGTGTCGGTGTTCTTCCTTAACTTCCTGGAATTCTAGACACTTAGCTAGATAGTCAGCTATGTCCCTTTTCAATCCAAGACAATAGAATTGTTTCCTAATGGTCATGATCATTTTCTGATAACATGGATGAACAGTATATGGTGTCTTGTGTATTTCATCCATTATGAACCTCTTCAAATCGTTACAAATTGGAATATACAATACGGTTTTGTAGTTTAGTAGGCCTTCATCCAGCATCTAATATCCTTCACACTTAATCCATGTGGGCTCTTTCATTAGGTATAACGTCGTAGTCTTTAAAAATGCATTTTTTTCTTGTGCATTCTTGACTCTCCCCATGAAATTCGTTTCACGGGTTCTTATTATTGCCAGGTGAATCGTTTTCACACTTTTGCTAAGGGCATCGACCACCATGTTTTCCTTTCCTTTGATGTGTTTGATTTATAAATCAAACTCACTAAGGAGATCCATCCACCTATATTGTATAGCATTTAGTTTTGGTTGATCAAACAGGTGCCTCAACCCACAATGGTCTGTCATAAGTAAAAATATCCTACCTAGGAGGTAATGCCTCCACATTTTTAAACCATGCACTATGTCAATCAACTCTAGATCATGGGTCATGTAATTGATTTCATTCTCATTCAATTTTATGGATTTGTATCATATTACATGCCCTTCTTGCATAAGTACTCCTTCGAGTCCTTCCTTATAGGAATTTGTACACATGAGGAAGTCATTATCTGGGTCTACAATCTTCAGCACAGGTGAATGTGTTATAACCCTAAATTGCACTACCCATGCTTACCTGGCATCAGGCCAACTCATTTCCCTTCATTGCCAAAGCAATGCTGAACAGACTCTTCAAAAACCTCCTAAATTAAGTAACTCACGCCCTAACCTATCATTGGGCGCGTTGGAACGCTGGCAGGCCTTCTGCAGCACGTGTTGGAACGCTTGTTGGCCCACTATAGCCCGTGTTTACCTAACAAAGCAAAAAATCAGGAAAGTTTCCATCGGGACGAGGAGCTTTTTGTCAGTTAACTGGAACTCCCAGCCATGCATGGTCGAGAGTTTGCCTAAAACCCTAGCTCGTTCTAGCCTATAAAAGGAGGGGTAGGGGTACTATTCAAAGGAGGAAAAATCATAGCGAAGAAACTCTACCAAATTGCCGAATTCGTTTTGTCCCAACCCTTTAGCCTTTCCTCAAGCTTTAGGAGAATTCAAGCAAAGCAGTTGGAGGACAAAGAAGAGGAGGAGCCCAGGATCAGGATTGAGGAACGGTGGTCATTCTCTAAAATCATTGTAAGTTGATTCATATTGAGATTAATGAAAAAGATGCTTTTCCCGTCCCAAATACATGAGTCTCATCTATGTTATTTGATTTATGTTTAATCTCTAACCCTCTAGTAGATTAGTAGCATGCATGCGTATTTTTGTCTTGGTTGCAGGAAATCTTTTTGGAAGGAGCAGCAGCAGCAAGGGGATAAAAGCTCAATGGAGGATCTACTTCAACCGTCGATAAAAAGGTTAGTTGATTCTTCCCATGATTGCCTGAGAAAAAGGGTTTTAGGTTTGGGTAGGAGGTTAAAAGTTATTTCTTAAGGGTCATGATCTGTGTACAAGTTTAAAGCCCTAGCTTGTTAGTCCGTAGGGTAAAATAACCCCACAACATAATTAGGGACTCCGCTGGGGAATATTTTGCTCTTAGGGTTTCCGGATTTGGTTAAAGATCTTTTGGGTAGTTCAAAGAATTTCAATCTCTGTTTCTTTGTTTATTTTTATTGTCTGTTAGGTCAATGCTAGTAGGGAACCTGGTTATCAATACCATTCTTCCTTGACTGACGCCTGAAATTTATTCTCGGGACACACAGAGGTACATGCGGCCTGCAGAAGGCCTGCACGCGTGTGCCCGCGCCCTAACCATATACAGCCCACGTTTGAACGCCTGTTGTAGTGGTTTTAGTAGCGTGTAGAGCCCAGGAAGCTTAAGAGGCAGTCCCCTCTGCCCTGTCAGAAGTTTTACCTTCTTAGGGGGATTTCTGGATCCTGTCTGGGTTCTGTTGGTTGTTGTCTTGCTTTCAGTCTACCTTAGTGTGTTAGTTGTTCTTTGCATTTGTTTTCTTTTGTGAAAATTTTCCTTTTCTGTTGAAGTAATAGCACCCAAGCCTTTCAGAGACCCTGGTTGTCAATACCAGAGGCCTTTTTCAGGACTGGGCTACCTGTGTGTTGTTTTATCTTGGATTTTACACAGACCCGCGGCCTGTTTAAGGCTAACCCGCGGGTACCCGCGTGCTGTAGAAGTTCAGCACGTGTTTGCACGCGTGTTGTCTTGGTGAAAATCGCGGGCTTGATTGGTAGCTTTTCTGATTGGGTGGGGCAGTCATCCCCTCCTGTGGTGAGAACAGCTCCTCTCAGAGGTCTAGAGTCTGAGGCTGCACAGCCAGTAGGTTAGGGCATCGTATCCTTAGCCTGGGTTGTTTATTTAAATTTTTTGATAGAAAAGACAAAAGAGAAAAAATATTTGTTTTATGGTTTTTAGGCAAGTGTTAGAGTTGGTGCTGTCTTGATTGCTTTTTCGCATTTTTGTGCTCTGATTCTATTTGCGATCTGCGCTTTAAGCCAAAGTTTTCTTTTCATTCTCTTGGTTTTGTTCTTGTCATCATTTTTCCTTGTTGCGTCATTTTGCAAAAAAAAAAAAAAAAATCTTTCATTTTCTTCTTGATTTGAAGATTGTGTTGTTGCATCAGTAGCTAGGAAAGAAGTCTTTTTGCATAATTTTTTGTAGTGCATGTCTAGTATAAGTAGCTCACAGATCTGAGCGAAAGTCCTTCATATTTACTGCATGAAATCTTAGTAATTTTGAAAAGAAAAGAAGTCTTTTTCACTGAAAAGTTGTTGGTTTTGCATTTTAGAAAAGTTTGTTTCCAAGCATGTTTTGTTCATTTTTTCTTTGAGTCTTTTTACACACCATCAGTTTCACTTTCTCACCTTGAAACTTTAAAAAAAAATCCCATTAAAAGAAACGCTAAATAAAATCAAGTAGACTTTTCTGTTTGTAGGGTGCATACACTAGCTCAGGAATAGGGCCTTGGAATAGGTTGGAGAGTAAATTCTCCAAGGCCACCCAAACTAAACATTGTAGTTTGTCAATAGGGAGTGTAGAAGTCCAATTACAGAAAGTTATTCAGGACCCCCCTCTAACACAGGGGCTAAACACGAGGTCGCGTAAGGAAAGGTAGCGGAGATAACCCCTCTAAAGTTGGACCGAGCGTTGTGGAGAACACATATAGAGGATCTGTTAGGGGATTCCGTCGTTTGCATTTGCCACGAAGCTTTGTGGGTCTTGAATCCATTCGAGGTCCTCATTTTTCTTCCGGACCATTTTCTCTCGATACCCTTGACAGGTTTCAGGCTTGATACCCTTCTCATTGTGGTCTACCTGACTGTCGATTGTACCTGCCTGATGATTGTTCACGTGCTGGCAAATTAGTTGCCTATATTTTCTAGGGACATACACATGTGACTACGGGGGTATGCCACGGTACCTAGGATGAACATCGGACCAACACTTTGCAGAGTATACCCGGAGGGTGCTTCCGTATTCGAGTTGCACTTGCACCGGTAAGTTGCTCTAGTGTTGATTGTTGTAACTGTTCTTCCAACTAGTTTAGTGCTTGCTTGATTTATCTTTTAGGGGCTTTCTTTTAGTGCGTGTTACTGTTTATTCATGTAGAATACCTTAGCATGTCGTGAATCTTCTCACACAGTGGAGGATTCGGAGCTCCGCCGGTCACGAAGGCTTCTGGGCCTGCCACCGGTTATACTGGAGCCACCCCCGCCACCATTGAGGAGGAAGCTAGACCATCAAGGGTCTTTCGAAGAAACTGGGGATTTTGAGCCCGAACAACCCCCCGAGGAATCGACCGCCAATCTTGGATTGGTTGAAACCTCAAACACTGATACTTGGCTGGATATTATTATGCCAATTCAATTTTACGAACGCCTGTCAGTGCCTAACCCAGTGATGGAACTAAACTCTGTTACTTCATCTGGGATTTCTTCCATTCCCATCGTTGTTACTACCACGGGAGAAGATTCTCCTAACTTGCCTTTGTCGGCGGTTCGAGCCACCATGCTCTCGGTCGCAACTACATCGCACAGTGGCCCGACACCATCCATCGTGGCGGCCACACCTCCTTACACACCTAGTGCGACAGGCGCTCCGTTTTCATACGGTATGCCTAGTTCAGGTACGAGTCCTGCACTCACTTCTTCCACTTTATAGACTTTGGGTCTGGGGGCAGGGAGCTCTAACGCTCCTCTGCAAGGTCAAATCGGGGGCATTCCTGTCCCTTTCAATGCTTTTCCTTACACTGGGGGTCATATTCCTCCTTCGTCCCCTTCGCTTAGTGGATTGCATCAGCAGTCCACTAGGCAGCCTGCACACACGAGTCCACTTGGAGCCAGGAGTCAAGGAACACCTACGCAAACTCTGCCGGTAGGTTCGTCATCATTTGTGTGGAACAGGACGGTTGGTAATAACACTTTCGCATCCACTACTTTCCCATCAGGGGGCACACCCATTTTTGGACAGTCTACGCTGGCGCAAGGTACTATTCCTGCGTTGGGGGCACATATACCAGGACCTTGGAATTTAGGACAAGGATCTGTTCCTTCATCGGGAATGTCATTCTGGGGAAATTCTTTCCACAGTCAATGGAACCCCGAACAAACCTCCATGCCTCTCCCTTCGGGACCAGCATGGGGTAATCCTTCCCAAAGTCCATCAAACACGATGAACGCCCAACATTCTATGTCCTTCATGGGCAATCAGCAAACGATGTCTCCTCAAATGCAAAACCCTTACGCTGGTCAAGGCCACGGTTTCTACCAAAACCCTAGCCAGCAACCAAACTATTCCTGGCAACCTGGTGCCAGTCAAACTCCAGGACCCTTTTATCCTAGCTATCAGCAGCAACCTAAACTACCTTTATTGGCAACGTTACACTTGCCAGATTTAACATGGTTGTTGAATGATCCTATCTGTCACGATCCGCGTTGGCCTCCTATGCCGACGAAGTTGCCTTCAAACATCCCAAAGTTTGAGGCAAAGCCTAATGAAGATCCAGGTGATCACGTGACCACTTTCCACTTATGGTGTTCATCTAACTCACTGAAAGATGACTCCGTCCAGTTGCGATTGTTTCAACGCACTCTTATTGGGAGTGCCGCGAAATGGTACATAGAGCTTGATCGTTCACGATATTCCTTTTTTGGCGAACTGGCTATGGCTTTCCTTAACCATTTCCAGTTACCTGTGAGATATGACACCGGCACAAAGTTGCTAGCCAATTTTGAGCAGACGTTAGCGGACCATATCTCAGATCATATTCAAAAGTGGCGACGCCGAAAGAGTCTTATCAAGGTACCCGTCCCACCATCATTCCTGCTTGAGTGGTTCCTTAAGTCTTTAGTTCCGTAGTTATCCAAAGACGTCGCAACTTCAAGGGTTTTCTCCGAGGAAGAAGCCATCATGAGAGCTCAACAGTTTGAGCTTATCTATTCTCAGTTTTGTCTATTGTACACCATCCTGCTGAATGGACCACGATCGATTCTAGACAAAACCAGACAGAGAGTCGGACCACATGATGACGGTATCGTTGGTTCGGCAAAAACCAAGCCCGCTGAGCAGTTGACTAAACAATTGTAGCAGTTATCTATACAACACTCAGCGGCCAGCCAGACTCCTGCTTCGGCTGCTCCTCCTACTCAAACGTCGGAAGTACACTATGTACAGATGACTAACCCAAAGGCCAACCAGCAGCCTGAAGGAAAGAAAAAACAACACAAGAAGAGTAAGGGGGATAAAAAACCAAATGATAATGTTGGCGAGGGTAACACAGAAAAGAGGAAGGTGAGGTACCCATGCAACCTTTGTGCGGAAGACCACCCAACCCACCTATGCCCTCGACTTGCAGAGGCCCAGAAGTTTGTCACACAGCAACAGCAAGCCGTGTTGACTAATCCCTTTTAGCATGGGCAAAATTTAACTCAAGCCTCTGCAAGTAAGGAGGGAGGCAGCCACGAAAACTGCCCTCCCCCAAACAGTTCATCTTCCGCGAACGTATATATGGTGAAAAGTGATGCTTTCATAGCAACTAGAGCTCACGATTATAGCAAGCCAAGTGCCTCTGAGAAGGGCAAAGAAGACGAGATCCCATCTCTTCCCCTACAGATTGAGAAGACGTTGGGTGAAACAATGACGTGCATCCCAAAAGGTGCGTTTAAACGAGCTTCTCATAATCCAAACACAAGGGCTGCCCAGAACTACTCTGTGGTGGAAGATTTGTCACAAACCCCTTGTGCTATGTCTGCTTTGGAAGTCCTCCAAAGTTGCCCTGCTCAAAGGAAAGCCTTGTTGACTTCTTTGGGCTCTACTGAGACTTGTAACCCAGGAACTATCATGTTAGATACGACTGACTTGAAACCTCATTTTCCCTACCACGTCGTGTTTCAGATAGTAGTGGCTCACCCCACGAAAACCTTTACATGAAATATCTTTTGCACAGTGGTAGACGAGGGCGCTTCGACTTGCGTTATGTCGTTAGCATGCTGGAAAGCCATTGGTAAACTTGAGTTATCTCCATCACCTACTCTCCTCACTACGTTCGATGTTCGTTCTTTCTGACCGTATGGCATCATCCCTTCTTTCCCTGTGCAGTTAGGGGGGAAGACCGTGTGCATCGAAGTAGAGGTAGTCGATGCCCCCATCGATTACAATCTATTGTTGGGTCGTAGTTGGACTTATGCAATGCAAGCGGTGGTCGCTACAGTTTTCCGCGTCCTATTGTTTCCACATGAAGGCTGGATAGTGACTATTGATCAATTCTCCTTCTCTCGACCTGACCCAGCTTTGGGGGCATCCACAGTTCCCATGGTAGATAATCCTCAAGCCGGTGTCGTCAATGTAGGAGTTGGTTTGTGCCCATCTTTGATGGGTACCTTCGATTACCCACCTCCTCAAGGCGATGTCAATTTTATATCGACTCACCACAAGGCTGAGATTTTTCATGTTTCGTCGTTCCGCACGACTTACTTTCAGGATCCGTGGACTCTTCCTTCCCCATCAGACACGATGGATGCGATAGGGCATGCGGGCATGTCTACGCCCTTGTCGGCTGCTGAAGTAGCGTACTCTTTGGTTCAGCAAACGTCATCTACTCCTGATCTGATTCCCGCACCAGAGTTGGATCCACTCCTCGAGCCTATCTGGGCTCAGGATTCTCTTGTCAACACCGATTCGTTAGACTTAGTCTTGCCTTCTGACGAAGCCATTATCAAAGCCATGACTGGTCCGGACAAACCCTGGGAATATCTTCATCACAGATCATACTTCCTCCCGGAGTTACACCGAATCGAGGCAGGAGAATTCACCATCACCATGATGGGAGATCAGCCTTGTCCCATTAACCTCTTGGCTACACAGGATATTTATGCTGAGAGAAACATGGCGACTATCGCTGCCACGATACCTATCAATATCTCCTGAAACCTTGGCATCATGGAGAATGTCTTCGTCGGAGCGGATTTCTCCCCCTAAGAGATTCAGATTTACACGGATCTTTTTAAATAATTCCGCGATGTTTTTGCTTGGTCTTACGAGGAAATGCCAGGCATCGATCCGAAAATTGTTGAACATGAGATCACTACGTATCCATATGCTAAGCCTGTTTGACAGAAACTTCATCCAGTTAATCCTAGGAAAGCAGCAGCCATCAAGGCTGAGGTTGAGAAATTGCTGAAGGCAGGGTTCATATACCCTATTCAATTGACTCAATGGGTGTCAAATCCCATGCCAGTCGATAAAAAACAAGGCACGATTCGTGTCTGTACCGATTTCCTTGATTTGAACCAGGCGTGTCCAAAAGACAATTATCCAACTCCATTCATCGACCAGATCATTGATGAGTGCGCCGGTTTTGAAGCCTTTTCATTCATGGATGGTTTCTCGGGCTATAACCAAATCCAAATCAAACCCGAGGACCAACACAAAACGGAATTCATTTGTCCGTGGGGTAAATTCGCCTATCGAAAAATGCCTTTTGGTCTCAAGAATGCTGGAGCCACTTTCCATCGGGCCATGTCTTTTGCATCTCATGACCTCAAACATATAGTCGAGGCTTATCTAGATGACTTAGCATCACGCTCTCGCAAGCGAAAGGATCATCCAATGCACCTCCGACTAATATTCTAACGCTGTCGCTACTTCCGGATTCGCTTAAATCCCAACAAGTGCAGCTTTTGCGTCACGTCAGGACGTTTGTTAAGTTTCATCATTTCAACCACGGGGATCATGGTTGATCCTCTTAAGGTGGAGACAATCGTCCAGTTGCCCCCCCCCCATGCATAATTTTACAACTTCAAAGTCTTCAAGGCAAGGGGAACTTCTTACGACGCTTCATCGCCAACTATGCCGAAATCATCAAGGGATTCATGAGTTTACTGAAGAAAGACATTCTTTTTCTCTGGGATGAAGCCGTGCAGTGCTCTTTCGACGCATTGAAACATGCCCTTACAACCGCACCTCTGCTACGGCCACCGAATTATAACAAGGATTTCCTATTATATCTGGCTGCCGCAGAGTCAACCATAGGCATGGTTTTAGTTCAGGAAGATGATTCATTTTCTGAGTACGTGATCTATTACCTGAGTCGAGGCCTCATAGGACCGAAACTTAATTACACCCATCTCAAAAAACTCGCATTGGCAGCAGTCCATGTTGTCCAACGGTTCCGTCACTATGTTCTGTTTCGTAAGACCACCATCGTTTCCATCGTGAATCCATTTCAGTACATGTTGACACGACGAGTTATTGGTGGAAAAATCAGTATATGGATGGTCATCCTCCAAGAATTTGACTTGGATTTTGTTTCAGCGAAGTCCAAAAAGTCACTGGTCTTCGCAGAACTTATTTCGGAACTTCTGGTTGAGTCAGGTGACGTTGTGCCTGAGGAATCGCCTATCCGGGGTGATATGTTTTTTATTGAATCAGTTGATCCCTGGTACGGAGATATATTGATCTATCTCCAGACTTTGAAGTGTCCTACCTCTGCTTCTCGTGATGAGCGTCGGCGGATACGCCATCAGGCCAAGAACTATCTTATACTTAATGATACTTTGTATCGGTGAGGCGTAGATTGTATCTTGCGTTGATGTCTCACTCATGAGGAGGCCGTCATAGTGCTCAACGATTGTCATACGGGAGCTTGTGGCGGTCACTTTTCCAGGTTGGAAACAGCCCAAAATATTTTACGAGCAGGTTACTTTTGGCCCACGCTTATAAAAGATTGTATCGAGTCGGTCAAGAAGTGCCATCCGTGCCAAATCTTCTCACGGAAGATGAGGGCACATCCAGCTCCTATGTTTCCTGTTATCACCGTCGATCCCTT
>ML781618.1:332793-357042 GCA_009831015.1 Picea engelmannii | reverse complement strand
TAGACTATTGACGAAAAAGGTACCCCAATGGAGTTTCCTTTTATGCTTTTTCAGACTCTCTAAACATGAAAAATCACCGAGCTTCCCTTCTCTGGGATCGTTAAACTTACATCGAAGGACATTACCATTGTGTGTTCTATCAAGCGCATTTGCATCCTTTACCCATCAGCCTAGTAACAGTGTGCTTTTGCATCTTAACACCTTTGGCCACTGGAGGATTTTTCCCGAGTATCATTTCCTAGAACATCAGTCTTGTCCTTGTGCCTTGAGCTTGTATGTTTGTTGTGCTCGTTCCTCCACTATAACGTAATATTCCTTTATTATTTTTCCAAATCAACAAAAAGAACAAAAAAATCAAATATACCCCAAAAAGAGGATGGGAAAAGTATTTTCTTTATTGGCAGCATTATGAGTCACCCTTGGATAAAGCACATCTGTCTGTTTGATTCATCAGACTTTGGGATTTATTATGACCTTAGGTAGCCTTGCTCGCTATATTGAGTTGTGTCCTCCACCGTTTGGTTACTCTTCCAAACATATGGAGAGTTTGCATTGCCTCCTGCTTCGTCGACTTATGATTAACAGATATGCTGCCTGAGTCTTATCACTTGTTGTGCTATTGTCCAAGGGAAGTTTGTTACTTAGCCTGAGTCGGCCACTCTGCAATATGTCTCTTGTCCGCATACCTGGCCATCCTAAACGTCCAATCAAGTCTTTGTTCGAAATCACTGAAGCCTTCAGTCTGATCATCAAGATTATCAAGTCCATAACCAACGAGCCGTCGAAGACCTCTGGGTAGTGCAGTCATACACTCATATTACACTCCTACCCGAGATGTAGAAGACTTTGAAGTTGTTGCTCGAGCTCTGAAGTACAGCCATCAGGCCGAATCAGCTTCTGAGACATGGATACTTTCTATGTATATCTTTCTGATTTCGATATGTAGCTCCGCTGTGTATTGTTCGTGGCTACTCTTTATAGTTATTTGACATGGATCTACAGTCTATTTTCTTGGTAGCCATGGTTCTGATTTATCCCGAGCATGGGTATGCCCGCCTCGGTGAGACATTTGACATTTTTTGCAGACGACACTTCCTGATTCCTAATTCCTGGGCTCACTCATTCAGCATATCAGTATAGATCGGTAAAGAATTGGTAATGTATTTCGTCCATCAGATGCTCTTCTGACCTCACACATTAGGGGGCATCTGTTATAACCCTAAATTGCACTACCCATGCTTACATGGCATCAGGCCAACTCATTGCCCTTCATTGCCAAAGAAATGTTGAACAGACTCTTCAAAAACCTCCTAAATTAAGTAACCAGCACCCTAACCTATCACTGGGCGTGTTGGAACGTTGGCAGGCCTTCTGCAGCATGCGTTGGAACGCTGGCTGGCCCACTACAGCCCGCGTTTACCTAACAAAGAAAAAAATCAGGAAAGTTTCCGCCGGGACGAGGAGATTTTTCTCAGTTAACTGGAACTCCCAGCCATGCATGGCCGAGAGTTCGCCTAAAACACTAGCTCCTTCTAGCCTATAAAAGGAGGGGTAGGGGTACTATTCAAAGGAGGAAAAATCATAGCAAAGAAACTCTGCCAAATTGTCGAATCTGTTTTGTCCCAACCCTTTATCCTTTCCTCAAGATTTAGGAGAATTCAAGCAAAGCAGTTGGAGGACAAAGAAGAGGAGGAGCCCAGGATCAAGATCGAGGAACGGTGGTCGGTCTCTAAAATCATTGTAAGTTGATTCATATTGAGATTAATGAAAAAGATGCTTTTCCCGTCCCAAATACATGAGTCTCATCTATGTTATTTGATTTATGTTTAATCTCTAACCCTCTAGTAGATCAGTAGCATGCATGCGTAGTTTTGTCTTGGTTGCAGGAAATATTTTTGGAAGGAGCAGCAGCAGCAAGGGGATAAAATCTCAACGGAGGATCTACTTCAACCATCGATAAAAAGGTTAGTTGATTCTTCCCATGTTTGCCTGAGAAAAAGGGTTTTAGG
The DNA here is from genome assembly GCA_009831015.1 of Picea engelmannii. Taxonomy (NCBI): domain Eukaryota; kingdom Viridiplantae; phylum Streptophyta; class Pinopsida; order Pinales; family Pinaceae; genus Picea; species Picea engelmannii. The sequence goes on along the minus strand of ML781618.1, from coordinate 355,033 downwards.
TTTGGGTAGGAAGTTAAAAGTTATTTCTTAAGGGTCATTATCTGCGTACAAGTTTAAAGCCCTAGCTTGTTAGTTCGTAGGGTAGAATAACCCCACAACAGAATGAGTTAGAAGATATTTCAGTTCTTGAAATATGTCTTCACATTATGATGTCCAAGTGAATTTAACCCCCTTTTTCTGAAGGTCGGTGTTGGAACAGGGGAAGATCCAAGGTTCAATGCTTCAGCAGTGCACCAACAAAACCCTAACTACTGGCCCTTTCGGCAACACCTGCGAAGCAAGAGAAGTCTCACCTGAGGTAGAGGCAGGGGGGTTACAAGACTCATGTGTCTGTAACCAAGTTGGGACATAGATCTGTGATTACAATTACTTCAGAGAGTACGTAAGAACTACATGCATTAGTTTATCAACTTTATTCACATCATAGAACAAACCCTAAGGATATATCGGCACAGTAACAATGAAAAAATACATATTGCACTTAGCATCATAAGTTAGATCTATCACATTCAACATGAATAAATCACTAAGCATCATAAGTTATATATATCACATTCGACATGAATAAAGAACTAAGCATTCATAGATCTATCTATCATACATAATAATCAACGCACTAAGAAGATCCATAGCAAAAAGAAAACCATCAACATAGGATATACGTGGTTTACCCCAGTGTGGGGATACATCCACCAGCTGCTTCTTCTTCTTTATTAGGCTCCAATATCTTACATTTATCTTCTCATGTGCACAAAGCCACAAAGCCAAGCTTTGCGTCGGATGGGTGATCTACGCACTAAGCACCAAATCCACCCTCCCAAAATCAGGTCAAGGCCCAGATCCAACTCCTCTATCAAGAACACATCCTTACATACACAGTATGTTGCAATAATCAACCCAAAACTACTTTCACTTATCCTTGCAAGCTATCCACACCTTTCTACATTACATTCTTACTTATTTATACTTTAACATTTACAAAGAGGCCTAATCATGGGTAAACCCATGGGCCGACATCCCATAACCCACTACAAAACCCTAATAACCCCATGTTGGGTCCACAAAGCCAAAAAAACAAGTGAGATCAGCAATCTCATCTCTGCCTGGGTGCTCCTTCCTCGATCACTGCATCAAAGTCCAAAAAGTGGTTGAACCTGACAAAAAATTCCTCAAAACTTGTTTGAGGGCCAACAGGCCCCCAACACTCACCTGTGACTCGTCCCAAGTCACTCAGATCTAGATAGCGCTGCTTTGAAGGCCTCAAGATTAGCTCAATATGCCTCAACTTGCAACTTCACCTAAGCCTCCTACTCAGCAAGATATTGAATCATCTACTCTGTAAAAGACCCTTACAAGTGTTGTTCCACTGTCACAACCACTTGGTCCAGTTGCAATCCTTGTCCTTCAATCTCTTCAAAAAACATGCAGGATTCATCCTGCATCAGATCTAGCCTCTATGTAGCTTCCATTACTCTATCCTAGATGGTAGTAATCTGTTGTTGGACTACGCGTTGTTCTTGAGATATCTTCATTCTCTCAACTGTAGTAAGTAACTTCATATTTGCCTGTACTGACAGTGCCTGTTGTTGCACCTCCTGTAGTTGCGCTTCCAGTTTCCTCATCTCTGGATATTTTGGGAGGTGTTCATAAGTCTGTGCACTTATGTTGCTCAACTACTTCCATTCTAAGGTGAGGGCTCTGATCCATCCAACTGCATTCCTAGTGGCTTCCTCCCTTTGATCACACACTTCCTGTGAAGTTCTTGGTAGTACTTGTATATCTAGCTCTATTATCCTTGTTTGAAGTTGTTGGATGGCCTCGGCAAGCTTCGCCACTTGAACCTCAATTTACTCATGTTCTTCCTGTGCCAAGCCTGGCACAGAGCGAAGTGATTTTATCATCGCTTCTTTGACCACAGTCTTCTCTATGAGAATTTGGTCCTTTTCCCTCTGTGTCTTTTCTTTTTCCTCCTCAAGCATTGCCCGAAAATCATATTTCTCATTTTCATACGTGGTTACACAATACCGCACAACTCATAGTTTCTATAAGACTTCCTCTTTCTCTTGCTTCAAGGCTCCTATAGCCTTCTCCTTTTCTTCTTTAACTTTCTGAAGCTGAGCCTTTGTTGCATCTTCCAATCTTCTTAATTAGGTAGGCTCATCCCCCAATTCTGTAATATTCGATGAGGAAGGCATAGTAGGTATTGCACAAATAACTTGAATAGCTCATTGTATCTCCTTCAGCTCCTCCTCGACCCTTACATACATATTTTCCTGCTTTGCTCCATATCTTTGCAAGAGATATTTGAACGCATCCTCCATCGCTTTATGGACTAGACCGATATCATCCTTTCTGAGCGTAGCCTCTAGCTAGGGCTTATTGGCGCAAGTCTTCTTTCTTGCCAAGGGTTTCTACGAAGAAACCTTCCTCTTCTTCAAAGTTTTTGTCTCGGTAGGGGAATGCTTCAGTAGTGTAGCTTTGCCTTCTCCTTGTTTTTATCCTTCATCCCCTCCTCCTTCTTCATTTACTTCGTCTCCTCCTCCCAGATCCATTTTCTTCAGAGGTGTTGACTTCCTCATCAATCTATGCATCCTGGACTTCCTCCTTTTTCTTTTTCTTCTTCACACTGGTCTGTTTGACATGCTTGACCTGAGTGACCAAGTGGATTCCGATGATATTAGTGTCAGAGAGTTATACATCTGCAACCGGTAGAAGGAAATCCTTTGGCCATTCTTTGGTGATCTGCTCCATGTCTTTGTCATTCAACTTATAGTAAGACTGTAACTCTTCCTTTCTCCCATCCCTGCGTGCAGTGATATAAATAAAATGTGGATCTGCATGGAACTTGGCTATCGGTCTATACTGGTGCAAGGTGCACAGTGTCATGCATCGGAATAACTCTATGGAAACCTTTAGTTGTTGATATTAGGCATGGAACACTATGTTCGACTACCATTTCTTCAACATGTCATTTGTGTACCATAATGTAGAAAATCTAGCTGCCAATGGCTCCGATGGTTCAATTTCTAGAAAAATTTCTCCCTCAGGCATCTTCCAAGTTTCAAAACCAATCAAAACAAGTAGCCAGCTGAAGTGGAACTCGTATCCATGATCCTGCACTTCACAGAAGTCTTTCTCAAGCTTGTTGACAAGGTAACTTGCCCAATTCATCTGCATCCCCTCCATGCATTTTTCTGCGGGGTCCACCACGAACCTGGTGACATGCGTGGTGCAATTCTTTCTTAAAAGATTGCTATTTATGAGTTGGAAAGAGAGGTGCACTATGCCATCCTGGATAGAGGATACCTTGTAGCCTCTCTTATCTTTCTCAACTCCACCATAAGCCTCCTTAATTCGTTGTGCTAGAGAGCAATATGAGGTCTTACCTGGGTATAAATGTTGATGGGTCCTTGCATGCTCAATCGTTTAATTCGATGGATCAGTGTCGGATCCACAGCAATTCTCCTGTTGATCCACAGCTATCCACCATGATAGCACAATAAGAGGATTTTAATGCAAGCGTTAACCTCCTAATGTCGAACAAAATGATGAATCTTTATCACATTAAGTATCGTGGACTATGCTAGCTCCTTTATCCATGACTGGGTGATGATGTGAGTCTTCTTCCTAGTTTTCTTAGTCAAATATATATGGGGCGCGAGAATGGCGTATTTCTTTCTATCTCCAAGGTTGAAATCATTGTTCTTCAATAGAGGGATCTGTCCCAGCTAACTTCCCACTATGCGTATTCCCTTCAGAATGTACGCGGTGGTCAATGTGTACTCAAAGTATCATGGGATGTTGTCATGGTTAACCACACCATCCAAAGGCAGGATATAATCAGGTAAGATTGATGGGATCTACTTCACATTAGCCAGATCGTCGTGATGCTTACTTTGCTTCTTAGTTGCAGGGTTAGTACACCCTGAACATCATCCGGTCGAAGGGGAAGCCTGGAGTCCCCTAGTCGATAATGCCTAAACACCTTCAGACATAGATCTATCAGCCATAAACTTCTTAAGAACCTCTTCGACTGACTTCTCTAACTCAGGCTGTTCGCCCGACATTCTCTCTTTTAAATGGACAGGTCAGGGTAGGAAAATGGACAAATGGATTAAAAGATGGATGGGGAGGTATAGGTTCTGAAATCGTAGTCTGACACACAATCAAATCTCTAATAGCTCAGTTAATCATGGATGGTGAAAAGTGGTCTGGTGCAGCGACCAATGGGTTAAATAAGCGAGCATCGTAACGAATTCCTACAACGGGAAGGACTTCTTTCATCAATGCAAATATTTCTATTATGACGCAGTCTCAACATCCCAAACGCAGTTTATTCACCCATAAATGTGTTTCCTATCTGTTCTGGAGCGTCATTCTAATAGTCAGGGTGCCTCCAATGGTCATATAGCTTCTTCAGGGAGAAGTCCCATTCTGTGCAGTTCTGTTGTTCCGGTGAGGTTCAAATCCTGCAAACCTGCCTCCTGTGAAGTATTCCATTTGTTCTCTGTAACTTCCTATATATTTTCCAACTTGGCTTTCTTCTTACTGAGATTCCTTTCCTTTTTTCCTGTGATCTAAGTCTCTCTAACTATTTCTGGAATTCTCTTTCCATTCTTATTCATATCTTCTTCTAGCGTAGTGACTTTGCGTTGTTGATGTGCTCTCAAAGGGTTCAAAGTTAATACATCTTCTCTTATTAGTTCCAAGGTTGGTATTCTTATTTCTTTCATGGACAGGTCCTTAAAACCTTCTAGCGTTCTTTCAACCTCGATAGCTATTTCTCTTGCCTTTTGTTGCTTCAACTCAACTTCTTGTTCTTCTATTAGTCGATCTATTTTTCTAGCTATGAAATCCCTTAGTTCTTGCTTTTTATTTTCTTTAGCTACTTCCTCTACTTTCCTTCTGATCTGATCTTTCTCCATACAATTCTTACCTAGAAAAAGGAGGAAAGGGGTGATGTTCTCAACAAACTTAATGACTTCAAATTCCTCTTCAGTCGATGTTCCATGAATAATAATACATACATTAGTAACTCTTCCATATAGGGTTATCATATTTCCTTTGAACAAGACTATCCTTCCCAATGAAGGTACCACAGTAGGTTGCCCCAAAGTTTCCCAAGTGCCTACTATCATAATATCCACTTTTGTTTCTTCATCCAAGACACAATGTATGTTGAAGTCTCCTATTCTTTCATTTATGCATTGTTTTTCTTTCAAGATCTCTGGTAATCTGACATCCTTGTAATCATTCGTCCTTTCTTTCAACTGTGATAACATAGTCTAAGCTTTCTCTGATTCTTTCCCTTGATGATTCTTGAACATGCTCTTATTCTCTTGACTTTCTTCATAGTTTTCTTGTCTCATGTTCATTTTTTCAACTTTAGCAATCATTCTTGGACAATCCTCAACCTCATGACCAACAACTTTACAATAAAATATAAATAGGACATGTACCAGGGCATTCCTTAGCAAGATGTCTCAATCTTATGTAGTTATAACATAGTGTCAATCCTCTCTTTCTCTTGTATGTTCCCCAACTTCTCTTGTACTGCGCACTAGTATTACATTGTTGGACATGTAATATGCAAAAATTCTTTCTAGGTTCCTGCATCCTGTTGGCCCTTGACCAAGTTTTGGGATATTCTTGGTCATAGTGACCTATTTTGGGACTTCGATCGTCTGTCAAAGGAGGAGCACAAGATGAAGTGGAGATCAAGGGATCTCGGCCCACTTTTGGGTCCTTTTTGGGTTTTTGGGAATATGTAATGGGATTGGGATGTCGACCCATGGGTTTACCCATGCTTAGGCCTAGATTGTAAAGTATAAATAGATGTCTAGGCAATGTAAGAAATAATTGATCGGTAGATTGATGAGCTAAGTGCTAGATCTATGTGATTGAAGTATCTATATGAGACTTGCATAGCTAAGTGCAAGTCATTGTAAGAAGTTGAGGAAGGCTTAGTGTTGTAATGCAAGGAAGAAGGATCTAGCAAGCTGCACAATACTTATTTCATGTGCAGAGTAAGGGTTTTGATGGCTTGTGCTTGTAACCGATTGACTGAAGAAAATAAAAAATAAGAGTTGGTGGATGTAGCCCCAGGGTGGGGATGAACCACATAAACATTGTGTTGTCTTGCTCTGTGCTTGTCTTAATGTGTTTATGTCTTCTTTTGCTAAGTGATTTAAGATGATTAGAAAAATCTACTTATGCTTAGTGCTAATGATATGTGAGAATATTAGATCTGATCCATATTAATCTGTTGAGTGCTTGGTCTACTAGATCTGAACTATTTGTTGATGCTAAGTGCTTAAGAACATTATATTAGTATGAATCATGTGAAGCCCTGTTTTATTAGCGAAGTGGATATTTCTTGCATATTGAGGAACTGATGGTACTAAGTGATTTATTAAGTAGTACAATCATAGATATGTGTCCCAGGTAAGGTTGCAAACACTTGAATCTTGCAACCACCCCTGCCTCTACCTTGGGTGAGACTTCATCTTCTTCACAGGTGTTGCTGAAAGGGTCGGTAGTTAGGACTTTGTTGGTGTGTTTTTGTAGAGTTGAACTCTGGGTTTTCCCCTGTGCCAACAAATGGTTCCATTGTTGGGACCTAAAACTATGATTACTGGGAACTGAGGAAGAAGAAGCTTTGTGCAAAGATTCAACTTGGGATTGTAAAAGTTTTGTGTGTAGATCTGTGCCCTATTGTGCAGTATTATACTCAACTTATAAAACTCTATGCTAAAATAAAGAAGCTTGATCTAAAGAAAAGAGATCAAATTTGAAGGAAAGAAGCAAGATCTGAAATCTTTGTGCTCTAAGAAAGGTAAAAGTGAGATTTTTTTATTAAAAGAGGTAAGATCTGCAAGCTCTGTGCTCTGATAAAGGTAAAGATAGTAAAAAAATTTAGATATGAACGCTTTGTGCTCTGTAGAAGTAAGATAAGTGGAAATTTTTATTTCTAGAGTATGGATCTAGGTATGTTTAATAAAATTTGTCCTAGTTTGAAAACTAGGGTATTGATAGAAGAAAGAATATTTGATATTAATAGATCTGACAAGAATAGTGAAAGATATGTTATACCTATGCATAGAAATAATGTTTGGACTAATGAATGGATGCAGGATACCAGAAATAATTTATTGTAGGTTAGCTCTTATGATCCTAGTGCGTAGTACAGAAGAGGTTGGGGATCATTTAAAAGAAAGAGAGGATTAACCCTTTGTTACAGTTGCATAAAATCGGGACATCTTGCTAAAGAATGCCCTGGAAGAAGATCTAGTTGTATTTGTTGCAAAGCTATGGACCATGAAGTGTTGGATTTCCCTAGAATGATTGCTAAGATTGAAATTATGAACATAAGACAAGAAAACCTTAAGGCAGATCCAGAAACTAAGGCTATAGAAGAACCCCAAAAATAATTAGAGAAGGCACTGCTACAGTTGAAAGACACCTTGGATGACCACCGACATGTTAGATTATCATAGATATTTAAAGAAAAGGAATGCATTGAAGCAAGAATAGGAGACTTCGACATTGATTGTGTTCTAGATGAAGAAACATAGGTGAATATCATGACAAAAAGAACTTCAGAAGCTATATGGATGCCTACTATGATTCCTTCATTATGAGGACTAGGGTTATTTAGAGGAAAATTGGTAAACCTGTGTGGAAGGATCGCTCAGACACCTATGACCATCAATGGAGCTTCGATGGAGGAAGAATTTGATATTATTCAATTTATTGAGGACAGTGCCCCGTTTACCATGTTAATATAAAAACCTTGTATTGACAGAGCTCAAGCCAGACGAAAGGAAGAAGAAGAAGTTTTGCAGCAAAAGAAAAAAGAATTAAAATATTTCATGACTAGAAAGATCACACAATTTATTGAAGAAAAGGAGAATAGATTGAAGCTATTTGACACTAGAGACCCTGATGTTGAAGTTGAAGACCCATATAAGATTGAATTACTTACTCCAGATAAAGAAGAGGTGTTACCCCTGAATCCTAGGAAAGAGTCTCAACAGCATGCAATAACTATGTTAAAAGAAGATAAGAATCAGAATGGAAAAAGACATATCGAGTCGAAGCTCACTAGAAAGAAGGCTAGAAAGCAAAGTAAGAAAAGAGATAAGTTGCAGAAGGTTCCAGAGGGAACTTCACAGACAGAAAATTTGTAGAATTGGAGTTTCGTCGAGATATCAGAACAGAGACACATGGCACTTCTCCATGGCGAAGCAATATAGCTGTTGGGGTCGATATATTTGTTCAAATCCCGCTCCGAACGGGTCGAAAAGAATTTATATCTCAACACCAAATAGTTGGACCATGCCATAATGGACATAACAAGAGTTAATGAGACTTCATACCCATTACAAGCGAACCATTTTCGAGTTGCCTACTTATCCCATCGTGCCATGCATGGAGAACACTTTTTCTAACTGAGAATTTGAAGCTCGCGGACTAAGCAAATTGTATGCAATTATCATTGCACTATTGTTGTTTGTTCTAGTGTCATATCTAGGATCATCGTGACCCCGATAATTTTAATCCTGAGCACGTATGTCTGACGAGCTCACTGTAGTTGAAGAATCAGTAATGGAAGTTCTCCTAGACTTAATGACTAAAAGATTCATGTCGGAGAGAGGAGTGTCTACAGTTGTACAAGAATCTTCGATGAGAGGACTGTCAGTCTCTTCATCCACTGCTCAAGTCGGTCCATCCCGACCAGTAGATGAAAATCTAACCAAGAATAGGGATCATCTCACAAATGCTAAGCTAATCCCGAGTATATTACCCACCTATCTACCCCCTCTGAGTGGCACGATAAATCGTGATAGTGTGCCTAGAGAATTTGAGTACACTCTGGTCATTGCGTACCTATCGAAAGGGATACGTGCAATGCACGTAGACCAAGATAAGATCCCAGCATTGAAGTTTAGTGACTTCAACCTTAGAGACAAGAAGGTATATAACATGCTCGCCCCACATAAGTATCTGACCAGGACCAAAGAAAATAACTCAAAGATTGTTCCCCAGTCATGGACCATGAACCTCGCGCAGTCCACATTGCTCAATGTCATGAAGATTCCTCACTTCGAAAGGCACCAAGAAGTGAATGCATGCGTCAAGTTTCTATTTTCTTGCTACCATGGTGAATATTTATGGTTGAACCAATGCATCACAGTGGATCCAGCGTTGATCAATCAGATCATAGGGCTAAGCATGCAAGGCCCTGACCCACAGGAGTTTTACTCATAAAAAGCCATGGATCGCGCTCTTGCATGAAATATTAAAGACACCTACGGAGATGTAGACAAGGTCATGTGAGGCTACAAGGTATCTTCTATATAGAGCAGCGTGGTGTGCCTCTCCTACCAATTTATCATAGGAAAGTTGGTGCGAAAGAACCGACCCACCCAAGTGACTAGATTTGTAGTTGACCTCGCAGGGAAGTGCACGAAGGGCCTACAAATGAATTGGGTGAACTACCTCATAAACTAGATGGAATTGGACTGCAGGGAATCACAAGACCAACGATATGAGTTCCACTTCAGTTGGCTTCTCATCTTGATCACTTTTATCACATGGGAGATGCCAGAAGGTGCAAACTTCCTGGACATCGAGCCCTTTGAACCTCTAGTCGTGAAGTTTAGTACATTGTGGTAATCCAATGACATGAACAAGAAATGGAAATCAAATGTCATCTTCCATAGTTATTACAACCAGCTGAATACAGCCATCTAGTATGAGCCTCGTATAACCCCGAACACTCTCCACAAGTCCAGGCCCTTGATGAAGTTCAGCGCAGACCGCCATTTCATCTATATCATAGTGCATGCTGATGAGAATAAACAATAGTTGCAGTCATACTACAAGCTAACAAAGGAAGACTTAGAAGAGATTACTAAGGAATGCTCGATGGACCTCCTCATCATAGCAGACCCCAAGGAGCTATCTGATATTGACAATTCATAAGCAGTGCACGATACACCTAGACCGAGCAAGACCATGAAAAATGAAGAAGCTCAAGATGTAAGCAGTACCTCGGTGAAGACTGATTCTATATCACCTGAGCAAGGAGGTGATGGAGCAAAGACAGATGGCACAGAGGTTGAACAAAATAAAGTCGAGGTTACACTCCCTAGAGATGAGGAGGACCCTTTGAAGAAAAGTAAGGTTTCCCCCCGAAACCTTCTTCTAGGAAGAAATCAAAAGCAACCAGGACCAAATTTGAGACCACCCTCACCTCAGACGACTTTGAATTCATTGTCACGGCACTGAACGATCCTTCACTGGAGATAAAAACGAAGCAATAAGATAAGCAGGAGGAGGTGTTCAATCGGATCAAGGTTGAACTTCAAGGAGTGCAGCAGACATTACAGTCCAGCTGCACAGTTTCTACTGCACCTCTACCATCGAAAACACCAGAACTAGGAGATGAGCCAACTCAACTACACTGCATCATTGATACAGTCAAAGCTCGCCTTCAACGAGCTCAGGAAGAGAGAGTGAAATCCACTTAGGCTTTAGCACAAGTACAAGAAGACTTTGAGGAGCAGCATAGTGCTACAGAATGGGAAAAGCTTTCTCTGCAAGCGAAGTGGGATAAAGAAAAAGCATAGTTATAGCAAAGCAAGGAATAGTTGAGGCCCGAGCAACTTGAAGTAAAGGAAATGGTTCACAGAGAACTTCGCTCTGTGACAGTTGTCAAAGTAAAGGCCAAAGAACAAGTTCCATAGTAGGTGGCACAACTTGAAGTGGTAATCCAACAGCTCCAACAACGCATAGCAGACTTGGAACTCCACACTGTGCCCGAGACCACTCAATATGTAAGACACCTAAGGGAAGCAATTGCCCACAGTGCAGTTGACATATTAAAATCTCTTGCCTTGGAGTGCAAGCAGCTGAGTAACCACAGTGCCCAAAAATATGAAAACCTCACTGAGAACCCAGAGTTATAGGTGTTGGAGTCATAGCTCTAGGAAGCAAAGCAGCATACAGACACACTACAGGCATAGCTAAAGGCCCTGTCAGTCGTAGAAAGAATGAAGAGGTCTCATGAGAAACGCACAGCCTAGCAACAGATCCATACAATCCAGAGAAAAGTTATGGAAATTAATCAATGGCTCCAACCTGTGCAAGATAAGGCATGTCAATTGTTTACAGAAGTTGAAATCTGAGGAGCAGAGCTAGAATGGGTCGTTAACATGGCAGAACAACACCTAGAAGGGCCAGTAAACGATGCAGTGATCCAAGAGTTCACCAAGAAAGAGGTTGTTTCAAAGAAGCAGGTTAAAGAAGCTTGAGCTAAGACCGAGGCCTTTGAAGCAGAACTAATCAGACCAGAGTGACTCGGGACAAGTCAGAGGTGAGTGTTGGGGGCATGTTGGCCCTTGACCAAGTTTTGGGAGATTCTTGGTCATAGTGACCTATTTTGGGACTTTGACAACCTGTCGAAGGAGGATCACAAGATGAAGTAGAGATCAAGGGATCTCGGCCCGCTTTTGGGTCCTTTTTGGGTTTTTGGGAATATGTAATGGGATTGGGATGTCAACCCATGGGTTTACCCATGCTTAGGCCTAGATTGTAAAGTAGAAATAGATGTCTAGACAATGTCAGAAATAACCAATCGGTAGATTGATGAGCTAAGTGCTAGATCTATGTGATTGAAGTATCTATGTGAGACTTGCAGAGCTAAGTGCAAGTCGATGTATGAAGTTTAGGAAAGCTTAGTGTTGTAACGCAAGGAATAAGGATCTAGTGAGCTGTGTAGATCTTCTATCTTGTGCGGAGTAAGGGTTTTGATGGCTTGTGCTTGTAACTGATTGACTGAAGACAATAAATAAGAAGAGTTAGTGGATTTAGCCCAGGGTGGGGGTAAACCACGTAAACACTATGTTTTCTTTCTTTGTTCTTGTCTTAATGTGTTTATGTCTTCTTTTGCTAAGTGCTTTAATATGATTATATATATCTTCTTATGATTAGTGCTAATGATATATGATAATATTAAATCTAGTCCATATGAATGTGATGAGTGCTTGGTCTACTAGATCTAACCTATCTATTGATGTTAAGTGCTTAAGATCATTATATCAGTGTGAATCCTGCGAAGCTCTGTTTTATTAGAGAAGTGGATGTTTCTTGCATATTAAGGAACTGATGGTGCTAAGTTCTTTATTAAGTAGTACAATCACAGATTTGTGTCCCAGCTAAGGTTGCAAACACCTGAGTCTTACAACCACCCCTGCCTCTACCTCAGGTGAGATTTCATCTGCTTCACAGGTGTTGCCGAAAGGGTCGGTAGTTAGGGATTTTTTGGCGTGATATTGTAGAATTGAACCCTGGGTCTGCCCCTATGCGAACACATCCATTTATTAGTCCAAAAAAAATTTCTATGCATAGGAATAACATTTCTTTCTTTATTTCTATGAAATTTATTCAGACCAACTATTTCTTCCAATTGTGCCCTATCTTTCACACTAGGACGAAATCTATTAAACATACTTAAATTCATTCTTTCAAAAAAAAAATGTACACTTATATTACTCTATCAAAGAAAAAATATTTACCTCTTTCAAGACCTTACCTCAGATAGGTTTTCTTTCTTAGCATAGAGATTCGCAAGTCAAGTAGAATACTACGCACAATAGTAGTAGATATACGCACAGAGCTTCTCTTTTCTTTACTTACGTTCCCAACAATCACAATTTTAGTCCCGGAACAGAATCATTTGTTGGCATAGGGGTAGACCCAGGGTTCAACGCTTCAGCAGTGCACCAACAAAACCCTAACTATCAGCCATTTTGACAACACCTGCGAAGCAGACGAAGTCTCACCTGAGGTAGAGGAAGGGGGGTTACATGACTCATTTGTCTGTAACCAATATGGGACATAGATATTTGATTACAATTACTTCATAGAGTACTTACGAACTACATGCATTAGTTTATCAACTTTATTCACATCGCAGAACAAACCCTGAGGATAGATCAATGCAGTAACAATGAAAAAATACGCATCACACTTAGCATCATAATCTAGATATATCACATTCAACATGAATAAATCACTAAGCATCATAAGTTATATCTATCACATTCGACATGAATAAAGCACTAAGAATTCATAGATCTATCTATCATACATAACAATCAATGCACTAAGTAGATCCATAGCACAAAGAAAACCATCAACACAGGATATACGTGGTTTACCCCAGTGTGGGGCTATGCCCACCAATTTCTTCTTATTCTTTATTCGGCTCCAATATCTTACAATCATCTTCTCATGTGCACTAATCCAAAGAGCCAAGCTTCGCGTCAGACGGGTGATCTGCGCACTAAGCACCAGATCCACCCTCCCAAAATCAGGTCAAGGCACAGAGCCAACTCCTCTATCCATCACAGAGACAACTCCTCTATCAAGCACAGAGCCTTACATACACAATTTTTTGCACTAAGCAACCCAAAACCACATGCACTTATCCTTGCAAGATATCCACACCTTTCTACATTACATTCTTACTTATTTATACTTTTACATTTACAAAAATTCCTAATCATGGGTAAACCCATGGGCCGACATCCCATAACCTATTACAAAACTCTAAGAACCCCATGTTGGGTCCATAAAGACCAAAAAACAAGTGAGATCCATGATCTCAGCTCCACCTGGGCGCTCCTTCCTCAATCACTACATCGAAGTCCAAAAAGTGGTCAAACCTGACCAAGATTTCCTCAGAACTTGGTCGAGGGCCAACAGGTAGTGATTGGGAAACCAATGTTGGAAAATACTTTTATGAACCTTCTATAGTATCTTTCTAAGCCCATAAATGACATGATATCAGATACATCATTTGGGGTAGGTCATTCCATGATAGATCTGATCATGTCAGGGTCTACTACCACTCCTTCATAAATAACATGGCCTAAGTAATGGACTTGCTTCTGGAAAAAGTCACACTTGATAAACTTAGCATAGATTTGATGCTCTCTTATTAATTGAAACACTAATTTAAGATTTTCTTCATCCTCCTCTCTGTTCTTGGAGTATATTATGATATCATCAATGAAAACCAATACAAATCTATCTAGGAATTTGTTGAGTACATTATTCATCAAGCACATAAAAGTGGTGGGGGAATTGGTTAATCCAAATGGCACCACCACAAATTCATAGTGACCATATCTTGTTATGAAGGTTTTTTTGTAGATGTCTTCATCCTTGATTTGGACTTGATGGTATCCATACCTTAAGTCAACCTTTTAGAAAATGGAAGCACCCCTTAATTGGTTAAACAAGTCATCAATTCTTGGTAAGGGATATTTGTTCTTTATGGTTGTCTTATTGAGTTGTCTATATTCTATGCACAATAAAAGTGTGTCATATTTCTTTTTCACAAACTAGGTTCACCCCATGGGGACACGCTGGGTTGGATGTAGACTCTGTCCATCATCTCCTTTATTTGTATATTGAGCTCAACTAGCTCTAGTGTACTCATCATATAGAGCATTCTAGACAATGGCATTGCTCCCGGTGCAAGTTCTATGGAGAAGTCAATGTCTCTTCCTGGAGGTAGACCCAGTACCTCTTCTGGAAATACATATTTATAATATCTTAATATGGGATGGTACTATAGGTTTGGTTTTTCATCCTCGACAAATTCCAACAATTGTATTGCATACAGAGGACATCCCTTTCTGCAATACTTTTTCATTTGAAGGGTTGATATTCGTCTCACTCAGGCAGGCCTCTAAATCCCTTGGAGGGTTATTTCTCTCCCTTCTTCATTTTCACATTCCAAAGTTTTATGGTAACAATCCAACTTGGTTTTATACGTAGCTAACTAGTCCATATCGACCAACAGGTTATAATATCCTATGGGAAGTTTTTTAAGGGTCACTTGGATGGGCAATTTATCCATAATGAATTGGCAATATGGTATAACCTCTGCTACTTTTCTTTTGGTTATAGTGGCTAGTTGTACCAACCATGTCTTAACATGTCTAACTGGTTGCATTTTACACTTATCAACAGTCTGAGGGACCACATAACTCAAATTAGAACTAGGGTCAATTAAAATAGAAACTAGTCAGTTGGCGATCATACCTTCCATCTCTACTACTGAGGCTTGGTGGTCGGCTTGGTTATTATCCAGGGTTGCATAAATATGTGGCATTATCCTAGACACATCATTGATTGTGGTGTAATCTTGGATATTATAGACTCTATTGAAGCTAGGTTTGAAAATTTTCACCTTTAAAGCTATTTTTTCTTTTTCTCTTTCGGGATTCAGTTTTTCATAAGGTATAATTCTCACTATCAGTCCAAAAGACCGATACCAAAGTCCCAAAAAGTTTTTTTTTCTTCATTATAACTAAAGACAAGAAGCTCAAATATTTTTAAAGTCTAGATGCATGTTCAGTTAAGTACTTTAAATCGCAATAATTTAAAACCCTAAAGGAGTTAATTAACCATCTTTTCAACCTTTTGGGATTTGGGGTTTACTTAGAATAATATCTCTTCAATACATTTTGAATCATGAAATCTCGATTCCTAATTTCCTGAAAGAAGTGAAAGTCAGTCTTAATCCTAATTAATTAATTTAAATCTAATCTCATCACGATTTTGGGATTCGAGATTTAGTGGTGACATACCTCATGTAGTTGTGATCCCCGAAACCCCGAAATGAGAAGTTCAGACTCAATATGAAAGTTAAGGCTTAAATATAATCTCATAGTGATTTCGGGATTCGGAGTTTAGTGGTGACATACCTCATGTATCCGTGATCCCTAAAACCCCAAAATGAGAAGTCCCGACTCAATACAGAAGTTAAGGCTTAAATCTAATCTCATCGTGATTTCGAGATTCGGGGTCTAGTGGTGACATACCTCATGTAGCCACGATCCCTGAAACCCCAAAATGCGAAGTCCCCACTTGATACTGAATTTTAAAGAGAACTAACTTCATTTTAAAAATACATTAAATGGTAATTAAACTTCTTAAGTACTTTCTTTTCGGCCTCCGTCAAAAGAAGTTTTTTGAATGTTGATTTCAGAATTGCCGAAATACGGCCACATTAATAACGGATAGATTGTGATTTCTGTGACACAAATGCATATCTCGGAGATATTATCCACATTTAAGGTATTAAATTCTTGATAGATGTGTTAGTACTTTCACCATAAAATGAGTTAAAAGAAAACTAGAGGTCTATGTTTTGAAAATTATTCTCGCTTTTTCTATCAGAAATAGGATAATATAGTTGAGCTTTCACACCTCTCTTCTGTGACAGGTTTTCTTTCCAATACAGAGTCATGGCACCTAAGAAGGGACCCATGAAGAGTGAAGATACAACTGAGACTTCTAGCCTAGAGGGAGATTTCATATTAGACACCACACCACATGTTATCGACTCAATTAAATCATGGAGATAGATTTATGAAAATCTGGACTGCAAGATGAAAAATTCCCCTAGCGATTCTGAGAATCACCTCCGGGACATAGCAGAATCAGAGCTTCACAAAATTGCAACACAACCACGGCTCATGTCATACAACAACATGGTCAGTTGGGATTTGGACAAAGTTGATATTCTGATGAGAAGCATTTTAAATGATCAAGGAGCCATTATCGGCTCATTCAGACCTGAACATATCCAAGTTATGTACAAACTCTCACCCAATCCTAATTTCATTTACAATGTCAAATTTATAGCTGAATTCTAGAGAAAGGAATGCAATGAGGCAGACCAAACCTACCCTGATTTAATCAAAGGTTAGTGGAGATGTCAATCAAAATTTAGGGTCGATACCCACAGAATTTATGCCACAGCCTCCTTGAATGAGTACATGGTTTATGTATCCATGATGTTGTGCAGACTTTTTGGCAAAAAGAATCCCTGTCATTTCCCAACAAAATGGGTGCCCTTTCTAGAAGAAGCATCAGAAGGGTATAGTTTCAACTGGGACAAGATTTTATCTGATAATTTAGCCAAAGAGATTTTGGATTACAGAGATGCAAGAGCTCGAGGTCAACCAGTGGCCTTATACATGTCAGCGTACCTCATGGATGCAATTTGTTTTATGACTCCATTTCCCCTAATGAATTGGAATTGGAACATAACTTGCCATGAACCCATTCACGAATATCACTCTGAACTGTGGGAAGAAAATGAAAAAAAATCGTTTTATGAAATGTTCCATTTCGTAGTGATACCCATGCATAAAATGTTTTTTGGCTGTGACCCTCCTCACATCTCTGAAGCAGTTTCAAATAACCTCAAGCAAATAGCAGACTGGTTCATTGAAGAAAGCTTCTCCTACATCAGGGTTTATGGGTGCTCAATTCCCCCTCGCGTGCTTCCAAAATTTCTTCCGGATAGCCTAGTGTGTAGGGAAGTGGCACACCAAATAATAAAAGGCAGTATTGGAATAGAGCTAAAGGTAGCTCAAAAGAAGTCCTGGCACATCTTCCCTGTGCACATCGAGAAATTTTCATTATTAAATTTGGGACATTCTTGGGTGGAAGCAGAAGCACTCAAAGAAATTAAATTGGTAAATATTGAGTACAAAAGGCATGACCCTTATCAATTAGTGAATAAAAACTTGATACACTACAATATTAAAGCCTATGGACATGAGGAGTCCCCTTGGGACGACGTGTTCAAAGGGACCAAATCTTATAAAGAAGTGTTGGAAAGAGTACAAACACTGTTGTCTAACCTGCAAGTCAGCTTTCGAACCTTTCAGAAGCATCAACAGAGTGGTCTGCCACAAGTACTTCAAGGGGAAGAAATTAACCTCCCCCAGTAGAAAGAAAGCATTCCACTAGGTTTTGAGTAGGAAAGCGTTCCACCAGGTTTCGAGCAGGAAACAAAAAAGAAGGAAAATCCCGAAAAGGCCCTACAAGATGCAGAAAGGCATCCACCAAGCAAAAATACCAAAGCAGAGAAAAGGTCAGGGAGACCTCCCAAGTCTGGTAAGCATACTCCCACTTCATCACCAAATATTGATGTCAACATGCCTAAGGCGGTAGGAGGGAAAGGATCTATGGATATAGGGAGTCCCATAGCCTCGTTAACTCCCTTACAGTCTACTTTTGGACTGCCACAGATGGGAGATGTTTTTGTTGATGACCTTAACTCCATTCCCATATATGATATTCCTCCTTCTGATTATTTATTCAGTAGAAAAAGGAAGGCCATCCTGAAACAAGAGATGCATAAGAAGGAGTGGAACATGGTTAAAAATAATAAAGTCTTGATAGACAGACAACATTTGGAGGAAGAAGATTTTGCTACAGAGGTAGCAGGTTCCATGGGAGCCATGGCAACCCAAACTTTTTTACCGTGGGAAAAATCATAACAAGGATAAAGAAGAGTGATATTATCATAGCACAATTGTGAGAGTAATTAAATAATGTTGAGGAGAGCATTAGAGAAGAAATGAGTAAAAGTTTGGAGCAGACAATGGTTGCCGAAAGGTTAGAGGTTCAATCACTCAAAACGAGTTTGAACTAAATGAGCCAGGAAATACAAACAAATCAGCTACAGATTACTCAGCAAAAGGAGCATGCAGAATAGTTGTAGGCTAGATTAATATCAATGGAATATAAGATTACAGACTTAAAAGCTTTCCAGGCCCAGTCACTGGAAGTGCATTCACAAATAGAAATTGAACAGTAGAAATTGATTTCCAAAATAGAAATTATTCGGAATTACTTTCTAGAAGTAGATAACGCCTTTGAAAATATCATCCTAAGAGAAAAAGAAGCCAAAGCAGTGAGGATTACTCTCCAAAAGGAAATTATATATTCAACAGGTGAAGGGGTATCCGAAACTATGGAAGTATCAGCCACAGAGAAAATCAGAGGCGACATCATGCTCAAGCTATGGGAAACCAACATAACTGAAAGCAAAAGAATAGCCAAAGAAATCAGAGATGACTGTGAAGAATTTTTTGATATTCTAGACAAAAGATCATTAAATATTGGAAAAGGCCAGTGTACAGGACTGTTGGGATAGATCAATATTGCAATACATCAATTAAATTTTAGGGAAGATTTGAGTGAAATCCAAATGGAAATTTCACAACTAAGAAAAATCTATGTCACCCTAGTGGAAAAGTTGTTAGTTGAGCCAAACTTAAAGTTGTAGTCAATAAATTTTATAGATAAAGGAGTGGATGACTGCCTTTCTAATATTAATAGAAAGGTTAATCTGTTCGAGGCAAGAGATTTTCCAGAACCCCCAAGAATTTTACACAGTTACTGGAGAAATGTATTAAATGTATCGAATCAAAAGAAGGAGAGTCATCAACAAAGTAAAAGTATTATTTGGAAGGGCTTTACTTCCCATGAAATGGAAAAAGGAAGAAGATCATGAAAATGGTTTTGGATCTACTTTTTAACAAATAGTTAGTCTCTAAGAATTAGGAACTCACCAACTGTCCTAAGATTGGTGGTTTTGTATAAATGTAATTTTTCAAGACTAAGAAAAGGCTTTTTTCTGGAGGAAATTGTAAAGAGATAACTTCATTTTTCCTAAATTAATACAACATAGATTGAATATTCCAGATCTGGTCAAGCCTGAGTTATGTGTTTCTTTGTCATTCTATTTTCATTTCATACTTTTGTTTGAAGTGTTTCATATGGTAATTTATGTTATAGTGATTGAAAAATTCAGATTATCTAATCGTTTGCAGTTTTTCCTCTGTATCGGCTTTCAGCATATATAAGACCTATAAACATTTTAGGACTCTGAAACTATATGCTTCTACAGAGTTATCATCCCTTTTCTTGTATTAACTCAAAATGAGATTCTTCTTAAATTGATGCCTCATTGTTGTTATGCAACTACATGTTTCTTTTTTCTTCATTATGTCCACTGTCTCCTTTAAAATTTGACTCAGATACTAGAAAAGTCCTTTATTTATGTTATACTATTAATTCATAATTCGGAAGTTCTATTTTTATAATTTTGAACCAGAAATTTGTGACCCTCGAAAATATTCTTGATTTACAAAAAATAAACCCTCATCATTCATGACTGTTCCAGTTACCAGACGACCCAATATAGAACCTAGTATATCAGATCAAACAACCATTGCATTAAACCTATTCAATACCGTCTTACAAACAACAAATACACGGGTAGAACTTGAAATATCATGGGCTGCAATTGAAAGGGATATTAGCATTCAAGAACAATGGGAAGCTAGACAGAGACAGTTAAGGAATCAACCGTGATCTCAGTTTCCTTTTAAACTTTTTCTTTTTACCGATTAATTATCTCTACCCTTTTTGGATGCCTTGACGGTATACTTTAGAGCCTTAAAGTATAAACTCAGGAACAACATCTTTTTGGCGTTGTTGTCAGGGAGCGAAGAAATGAATCTTTTCCCTGGGAAGAATGACATTGACACTTTCTTTCTTTGATAGTGAACAAAGATCAAAAAACCTTCTAAGGCTACTCTCATCTTTCACTTGGAGACTCCACATTTTTTAAACTGGCTTCTAGCCAAAAGAACACCAGAAAGAACCCAGATGACAAGCAGACTTCGCCAGTTCCTGATTCGAAAAAAAAAAATTAATCAAGAAGATATCTCAGACAAATCATTTCACTGACACACGTCATTTTTCAACCAAATTATTCACGATTGAAATTCATAGGAACACTTGATATATCCCTCTCCCTCCCCCTGTTGATCGATACGTGCTCTTTTCCTAAATTCCACACTCCTACTACCGAACGCTTCGACGAATATCTTGTGTATCTTGATTTAACCCCCGTCAATTCTTTGATATATTCATCTTACAATCCTGGAGAAACAAGTTCTATTCATCTTGTGACTTCTTTTTCTAGTTTTATGTGCCTTGATGATCAGTTCCCCATAACCTTTCTATCACATTCAAGTACAACCCCAGTTTCAATCTCAAATCTATCAATGGTTGCACACGGAGGTGTGGGGGTTGGAGGCAGTGTTGCAGGTGGTGTCGCAGAAGGCCAAGTACCTCTCCCTGGAATTTTTGCTAAGGTGGCTATCAGATATTCCCCTCTTGTTCTCTTGGTTCCCCTACATGACCTTCCAGAGAATTACATGAAAAATCTCCCAAAATTTACAGGGGAAGGCGATTTAACCACACAAGAGCACATCAACTTCTTTGACCAATTCACCGATATCTTAGGACTCGAACACAAAGATGTCTACTCCAAAATTTTAGTACAAAATTTCAAAGGGAAGGTCAGAACCTGGTTCCGAGGCTTAGGAGCAGGATCTTTAAGGTCATACGATGAACTTGAAAGTGCTTTCATCGGGCAATGAGGGGAAAGAAAAGATCACCTCTATTATCTGACGGAGTTTGGGTCTCTTAGAAAGAAAAATTCAGAATCAGTTCTTGAATTCACCCAAATATTTAATAAATTGTATAATAAAACTCCCATCGAGGCCAAACCTTCTCAGCTTGTAGCGAAAGTAACTTTCGTTGGAGATTTCGACCTTGATTTCACCTTACTATTGAGAGAGAGGAGATTTGTAAACCTCACCAAGATGCAAGACAATGCCCTCGAAATTGAATCAAACATGATGGCTTCAGGAAATCTAAAAGACAAAATGGAGGCTGGGAACAAAGAAAATAGAAGATACCAAGAACAAGGAGGATCTTCAGGGTCAGGAAGATCTTATGTTGGTTGTGGAGCCTGATTATCTTCCTGATGCAGAGGTCCTTGCTTTCAGCTGTGTCTATACCCCATGAAGTATTTACACCCCAGAAGTATGTGCACTCTTCCACGCGGGGGAGTGCAAAGGGGGGGTACCCCCTCCGCGGGGTCCGGGGGGTCCATCCCCCCGGCTGGGGGGTCTGGGGGCAAGCAGGCCCCCAGTGAGGGTTCGGGGGCGAAGCCCCCAAAGAAAAAATTGCCTTATAAAAGTATATTGTAATTTCATTGTAAATCTGGACCGTTCATTATAAGGTCGCAGATCTAACGGTAGAGATTATGTTAGGGTTTTTTGCCCTAGAAGGCAACCCTCTTTTATGAGGGAAATGTATTGCGGCTAGGTATGAGGGTGAATATTGTATTTCTGAGAGAGGAGACTGTGAGAGAAAGAAGAGGAAGTTACAGTGGGTTTTGTTGTAGGTTTTATCCCTTCATTTTGCTGGATAATAATAAAGGAAGGACCTGGCAATTTCTCTGGTGGACGTAGCCCACACTGGGTGAACCACGTAAATC
>ML781618.1:299963-329311 GCA_009831015.1 Picea engelmannii | reverse complement strand
GTGGAGTTGTTGAGATCAGTCTCCAAGTGGGAGATTGTTGGTTGTGGAGCCTGATTATCTTCCTGATGCAGAGGTCCTTGCTTTCAGTTGTGTCTATACCCCATGAAGTATTTACACCCCAGAAGTATGTACACTCTTCCACGCAGGGGAGTGCAGAGGGGGGTTACCCCCTCTGTGGGGTCCGAGGGGTCCATCCCCCCAACTGGGGGGTCTGGGGGCAAGCGAGCCCCCAGCAGGGGTTCGGGGGTGAAGCCCCCAAAGCAAAAATTGCCTTATAAAAGTATATTGTAATTTCATTGTAAATCTGGACCGTTCATTATAAGGTCGCAGATCTAACGGTAGAGATTATGTTAGGGTTTTTTGCCCTAGAAGGAAACCCTCTTTTATGAGGGAAATGTATTGTGGCTAGGTATGAGAGTGAATATCGTATTTCTGAGAGAGGAGACTGTGAGAGAAAGAAGAGGAAGTTACAACGGGTTTTGTTGTAGGTTTTATCCCTTCATTTTGCTGGATAATAATAAAGGAAGGACCTGGCAATTTCTCTGGTAGACGTAGCCCACACTGGGTGAACCACGTAAATCTGTGTCTCTCTTGTATTGTGTGTCTTCTATGTTTTTGTTTCTGCATTTGTTTTATTTTATTGCTCCGCGGTCCTGTTTTTTCTAAAATCTTTGGGAGACAAAATGGATGACATGGCTAGGATAATTAAAGAACTATCCAATAAGATTTCGAAAATGGAATTAGAGCAGGCTAAAAATGACCATTTTCCTAGAAAGGATTTTAGAAGGAATCCCAATCCTCAAGTCTCACAAAGACAGATTAAGAATGAGGATTAGAAAATCCAAACCCCCTTCAAGAGTGAAAACTTCATTGGAGAGGAAGATTTAGAATATTTTGAGGAATTAGAGGAAGATATAAACAATCTGGGTGATGACGAGCCACAACCCTATTTATCAAGACAAGATTATGAAAATTTCTTAAATAAAGAAAATAGATTGGAAAATGACCTAAATGATAGTACTTCTGAAGATTTGACCTACCAGGGTATTGTCGATGGTATAATGGCCAAGATTCAACAGAAGTATAATCTAAGGCCTAGAAACAAGAGTGTTACAATCACCCAAAAGAAAAATATCTTGTCGAGGAGCGAGATTGGCGAGATAGTTTCAAAAAATGTTGAAAAACAAACTGTAAAAACTGACATAACGGACACACAGCCTACCAAGACTAAGGTAGTTGAAACACTCACAGTCAAAACACAGAAAATGAAAGCTCCTACAACTGAAACATAATCTTCACCAAAAAAGAAGGATGATAAGAAGGGAGTCGAAGCCCAAAACCTTGAGAATGACAAAATTGTGGGAAATTTCAATCTGGAAAACGAAATAAATAAAATCAAGATCCCCATACCTCTTGTCAAGCTGGAAAAAAATACAACGTATAGAAAACAAATTTCCAAATTGATTAGTTTTTTGGAAGATGAAATCCAAGCCAACGTCATTAACTTAGAAGATGACAAGTCGAACATAGTTTTTGGCCCTCATTTCGAAGGCGCCAAAGACACTGTTTCTCCCTTCTATATCACGTTAACCTTGTTCGACCAACTACTCCATAACTATATGCTTGATTCTAGAGCATCCCACAATGTAATGTCTAAAGCCATTATGGATAAATTGGGTCTCGAAATTACTAGGCCTTATGGAGATTTATATTCTTTCGATTCTAGAAAAGTTAAATGTATAGGCATGATTAAAGACTTGGTGGTAAGTCTGGCTCAAATACCAGCGAAAAGTAGTCTTATGGATGTAGTGGTCGTCGATATCCCTCTGAAATATGGTATGTTGTTATCTAGAGCCTGGGGTGCCAAGCTTGGGGGCTCCCTCCAGCTTGACATGACATATGCTACGATCCTAGTTTTTGGAGGACAGTTCACATGCCTGTACAGAGAGACTAGGTTAGCGTTCACGGTAAGTGATCCATGCAACCTGAATAATCACCCTGTATATAATGTTGATCAGGATCTAGGTAATTGTATTCTATCCATTGACAATGATATTGTTTTAGGTATAGATGAAATTTGTACAGAAGAAAAAATAGAAAAAGAAAAAAATAAACAAAATGTATATAGCACTGGTGTGTGGAAGCTGTTTTTTGATGGCGCTTCATCTTACCCTGGAGCCAGAGCAGAGGCACTCCTTGTGGCCCCTAATAATCAATTCATAATCCCTTTTTCCTATATACTTCAGTGGAATGTGGACCACACTAATAACGTATGCGAGTATGAAGCCTTAGTATTAGGGTTGGAAGCCGCTAGGAGAATGAAAATAAAAAACCTTGAAATCTTTGGAGATGTCAAGCTGATCGTAAAACAGATAAACCGACAGTACCAGGCCAAACATCCTAGGCTGAGGTCTTACAAGAATTGCGTCTGGGATCTAATCGAAAATTTCTTCTCCTCTGTCAAAGTCCACTACATTCCAAGAACTGAAAACCAACAGGCCGATGTGTTAGCCAAAGCAGCCTCAACCTTCACACCTCCCACCACTTTCAAACTAAAGTATCGTATAGAAATGAGACATTGACCTTCCATACCCAATAACATACAACACTGGCAAGTTTTTGAGGATGATGAACAACTACGTAAATTTTTAGAATCAATAGATGAATTTGTCGAAAATAATGTCGACCAAGAAAACCAAAATGATCCTGTTTGGATCATGCAAGAAGGGGAAGACCCTCAGAAATTTCATGATAAAATCACCAATCATCGTATGCTTGTTCTAAAAATTAATCAAATCCCCAAGGGCCTAATTCCCATGGAAATGTTATTTAATCAAGATGATATCCCTTTAAGATCCATCTTACAACTGCAACCTAAAGAGGTTGAGGATTGTGACATAGGTACCAAAGAAAACCCTCGGTTGGTGAAACTATCCAAATACCTGCCCCCAGAAACCAAAAGTAAATACGCTGAGTTGCTTAGAAAATATAGAGACATTTTCGCTTGGTCTTATGATGAATTGAGAACTTATGATACTTCTATAATTGAACATAAAATTCCTCTGAAACCCGGTGTCAAGCCTTTTAAACAGAAACTCAAACAAATAAACCCTATTATGCTACCAGTAATTAAAAAGGAGGTCAAAAAAATCTTGGACGCTAAAATCATCATCCCACTAAGATATTCCAAGTGGGTGGCTAATTTAGTCCCAGTAAGAAATAAAAATGGCAAAATCAGACTATGTGTCGATTTTAGAAACCAGAACCGATCATCACTCAAAGACAATTATCCATTGCCTAATATGGACCACGTTTTAGAGAGAGAGGTTGGAGCTAACAGAATGTCAATGATTGATGGTTTTTCAGGTTACAATCAGATCGTAGTACACCATGATGATAAGAAAAAAACAGCTTTCACTACCCCTTAGGGTACCTTCATGTACGATAAAATGCCTTTCGGTTTGATGAACACAGGAGCAACCTTCCATCGATCCATGGAAATCACCTTCGTGGGTGAGAAATATAAATTCATTGTTATCTATCTTAATGATCTAACCGTTTTTTCAAGATCTGATACGGAACATCTAGTGCACCTAAAAAAAACTTTCAAGAAATTCCATAAGTTCGGTTTGTCCCTCAATCCCAAAAAATCTCATTTCGTTATGCAAGAAGGTAAGATATTAGGTCATTTAGTGTCAAAAGATAGAATCAAAATTGATCCTAAAATAATTGAGGCTATAGATACTATAAATATCCCTAGAAATGTAAAAGAAATCCAATCCTTCCTTAGGAAAATAAATTTCTTGAGAAGATTTATCCCTGACTTCACTGAAATTGTGAAGCTGATCACAGATATGTTGAAAAAGAAAAGTGAGATGAAGTGGACAAGTGAAGCCAAAGCATCTTTTCAACGAATCAAAAAAGTTATCAGCGAAGTGCCAATCTTAGAAAGTCCTGATTACACAAAATAATTTATGATTTTTTCCTTCGCTTCCAAACACAATACGTGGTTGTATTGTTACAGAAAAATGAAGAAGGCTTCGAACAACCCATTTCTTTTTTCAGTAAAAGTATGAGAGACACTGAGTTGAAATATAAAATACTAGAAAAACAAGCTTATGCAATGGTAAAGGCTCTCAAAGCTTTCAGAACATATGTATTACATTTGAAGATCATAGCCTATGTTCCTACAAGCTCAGTGAAAGACATACTAGTTCAGCCAGATAGTGATGGGAGAAGAGGAAAATGGTTAACTAAGATTCAGAAGTTCGATCTTGAAGTCAAACCAACAAAACTCATTAAAGGCCAAGGTCTGGCTAAATTTTTGGCCGAATCCAACTTGCAGGCACATGGAATGAATCAGCTACAAGAAGATGGAAGTTCTCTAGAGATAAATGAACTTGATTTCTCTACTCATATGGTTGAGATTGAAGACAATTTTTCTTCTTCAGTCTGGTATCATGATATTGTTTTCTATCTATTGACTCTTCAATGTCCTAGTGAATTAACCCCTTCTAAATCCAGGACACTGAAGTTGCATGCTATAAAGTATTGTATTATAGATGGAAAACTATTTTGGAAGGAACCCCTAGGTTTCTTGCTGAGATGCTTGGTCGAGACCGAAACTGAAAAGGTTATAGATGAGTTCCATGAAGGAGTGTGTGGAGGACACCATGCTTGGCAAGCCATAGCTTATAAAATCTTAAGAGCTGGATATTATTGGCCCAAAATTTTCACGGATGCAAATACTAAAGTCCGAGCTTGTGTTCCTTGTTAGTTGTTTACAAGTAAACAGAAAGTGCCAGCTTTGCCTCTAATTCCAGTTAAAACCAAAGACTCTTTTCAGTAGTGGGGTCTTGATTTTATCGGAGAGATTCATCAACATTCCAGTGCTCAACACAGGTGGATTCTAACTGCAATGGACTATTTTACCAAGTGGGTGGAAGCTATTCCCACAAGAAACGTGACTGACATAGTTGTAATCAACTTTCTGGAAGAAAACATTTTATCCAGATTCAGATGTCCCCGAAAAATAGTCACTAACAATGCACAAACGTTCAAATCGATGGCTATGGTAAGCTTTTGTCAAAAATTCAGCATCATATTAGGACACTCCACAGCTTATTATCTGCAGGGAAATGGTTTAGCTGAATCATCTAACAAAAGTCTGACAACTATGATAAAAAAAATATTGACTAATAACAAGAAGACATGGAATATTCATTTGAAATACACTCTATGGGCTAACAGGATAAGTACCAAAAGGGAAATCAGAATGTCCCATTTTCAGATAGTATATTGCACTGATGTTATCTTACCAATCAATCTTTCTCTGCCAGTAATGAAAATTTGGAAATATTCGAATGAAGAACCTAACGACATTACCATAAGAGCAAACCAGTTGGTTAAAGTTCAGAAAAATAGGATTGAAGTCAATGAAAAGTTGCAAAGATATCAGGATAAGATGAAGGCTTTGTTTGATCAGAAGGCTAAGGATAGAGATTTCCTCCCTGGAGATCTGGTATTAAAATGGGAAGCCAGAAGAGAAGACGCTGGAAAACAAGGAAAATTCGACTCGATCTGGTCCGACCCTTATATAGTCTCAACCTCAAAAGGAGAAAATGATTTTTCATTAGAAAATCTAAATGGAGATATTCTAAGTGCCCCTGTAAATGGGCGATATCTTAAACACTACATGCAGTAATATGTTTTCAAACTTTCATTGTATATACCAGTTTGTTTTCACATTTTCTTTATAGTAACATTGCTTTCATTAAAAATAAAAAACAAAAATTATCTAAGATTTTTAGAGGATGCAAATACAAAGCAGTTCAAATCTAGCAGTTCTCAGAGTTAGTATGAGTGCGTCTGGCAGTTATCAGTTGTTCGCAGGAAAAGCGCCCGGACTCAAGAGACCAATTATACTACAGGGGTAATCTGCATGGATAACCTAGATAAATACTTACCTAAAAGGTAATGAGGAAACAATCCTCTGGCTGTAAGTAGGATGAACTTTTAGGGTATGAACTCTGACCAGAGAACATGAATTAAAAATATCCTAAGAGGTACAAGTGAACAAGTTGCTGATTTTTTTTATATATAAAAAATAATAATAATAATATAAATATATATAAAAACTTAAAAATAAATAAAAAGAAAAAACTCAAAAAAAAATAACAAAATTTTATTTAAATAAATGATTAATGCTCGTTAGCACTCCCAAGTTTCGAGGTTCTCTCACCTTTCCACTTCGATCACTATCAATCTTACTCTTCACCAAATCTTGTTTTTTCTCCCTTTAAGTCTCATCTTAATTTTGGAAATGTTCAAACTAACTTTCGAAGCAAAGATAGGAAAAATTCTTTGTTTTTCCTAAGACTTGGCTGAACCGGAAGTATGTCTGGGCTAATCTTAACCTTTTTAGTTTTTCTACCATAAATAAAAAGATTGTTTTTGCTCAAATGAAGTCCCAAATAAAAAAATAAAAAAAGGGCGGTTTAATAAATTTTCCCTGAGATTCTCCATAAAGTTAGAGTGTCTGAGGGCCAAAAGTAGATCAATCCAGAGCTTTTTAATAAGTTGACAGACCTTTGCAATATATATATATATATATATATATATATATATATATATATATATATAATTTTCCCTGAGTATGTTACATACTTATTGATTTCCCCCACTTCATAACAAATATGTATAGAAAGAGATGGTGAAAGGAAATTCGTTATCGATTTCCCCCATCTAACATAAAGAGGTGGTGAAAAGAAATTTGTTATCGATTGCCCCCATTTGATTTAAAGAGATGATGAAAGGAAATTCATTATATGATTGCCCTCATCTCAGCATTTAAATGCTAAAATTAATGAACTGGTGAAAGGAAATTCAATGTGGAAAATCTGATAACTTCACCGGGGTACTGAACAGGCCTACTGGCAGTGAAGCAATGTCTCCATGACAGACAAGGTTGTTATACACAATTTGCAAAAGGCTCTGGTATTTTTTCTTCTCTCGACCAGATGACACTCTAAGATTATGGAATTCCAGATTATACTCTAAGAATCTCTCGATGTGAATATGATCAAATAAAAACTGGTAGAAGCACTAATCTTGTTTTTATTATCTCGCACAAGTCTAAGGTTGGTTTTATAAAGGGAAATCCAAGTGATCCTATCTCTAGATTGTCGAACGCTTTGATTTGGAAAATTTTCCGAAGTTAAGGTTGGGATCTTTATCCCCTTAGTAGTTTTAGCAGTTATGTCTCACAGACCGAAATGACTGACCCCATTTACCCAATAAAAGGCACTAAGTTTTCTCGTTCTCCTCATCCCTCAAGGAGACGAGGTCCCCAATTGGAGCCTATGTTGAAGCTAGGTTTGAAAATTTTCACCTTTAAAGCTAATTTTTTTTTCTCTTTCAGGATTCAGTTTTTCATAAGGTATAATCCTCATTATCAGTCCAAAAGATCGGTACCAAAGTCCCAAAAAGTTTTATTTTCTTCGTTATAACTAAATACAAGAAGCTCAAATGATTTTAAAGTCTAGACGCATGTTCTGTTAAGTACTTTAAATCGCAATAATTTAAAACCCTAAAGGAGTTAATTAACCATCCTTTTAACCTTTTCGGATTTGGGGTTTACTCAGAACAATATCTCTTCAATACATTTTGAATCGTGAAATATCGATTCCCGATTTCTTGACAGAAGTGAAATTTAGTCTTAATCCTAATTAATTAATTTAAATCTAATCTCATCATGATTTCAAGATTCGGTGTTTAGTGGTGACATACCTCATGTAGTCGTGGTCCCTGAAACCCAGAAATGTGAAGTCTCGACTCAATACGGAACTTAAGGATTAAATTTAATCTCATCGCAATTTTGGGATTCAAGGTTTAGTGGTGACATACCTCATGTAGCCACGATCCCCGAAACCCTGAAATGTGAAGTCCTGACTCAATACAGAAGTTAAGGCTTAAATCTAATCTCATCATGATTTCGGGATTCGGGGTCTAGTGGTGACATACCTCATGTAGTCGCGATCCCCGAAACCCCGAAATGCGAAGTCCCCACTCGATACCGAATTTTAAAGAGAACTAACTTCATTTTAAAAATACATTAAATGGTAATTAAACTTCTTAAGTACTTTCTTTTTGGCCTCCGTCAAAATAAGTTTTTTGAATGTTGATTTTAGAATTGTTGAAATATAGCCACATTAATAACGGATAGATTGTGATTTATGCGACACAAATTCATATCTCATAGATATTCTCAGCATTTACGATATTAAATTCTTGACAGCTACGTCAGTACTTTCACCATAAAATGAGTTAAAAGAAAACTAGAGGTCTGTGTTTTGAAACTTATTCTTGCTTTTTCTATCAGAAATAGGATAATATAGTCGAGCTTTCACACCTCTCTTCTATGACAAGTTTTATTTCCAATACAGAGTCATGGCACCAAAGAAGGGACCCAAGAAGAGTGAAGATACAGCTGAGACTTCCAGCCTAGAGGGAGATTTCATATCAGACACCACACCACATGCTATCGACTCAATTAAATCATGGAGATAGATTTATGAAAATATGGACTGGAAGATGAAAAATTCCCCTAGCGATTCTGAGAATCACCTCCAGTACATAGAAAAATCAGAGCTTCACAAAATTGCAACACACCCACGGCTCATGTCGTACAACGACATGGTCAGTTGGGCTTTGGACAAAGTTGATATTCCAACGAGAATCATTTTAAATGATCAAGGAGCCATTATCGACTCATTCAGACCTGAACATATCTAGTTTATGTACAAACTCTCACCCAATCCTAATTTCATTTACAATGTCGAATTTATAGCTGAATTCTAGAGAAAGGAATGCACTGAGGCAGACCAAACCTACCCTGATTTAATCAAAGGTTGGTGGAGATGTCCATCAAAATTTAGGGCCGATACCCACAAAATTTATGCCACATCCTCCTTGAATGAGTACATGGTTTATGTAGCCATGATGTTGTGCAGA
This sequence comes from Picea engelmannii, assembly GCA_009831015.1. Lineage (NCBI taxonomy): Eukaryota > Viridiplantae > Streptophyta > Pinopsida > Pinales > Pinaceae > Picea > Picea engelmannii. The sequence continues at coordinate 320,299 of ML781618.1, read as the reverse complement.
CTTTTTGGCAAAAAGAATCCCTGTCATTTCCCCGCAGAATGGGTTCCCTTTCTAGAAGAAGCATCAAAAGGGTATAGTTTCAACTAGGACAAGAGTTTATCTGATAATTTAGCCAAAGAGATTTCGGATTACAGAGTTGCAAGAGCTCGAGGTCAACCAGCGGCCTTCTACATATCAGCGTACCTCATGGACACAATTTGTTTTATGACTCCATTTCCCCTGATGAATTGGAATTGGAACATAACTTCCCCTGAGCCCATTCATGAATATCACTCTGAGTTGTGAGAAGAAAGTGCAAAAAAATCGTTTTACGAAATTTTCCATTTCATGGTGATACCCATGCATAAAAAAAATTGCGGCTATGACCCTCCTCACATCTCTGAAGCAGTTTCAAATAACCTCAAGAAAATAGTAGAATGGTTTTTTGGGACCACATATTTCCGGGACCACATGATATTAGGTGGTTTTTCGACACATGGTTTTTTGCCGATGGTTTTCTATTTTCGGTTAAGGAATTAGGGTTTTGGACTAATCCATGTCATTGGGTTAGGGTTTTGGATGCCGCTCGCTCCTATATGTATTTTGTATTGTAAACAATGTATGAATATAATATATGCTGGTTTTCCCGGTTTGGGTTTCCAAGTGAAAAATCTATGTGTAATGTTTGTGTTTGCCATTGTATATTTTCTGTTCTTTTCTGAATATCAGTTTGCAGTAGATATTGTACAAGGTTATAATTTACAATTACCCCTTATGCGCTTCCAAAATTTCTTTTAGATAGACTAGTGTGTAGGGAAGTGGCACACCAAATAATAAAAGGCGGTTTTGGAATAGATCTAAAGGCAGCTCAAAATAATTCCTAGCCCATCTTCCTTGTGCACATCGGGAAATTTTCATTATTAAATTTAGGACATTCTAGGGTGGAAGCAGAAGCACTCGGAGAAATTAAACTGGTAAATATTGAGTACAAAAGGTATGACCCTTATCAATTAGTGAATAAAAACTTGATACACTGCAATATGAAAGCCTATGAACATGAGGAGTCCCCTTGGGATGACGTTTTCAAAGGGACCAAATCTTATAAAGAAGTGTTGGAAAGAGTACAGACACTGTCGTCCGACCTGCAAGTCATCTTTCGGACATTTCAGAAGCATCGACGGAGTGGTCTGCCCCAAGTACTTCAAGGGGAAGAAATTACCCTCCCCCAAGAGCAAGAAATCATTCCACTAGGTTTCGAGCAAGAAATCATTCCACTAGGTTTCGAGTAGGAAGCACAAAAGAAGGAAAATCTTGAAAAGGCCCTACAAGATGCGGAAAGGCCTCCACCAAGAAAAAAGACCAAAGCAGAGAAAAGGTCAGGAAGACCTCCCATGTCTGGTAAGCCTACTCCCACTTCATCACCAAAGGTTGATTTCAACACGCCTAAGGCGGCAGGAAGGAAAGGATCTACAGAGCTAGGGAGTCTCATAGCCTCCTTAACTCCCTTACAATCCACTTTTGGACTGCCACAGACGGGATCTCTTTTTTTTTATGACCTTACCTCCATTCCCATAGATGAGATTCGTCCTTCCAATTATTTCTTCAGTAGAAAAAGGAAGGTCGTCCTAAAACAGGAGATGCATAAGAAGAAGGGGAACATGGTTAAAAATAATAAAGTCCTGATAGACGGACAACATTTGGAGGAAGAATATTTCTCTACAAAGGTAGCAGGTTCCATGGGAGCCATGGCAACAGCAAAATTTTTTACTATGGAAACAATCATAACAAGGATAAAGAAGAGTGATAAGATCATAGCACAATTGTGAGAGCAATTAAAGAATGCTGAGGAGAGCATTAGAGAAGAAATGAGTAAAAGTTTGGAGCAAACAAGGGTTGCCGAAAGGTTAGAGGTTCAATCACTCAAAACGAGTTTGGACGAAATGAGCCAGGAAATACAAACAAATCAGCTACAGATTACTCAACAAAAGGAGAATGCAGAACAGTTGCAGGCTAGATTAATATCAATGGAAGGTCAGATTATAGACTTAAAATATTTTCAGGCCCATTCACTGGAAGTGAATTCATAAATAGAAATTGAACAGCAGAAATTGATTTCCAAGATAGAAATTATTCAGAATTACTTTCTAGAAGTAGATAATGCCTTTGAAAATATCATCCTAAGAGAAAAAGAAGCCAAGGCAGTGAGGATTAATTTCCAAAAGGAAATTATATATTCAACGGGTGAAGAGGTATCTGAAACTATGAAAGTATCAGCCACAGAGAAAATCAGAGACGACGTCATGCTCAAGCTATGGGAAACCAACATAACTGAAAGAAAAAGAATAGCCAAAGAAATCAGAGATGACTGTGAAGAATTTTTTGATCTTCTAGACAAAGGGTCATTAAATATTGGAAAAGGCCAGTGTACAAGACTATTGGGACAGATCAATATTGTAAGACATCAATTAAATTTTAGGGAAGATTTGACTGAAATCCAAATGGAAATTTCACAACTAAGAAAAACCGATGTCACCCTAGTGGACAGGTTGTTAGTTGAGCCAAACTTAAATTTGTAGTCAATAAAGTTTACAGATAAAGGATTGGGTGACCACCTTTCTAATATTTAGAGAAAGGTTTATCTATTCGAGGCAAGAGATTTTCCAGAACCTCCCAGAAATTTTACACAGTTCCTGGAGAAATGTATTAAATGTATTGAATCAAAAGAAGGAGAGTCATCGACAAAGTAAAAGTATTATTTGGAAGGGATTTACTTCCCATAAAATGGAAAAAGGAAGAAGATCATGAAAATGGTTTTGGATCTACTTTTTAACAAATAGTTAGTCTCTAAGAATTAGGAACTCACCAACCGTCCTAAGATTGGCGGTTTTGTATAAATTTAATTTTTCAAGACTAAGAAGAGGCTTTTTCTGGAGGAAATTGTAAAGAGATAACTTCATTTTGCCTGAACTAATACAATATAGATTGAAGATTCCAGATATGGTCAAGCCTAAGTTATGTGCTTCTCTGTCATTCTATTTTCATTTCATACTTTCGTTTGAAGTGTTTCATATGGTAATTTCTGTTATAGTGATTGAAAAAGTCAGATTATCTAATCGTTTGCAGTTTTTCCTCTGTATCGGCTTTCAGCAGATATAAGACCTATAAACATTTTAGGACTCTCAAATTGTATGCTTCTACAGAGTTATCATCCCTTTTCTCGTATTAACTCAAAATGAGATTCTTATTAAATTGATGCCTCATTGTTGTTATGCAACTACATGTTTCCTTTTTCTTCATTTTGTCCATTGTCTCCTTTAAAATTTGACTCGAATACTAGAAAAGGCCTTTATTTCTTTTATACTATTAATTCATAATTCAGAAGTTCTATTTTTATAATTTTGAACCAGAAATTTGCGATCCTCGAAAATATTCTTGATTTACAAAAAAGAAACCCCCGGCATTCATGACCATTCCAGTTACCAGACAACCCAATATAGAACCCAGACTATCAGATCAAACAAGCATTATGTTAAACCTATTCAATACCATCTTACAAACAACAAATACACTAGTAGAACTTGAAAGATCATGGGTTTCAATTGAAAGGGATATTAGCATTCAATAAAAATGGGAAGTTAGATAGAGATAGTTAAGGAATCAACCGTGATCTCAGTTTCCTTTTAAATTTTTTCTTTTTATAGCTTAATTATCTCTACCCTTTTTACATGCCTTGATGGTATACTTTAGAGCCTTAAATTATAAACTCAGGAACAACAGACTCTCTTGTTGTTCTGTTGTTAGTGTGGACAATCCCTTAGTAAATGTTCTTCTCAACAACCCTAACATTTCAAGGGTTCTTTCTTTGGGTTATTATTCTTTCCTGGGGTTGCTCCAAAAGGTTTATTTCCACTCTAGGAGGGGAAATTTTTCTGATACACACTTCTAGTAGGAAGGATCATCCTAGAATTCTTCTCATAGTTCTTAAATATTGAGTATTTAAACCCCTTCTTCTTGAATCCCAAACTAATTTTCTTCTTCCAATCCTCGTGAGGTTCTGTCTTATTCCTGAATTGTTCGTAACAATACCTTGCCTTCCGGATAGTGTCTTCTAATATCTTTGGCTCATCAAACTCAATATTGTCCTGGTAGGTCTGAGGTAACCCACTAATAAATCGATGCACTTTTAACTCTTCATCCTTTATTTAGGGTACATACCTGAGCAGCTCAAGGAATTTATTGACATATTCCTCTATGGTGAGTTATCCCAGCCTGATTTCATAGAACTCCTTAATCTTCCCATCAAATTATTTATCTGACATATACTTCTCCTTGAATTTTTTCTCAAACTATTTCCATGAAAAGTCCTTCTCATGGATTCCTTTCATATTCCTAAGGTATTCCCACTAAATGGAATCCTTTCCGTTCATGTTGAAGATGGTTATTTGAGCCTTCAAGTTTTCAGAGTAGTGATAGACTCTGAAGTACTTCTTTAAACCAAGCAGCCAAGCTTATGCATCCTCTCCTTTCTCAATATCTCCATTGAAAGAGGGTGGTTTGGACTTCTTGAACTCTTTAGGATCATGAATTTTAGAATGATTTTGCTTCTTTCCCTTTGTTTGAGAATGTAAACTAGCTTTGCTACTAGAATATCCCTCGTAGTTGTCAGTTTCCTCTCCAGAGGACTCTTTTAATGAGTGTATCCTTCCTCCAGGTTGAACCTTCCTCGAGGTACTCCTCTTAGTGTGGCCACTTATGGGACCATGTTTTTGTATCTCAGGTGGGATTTGACTTATCTTTGTATGTCATCAGTCCACATGACTGGTCGTGGGTCCATGTTGCAGCTGCCTCTGTTTATTGGATAAACTCTGCAACAAGACTGCATTAATTTTCGTTTGTTTTTCTTGCTCCTTTATCAACCCTTTTTTGTCAACCTTGCAACTATATAATTCGACCATGAGGATCCTTACAGTTTGTGCCAGATCCAGAGGGGTTTCCACCACCCGCCTTTCGCCAAATTCTTCATCTTTGTTGTGGGAGCCACCCCCCACTTCATGGTGCGTCACCATCCTTTATACTTGTATTTTTCCCACAATTTACTGATTTATTGAGTGTTGACAAAACAATTATTGTTATCCAACAGTCTATTAGTTTATGAAAAACACACAGTTCATATTGCTTGAATATACACACAATAGAAAGCTTCATTCTTTTCTTTAGCAAACTTTTAACTAGACTCTTTAGGAAAGAGATAGATAGGGTGTCACCCTTAAAAGTACATTAAATATGGTTTTTACACAACTCTTCCATGATCCCAAGAAGGCTAAGTGTTGTAACCATGCTCTAATACCAATTTATAATACACCTGACCCCTGAGTATCTTTCCTAGGGATGGGGCATCAAAATTTCACTCTCCTCAACATCTCAAATCTTGTGTTCGAGGTATTTATCTTCTTTTAATTACCTGTAGTGTTCTAATGACTGCTATGAGGCTAGAATACAAGCTTTGGGTTGTAATATATGTCTTCCCAAAGTTCTTTGGGCGTTCATTGGTTGAGGGCCATGTGAATCCACCTCACACATATTGTCTCCATGTTCCTTCATCCATGGTGGAAGTTCGTCCACCTTCCAATTACACGACTGGACCCAACCTTCATCTAACACGCGGGAAGTAGGAAATTTGTCACTTTGGTGCTAAACACCTCCTTACTTTCTACACACAAGATCTTTCAGAGTCTCGAACTCCTAAAATCTCATCAGCCTGCCACATGGTTTCTCCCTTCAGGCCTTTTGGGTCCCTCTATTACGCTACACCCCAAATCCTCCGGACTCCCAAAGTTTCGATCACTTCACCAACCACTTTGGCTATGCAGGCACATACCATGGGCTAACACATAGATGGCCCAAGGGTGACACGTGTCATGTTTCAATAAGAATATAGGGTCTACGAAAAGCACAAATCAAGCTAACACGTGTCACATCTATCATGGATCCACATCACCTTGGTGATGTCATATTTCCACATCACACTAGACCGAAAGCCTTATAACATCCCTCAAATCTCATATTCGAGATCCGTCCATGTGGATCCATAAATCTACAGCTAACATTAATTCGTGACTTCGGCCTTCAGGAGTTTTTCGAGAAAAACTCCTCTTTTCTCCCGAAGTTGGTTAGCGTCGGGATGACCACAGCCCAGATCTAATGGTTAGGAAAATTCCTTAAGCGTCCTCTAATCGAAGACTCTCATTACTTTAGGCTTCAGAGATTTTCAACACACCACACCTCCAATTCCCTGAAGTTCCTAGTCTCTGAAATAAAGGATCTAGCACCACACGTCCCATGTATATCGACAACTATGAGGAATCCTGAAGAATCTGAGGATCGAAAATCCTCATTACTTCACGACGTTGGCCTTTTGAGACTTTGGCATTACAACACCAGGGTCCTCCCGAAGCGGTCAACGCCAAGCTGACTACATCATAAATTCTATGGCTAGGAAAGGACCCAAAGGATCCCTAGATCTACAGTCCTAGTCACTTCGCGGCTCTAGCCTTTAAGGGTTTTGGATTTAATGCCACTCCATTCTCCCAAAGAACTACTTTGTTGAAGTACAGTGTGCGGGTCCCTCCTCCTGGATGATCAGGCGGTAGGTAGGGCTCCTGACAATCTCTACCAAATATACGGCTCTCCTTTACTCTGTAACTTCGACGTTTGGGGATTTTGATGTAATCGCATCTCTATTCTTCTGAAGTAGAACTTTGTTGAAGTCTTCTCGGTGTAGATCCAATGGTTGAGGGAATCCCCGAACATTCTTGATCGGTGGCTCATGCTTCTCTAGGATAAGGAGTTGGATATCGGTTTAGTCGGTAAGATAGGTTCCTCTAACCACTAGGGAAACCATCCATTTCTGGTCAACTTGTTGGTAACCAAAACTCTCAGTTACCTTCAGCCAGTTGATGATTAGTAGGGGTCAACAATACCCCAAAGTCTCGAACCTTCAAAGCTCTGAATTCAGAAGAACTTAGCTCCCTTAGGCTTAGCCTGAGGTTCCTAGGTGTTGGTCATATGGGTTCTCTTGAATAGATTATGTCCGCTTATCTTCCAAAAGAAAGGATCTTCCCTTTTGAGACTTAATCTCACTATCTTTCCTGAGATTTATCATGAAATTGTTAAGGACTTGGGCATGATGTCTCGATTGTGCAACAAGAATTCTGAAGGAGATATCCTCTCCAAACCAACGGGGTCATATTGATGCGATGATCTATATCCCAGTCTTCCTACAGCTTTACATCCCAAGACGTCTCAAAGGATAAATTGGGGCATATAGACTATCAATCACAATTTCAAAAGAAGACAAATGCATACACATAGCTTGACCATTCAATACAGAAACCATTTATAGACAGATAAATGCATGCATTCATCCATTATTCCAGTTCAGTTCACAAGGTATGAAAACACTTATTATAACTGGACGACGTGATGTGACTACTGAAAGGGGTGCATGTTTCCACCCAACCATGGGCTCAATCACTCCAAACGGATTTACCACTAGCCACCTCTGAGCTATACCACTATGCTCTGAGAGATATTTTTTCCTTCTGGCTTAGCAACAATCAGGGACAGAGGTTACTCTCCTCCTCCCATAGGATCTTGGCAACAAGTTTCTCTATACCAAGCAAGTAGGTTTTACTGAATAATTCCTCAGTCACTCAGCACCCTCATTTATCAGCTTGTATCAGAACCCTACTAGCCACATCCTGTGACAAGAACACATTCATTTTCCAGTTCTCCCTCGAACTTGAGAGATTAGTCTATCTTCTCCACTTCTCTTCGCATGTCTTCCTTGCCCACCAGGCCTTGCTTTCTTTCTTTCCTCAGCAATATTATGTGTGATCTGAATTCCTAGTCCATGGCTAGGTCTGAAATCCTTATAGATGGGCACTCTGCCCCGTCCCCTCATTAACTCTTGAGGAGATCTCCCCACCTACCAGCCTGACTGTAATTCATTCCTAGGTTAGAGGACTATTATGGTCCTGAGAAATTAAATCCAGCAAAGTACTGGTTTGGTGGGGTTTATCTCAACCATTCTTGGTTCCCCTCACCATCTCTTTCATAGAATTTGTGGTCTATCTTGGCAAACCCCCATTTCAGCATTCATGCAACACTTTTCCATTTCTATTAATAATAGAAATTGCATTCCTTGACCTTTTATACAAAGGTTCATCAAATCAAACATTCACACATATCGATTTTTCCATATTCTCTTGGCCAATATATTTATATTTACAAACTGGGGGAAATAGGGGTGTTACACCTATCCACAAGAGGGATTTTTCCACAACACCCTTTGACACCAATGACAAAAGGGACACTCTTCCTAACTGATTACCTTTCAGGAATAGGAATTCTCCCCCTTTGATTTTTCTACCTGTAAATGTGTTGAACCTGCACAGAATAGATCTAGCTAGAAAATACCACACACATTTGCAGAGAGAAATTGAGAAAGAAGAAGCAAGAGAGAAAGAACGGAATAATTCTCATTAACCATATTCCACACTCAAAGAGTGAATAATTTACAATATATATAGAATAAATGAGTAACTAATGAGCCATAGTGGTGGTCTATATTGATTTGGACACACACCAACATTTATAAGAGTAAACCGCCACCCAATCTAGTCTCTCAAGCAGTTACGGGAGTGAACTGCCACCTAGCTAAGTTAACTAGTCAACTAGTCTTGAATTAACTGACTGAACAAAGAGTAGTGAGTTGGTGATGATCCCAATGTTGCATGGTGACAAAACCAATGCAACATCTAAACTCAACTCAACTAGTCAAACTGAAGTGTCAATTGAAAGAGAATATTCTCCAAGTGGAATATTCTCCCCTAAAATATAGGAGACTGGATAATCACTAATTATGACTAATAAACAAGGAATAACCTTAGGAAAATTAAATCCTAGGTGTGTGTGTGAAGTAACTCCAACACCTCCCTCGAACATCACTATGGTGAAAATAAAGAATGGGTCCCAGCTACGAGGCCATGTTAGGTACCCAAATACAAAAGATACATTGAAATAAACAAGGAAAGAGGGAAAACCTCATGGGAACAAAACCCCCCTTCAAATTACAATGCATAAAATAAAAAATGATAAGGAACAAAAGGAAGTTGCTAAGCAACCATGTCCTTCACTCCAAGAAGACCTCACAACTGTGCAAGTTTTTGCTCTTTGAATATTTTGTTGAAGATGTAGATGTCTGCACGGATCTAATGAAGTATATGCATCATTGATATTTCCACACATATCCACTTTATCTTCTTGTAATGAATAATATCCAAATAAATTTAGGATGAAATTTTGAAAACCATACAGCCGTTTCCAGAAAAATGATCATAACTTCACTTTCCGGACTCCATTTCGGATGATTTTGTTTTTTGAAATTGGATATTTTTCCGACAGGAATTCAAATATCCAATTTGTTTCTGCAATTTTTTCTCAGAAAATATCATAATGGTGTCTAGTGTGAGTGACTCTCTTTTTATCTCCTGACATGCATGCATAGTGCATGCAAAAGTGTCTGCATGTGACTCCTGAGATGCATGCCATATATCTTCCACATGAATTTTAGAAAATAAATCTGAAATGGAGTAGACATCATCTTCAATTATTGGAATAAAAATTTCTGTAGACACTTGTGTAGAAGACTCTTCAGAATAAGAGGATTGGTCTTTTGACAGTTTCTCTTCTGGCTCTATCTGTTTGAATTCCTGCATGAAATATTCACAATATTCTTTATTCCCAAATAGAACCTCCAATCTGGTCCATAATTCATTTGGAGTTGATCCTTGTGATTCTTCATATACTTGATGGAAAAGTTCAGGAGAAACAGATATGTCGATACTTCCTATGGCCATATCTTGTCTATTGAGAAAGTCATTTTTCTCATCGACAGAATCAAGCTCTACTTCTATTTACATTTTTATTTGGTATAATCCTCTACATCTAAGATAAAGCAGAATTTTTGGCTTCCATTCCAAATAGTTATGAGGTGTGAGAAGTATTTCCGACGAATAATCCATCTTTTTTATGTCTTCAATATTTTGTACCTGCAAAAAATGATTCGGTGTAGATTTTTCTTAGCAGTCTGTTGGCTCTAATACCATGTAAATGTGTTGAACCTACATAGAATATATCTAGCTGGAAAAAACCACACACATTTACAGAGAGAAATTGAGAAAGAAGAAGCAAGAGAGAAAGAATGGAAGAACTCTCATTAACCGTATTCCACACTCAAAGAGTGAATAATTTACAATATATATAGAATAAATGAGTAAATAATGAACCATATTGGTGGTCTAGATTGATTTGGACACACACCAATAGTTACAAGAGTAAACTGCCACCTAGTCTAGTCTCTCAGGCAATTACAGAAGTGAACTGCCACCTAGTTGAGTTAACTAGTCAACTAGTCTTGAGTTAACTGACTGAACAAAGAGTAGTGAGTTGGTGATGATCCCAATTTTGCATGGTGAAAAAACCAATGCAACATATAAAGTCAACTCAACTAGTCAAACTGAAGTGCCAACTGAAAGAGAATATTCTCCAAGTGGAATATTCTCCCCTAAAATATAGGATATTGGATAATGACTAATTATGACTAATAAACAAGGAATAACCTTAGGAAAAATAAATCCTAGGTGTGTGTGAAGTAACTCCAACACTACCTTCTCTCTCTTTGTGAAATATCTCCCCCTATCTTTATGCTTCATCTTATTTTGCATAGTTCCTTTTGTTGTGTCTCTCCCCACTAGACTGTGATTTCTATTGTACTTTTCTAAATTAGTTCTGATTTATGGTCACTCTTCTCTTTTGATTATATTTCTTCATGAAATTTTCATCAAACCTATTGTTATTTATTCTTTTTATTTTGCATTTCATTTGTAAAGATAACATTCATAAACCTATCATGATAACAGGAACTCCATGAGAATATTACCTTATTCTTCATCAATGACATGTTCAGGAACTTACCTTATTTCAATTCTCTCAATCGTGAAGTAAAAGAAAATTTATAAGCATCAATGTAGCTAAGGATAATGGTTTTCAACATTTTCTCATGTTGGAGATCTGCTACCAACTCTTCCTTACATCCTTTTCAAAGAGAATGAATTTCTTACTCTTTCTATAAAATGTTCTTATTAATATCCCAAGTATATTTTATTATCTTTCACCCTATAAATGATGGCATCTCAAATTTGAATTTTTGTTCTTCAAATATTTCATCATGGTCACCATCACTTGGATGAGCTTGCTCCTCTTCTTGCAAGGCATGTAATGTATCATTTATACTAATCATATCTTCATACTTAGATGGCATCGGAGATTTAAGAGAGATATTGTCACCTGTCAACATGGAAACGTTTTGTTGAGTGACTCACAACTGACAAAAGTTTTTGCTTTCAACATTTTCTTACAATCTACTGCTAAAAAATGAATGGATTGATGTTGATAACTCTTATGCATCAAATTATCCCTTTTTGGTTGGTTACACTTGTTTCCATTTTTCTTAATTGTTGGTCAATGTATTCAAGAATGACTTAACTGTTAGAAAAAAAAATGTTTGTACCATATGCTATTCTTTGAGTTCTGAATCAGTTGATTTATTTTTTCCTTTCTTAAGGAATCAATTTCATCCTTCAACTTCTCACAATATTGATCATTTTCTTTCATCTCAATTATCACTACTTCTTCTATCCTTTTTGCCTCTTCTAATTCCTTTTTCAGAGAGGAATTTTGTGCTTCAAGTTTCTCACTATGTTGATCCTTTTCTTTCTTTTCTTATAGTTGAGTTTGTAGTTCAATGATGATCTCTTCTGATTTTTTAATGCTATGTGACATTTATTCTTTTGAATTATAATCTTCTTCTTGATATTTTTGCAGTTGTTCCTTTAGGATTTGGTCCTCTCTTCTGAGCTTTGTGATTTCATTTGCTTCTCCTTCAATTATGAAGACAACTTCATTAGATAAGAAATTGATCTCTTCATCATGAAAAATGAATATCTTTGTTTATTATTCATCTTCATGCACATATTGTAGCTTTTCAAAAATTTCTTTAGCTGATGTAAATTGTCTCACTTTTTCCTTCTCATATTATGATAAATAACTTAGAATTTCATTCAATTCTCTTGCATTATTTTAATGTAACTTCTTTGTAACATCACCTTTTGGTTGGTTTTTTGGAATTGTTTAACCATTCTCAACTGCATACAAAATATAATATCTTATTTCCTACATATATCTCTTCATTCTTATACTCCACATAACATTGTTTTCTCCATAAAGTAGAGGAGGTTTTATTGGAGAATACAGATCTTGACTACCATTTTTCCTGAAAGATCTTCCTTCTAGATGTTAGGTTGTCACTGAAGGAACCTGCTCTGATACCAGTTGTTGGAATATTCATCAATACTATGAGGGAGGGGGTGAATCAATATTTGACATATTTTAACCCATTTTTATTTTTACCATCAATACCCCCTCGCTCTTAATATTGACCATAACATAAAGATCCAGTACACATATTTTACATGGAAACCCATCTCAAAGAAAACCACAAATATTGTTATTCTTATATTAATAAATAGTTACATTATTTTCATGATTCAACATGTGAGGGATGCCAATCCCTATAGTAAGCGTCCACTTACAACTCATCAATAACCAACTTGAAAGGCACCAACCAGTTGAGAAGATGAGGAAACTAATCATCACTATAAGCACCCACTTACAATATGAAAAAACCAACTTTCCAGGCACCAAACTATTATGAGGATGAGGACACCAATCCTCTTCCTTGCACCACCCTTCCACCCTGAAATAAATAAGTTATTTAATGTTTGATCAATAATAAAATCTCATTTCCATATATAACACAACCAATATCATCTTTACCATTCATGTAATTGTTATTCTTGTAGATCACTTTTCCTATAGTCATCTTTTCCTGTAATTTGTTTTTCCTATAATATGCAATTCTTGTAGATCGTACTTTCTTGTAATCTATTATTTATGTAGATCGAACTTTCTTGTAATCTTTTTTTCATGTAGATTGGTGTTTCCTATAATCATTTTTCCTACAGATCTATTCTTCATGTAATTGCTGATCTTTTTTTCCTGTAACTGCAGATCTAATTTTCCTGTAACTTTAGATATATTTTTCCTATAACTGCAAATCCATTTTTATTGTAATTGCATATTTTTTTTGTTGTAATCACGTATCTATTTTTTTCCTATAATTGTGGATCTAATTTTGTTACAACCTTCTCACAACATTGTGGTTTTACACACTCCTCAAAGCTCCCAAAACAGATTCATACCATACTTATTAGCATTGCAAAATTGCTTCATTACAATCAAGAGTAGTTTATATTTAGGATTAAATTACATACCTTTCATATTGCAATTTAGATTCAAAAACCCTTCTGCAATCTTATTTCCAGCTCTCTAATATTCAATATAGCTCCATTTTTTCTTCTAAACATTTTTCTCTTCTTGATCTGCTCCTTAACTTAAACTTAGATCAGCTCACACATATTCATATTTCTTGCATCCCGACTACTCTCAAATTGATAAAATATTTAAACTAGTTCCTATAGTGGTGTTGATGCCCACAGAAAATTCAATACTATGGTATAATCCCAAATTATTTTTCTTGACCATGTCAACACCTTGACCATATCAATAGACCATTTCATATTTCTTTCCAAAAAGAATACTTGTTCTATGAACACCACAAACAATAACTAGTCTCATCTTGACAAAGTCAATGTGATCACGTCATTTCCTTAGCCAACCATTACTAACACTTCATTACTGGAATGTCGAGTTCCTGTAATCAACACATTATTACCATAATTTCAGTTATTATTGGAATCCCAAATCGTTGTAGTTAACACGTTGGTACCAAAATTTTAGTTATTACTACAGGAATCTCAAATTCCTACAATCAACCCGTTATTACCGGAATTTCAGTTATTACCAGAATCCAAAATTCCTATAGACAAACATCTTGAAGACGCACATACTAGCAGCTACAATACCAATGACCTAAAAAAATGCCTATTTCGACATCAATTGTCTAGTAGTCACTTTGACATCAATGACACATCACTCGTTGTCACATACACAAACATTTTGACATCAATGACAATGATATCAATGACACCAGACACTGTCACACCTGCAACCACTTTGACATCAGTGACAACACTTTATCAACAAGAGGAAGTGACTAGGGGCTATAAATACCCAAGTGATCATTCCCAACTCCAATCGAAATTATCCCTATTATCACATAGATTGTCATGGATCAAATAAAATCTTTAGTTTTATTTTGAGTCATAATTTTACCTTAGGTTATAGGTTTTAGGTCCCTTTCCCATAACATTTTTCATTTTTTTTGGCATGAATAAGTTAAGATTAGTTTGGTTTTGGTTAAAATTCATTGAGTCACATCTTTCAAATTTATCATTATGACCCTAACATGTCACCTTCTCCATGTTGTACGTTGACGCCATCTTCTTGTCACCCACCTCATTAAAGTGTCATAGCTAATCTGAGTTGTACATTGCCAACTCACTAAGAAAGTTCGCAATGCCTTTCAAAGTACATATTGCATTTATTATCATCATTTCTCTTAAAAGGTCATGTCGTTGGAGATCTCCTTGATTTCAGAGTTGAATTTTAAATAATATTCAAGGATCATTTTATGGATGTCTTAACCATTTTCTCCAAGTTTGAAAAATATCCTCCATCTTGGCATTGTGAACTGGTGTTACAGACAGGCATTGCGCACTTCACTATGAACTAGATGCAGGGGATGATTTGGTGGTTAGACCACTTTCAGGCACTCCTGAGAAGATCTAAAGACATCATCCTCCATCTCCAGGCTACCTGGTATTTCATGAGCTTTCCCACTTCGTTTTAAGGCCTGGAAAGGGGTTAGTATATTCTTGTTTGTATGGTGTTGTGAACAGGTTTCTCGGTGTTGCGAACTATCTCACAGACTTGTTATTAAGTTCTAGAAACTTCTACCTTTTCTCTACAACTTATTTCTCAAAACCATCAACATTGTTGGGCTTGAATTACCCTATCTTATGATCCTTGGCCTCTGCATCACTTTTTCATACAACTTTTCCCAAACCCTAACTCTGGCATTGTGAACTTTGTGCATTCATCCAATGTTGTGAACTCTCTATTCCAACTGTTATCACACTAAATTGCCTTAGGTATTTTTAGTTTGTTTGCAATCCTTTTTTAAGCCTTAGATTTTAAATTTTCTTCAAAAAGTCTCATCCCTTTAAAATTTATGATTGGTAGTGTTATCCCCGATTTCTAGGGATAACTAGGAGATCATGTCTCGAGGCCCACATGTCCTCGACATGGAGTGTCGAGAGAAGGATTGACCTGAGCATGGCCCTGGAGGGCCCATCCTTCTTCTTCTTCGCTAGATTTGTCCTGTCAGTAGCAACAACATCCATCACCATCAGCTTGGACTTGCATCGGAGAAGACTCTTGCTCCATGAGGTAATTAGTCCAGGTATCATGGTATGTGTCATGTTTGATCATTATAACTTTTTTATATATGCATCAGGTTCCTTACATTTCTGACAACTACTTGGATCTTACACTAACCCACTTGACCATGGTTGGGGAGATTAACGGGATTCCCTAGCAAGATGGTATCCATGGGTTTTGGTTAGCCACCAAGGGGGATTTGAAGACCCATCGTTCGCTCCCACCATACAATCATTTTACATCTTATCTCCTATGCATCCATCCCATTCCCCTAGTCTAGGCATTAGAGTGACCTATTTGAGGGGTTACACTTTGTCCTGTGGGAAGAAGGGGCTAAAGGCCCAGGGGGTAAAAGCAACTGGTAAAAGATAAAAGCCATAGGGAATAAAACCTAGAGATGCCTCGCCCAGGGATCCTCGAGAAGGCAATAAAAGGCCTCTCAATAAGAAACAAAAGGGACTTAAAGAAAATAATAAAAAAACAAGACCTAACCAAGAGGATGGGAGGTCTCATCACGAGCCAGCCCATTATGTTCATAGGTATCTAGTGGTATGACATTGTCATTATCTGGTTACCACGCCAGGGCAATGACCTTTGGTTGCATGGCCAAAGGAAAGGGGGTCTCATCACGAGCCAGCTTTATCATTTCTGTGAAAATACTAGTTGGTAACACTATCATCTCTGGTTACCATGCCAAGGCAGTGTCCTCTGGTCATACCTTGAAGTAAAAAAGAAAGAAAAGGTAATAAATAAGGAAAGCATAAAGGCAATAAGGGGCTTGGAAAAAACTGCATCAATGACAGGTACAGCTCGCCTCCTACAAAGGCACCCACAGACAATACCTTCCCCTGGTCTTCACTATGACTGGACATCCTTAAACCATATCACTTCATGTTACATGGCTTGAATAATCTTCTTTGGAAACTCTCTTCTTCTTGTAGATGCTGACCTAATAGGTTATTCTGTCTCTTTCTTCAACTTTGTATAGTAGGCCAGTGTAATGTCTTTGAGATATTAGATGATATGCTAGGGGTTTTTGCATGTATTTGATAAATTTAATGATGAGATATGATTTACATCGCTATGATCCCAAGGACTAATGATCCCATGGAGGGTGAAGTTTTTAATGTGCAGGACCATGCCCGACGAACAGGTACCATTGGATCGGTACACATGGGGAGATGATTAGCTCGGACCTCCATGGGGTTGAAGAGCCCATAAGATGGTTGTTGGGATGGCAGAGATAGGACAACATTATGATGAGCCTTTGCACATGAAGAAAGAAGGACGTTCCACCCAGGACACTTTGGCTGAGCCTGACCTAGGGGGGATCACCCACTTCAAATGGAACATTTTCCCCTTGATGGGAAAGACGTCACCTAGGAGAGTTGGATGTTATCTTGAGCATGTGGTAGCATGATGAGGTTATTGGCACGTGTGGCAGCTTGGAGGAGCCCTAGAAGGGCTAACGTCTGACTTCTGGATGTTGGATATGCCCAAAAAGGGCCAACGTCCCCATCAGAAGAGCTTGACATCCCACCTTTTTCTCAGTTTATGTCATTTATCTAGCAGTTAATGTAAAAATGGTGTAAATTTTGTAGTCATCCTTGTCGGTTGTTTTAATGACCTATTTTGTAATTGAAAGGTCATGGATTGGTATATATTGAGGATGTTTTTTCCCTCATTTTAACATAACACAACTCACTGTCTTGTGAGAGATTATCTTTTGCACCCTAGCTTGGTGTTTTTGGTCTTTTAAGTGAGGTGCAACTCTTCTTGGAGGCTTTCTCTTGGCATATATGGTGTTTCTCTCAAGGAAGGTTTACAACTAGGGTTTGATTATGTTTTCTTCATGACATGTAAGTGAATTTTTCATGCAAAACTTCTTAAGTGAATGGTTGTAGGCTTAATTTCTTACATTTTTCTATTATATTGTTGAATATTGAAACCCTGGGTAGAAAGCACACAAGTAGGTCATTGCTATATGTCCCCTTATTTGAGAAATAGTTTTATCCATTAAAAATGGAAGATATAGCCTAGCCATTGCTACACTTTTCTCTCCTTTTCTAAGCTAGCATTAGAGTTATAGGTTGAAAAGTGGAGACGTCCTAGGCCTAGTTGAATCTACACCTAGGGTTTTACCTTCTAGGGTTTGAAATCCTTTCCCCTGCAACACTTTCTCCCTTAAATATGTACCTTCAAGCAGAGAGCCTCCTTCCCTTAGGGTTTTGATTCTAAGGCCCTACCATTGCAGCATCTTGGAACCCTACCTTCCAAACTCTAAGTTTGAATCCTCCCAAGACCTTTTGCCCTTGCTTTGACTCCATTTACCCTAAGGCACTGGTAATTTCTCCAACGTTGAGCTTTAAGTGTGCAAAAATCATCTTTCAAACTTTAAATCTTTGAAACCCTAATTGACCTTAACACTGCTAACCTAGGCTGACGTCATACTTGATGCAACAATGTTTTTGACTAATGAATGAGCAATCAAATGATGACGTCTAGCATTTATTAAATAAGTTGTTGATTGGATATATTATAGGCTTAGTCATTTGGTAGATATTGATGAATTGGTGATCTTGCATAGGCTATTTAGCAGAACGTTGACTTCATCTTATTATTGCATTGCTTATTAAATAAAATCACATAGTTAAGAAGTACTAACCCTTTGAGTTATAGCCTGTAAATATACATTTTGTGTTGTCTTTTTCCAAGTAGGTGTTTTCAACAGGGACTTCACTTCTTTATTGGTTGATTAGTCGGGCTATCTGATACTGGTGGTAACTTGCAAGGAGGGAAATATTAACAATTAACCTTGTATCCATTTCCTCTTCAAACCCCAGGTTACCGAGGACATCTCCCTTGGGCTAAGCTCCCTAAATAGAAAGAACCTCCCCATCGAGGTGACATTGGGTGGGGAAGGTTCCTGTTACACCAGTTTTCCCACTATCCTATAGCTTGAGACCTAAAATAAAAACTGCGCGATAACATTTCAGCACCATTGTTAGGGAACACTGAGTCAATCTTCCTCAACGACAAATCCTTTGGTAAGCCTTGCCTCAAAGACCTTTCTCTTACAAGCTTACCTGGCGACTCCACTAAGGATTTATTCCCCTATTCTTTGATAGTTTCAAGAAAACCATCTGGTGACTCCACAAGCCAAAAGGAGGTTCAATAATCCTCCTCTAGCTTTCATAAGGAAGCCTCCTACAAATTCACCTGTTGTCAAGTCACTTTTTGGAAAGAGACTTCCTTTAAACATGTCTACTTCTCAGACCGGTACTAAAAACCTAGTCAACAATCAGAGACAATGGTCATCTACTTTGTTCAAGCCATTAGACATGTCAGCCATACCTGGCTACCCTAGGAAAATGCCACCCAAATATGAGAAGTGGTTGCCTAAGTTTACAGGCACTGATGCTACTAGTGTCGAAGAGCATATGAGTAAATTCTCAGCATTTTTTCAGCTTCACCCCATTAGTGATGATGTTGAGGACTTGTTCATGAAGTTATTCTCTGCTACCCTTTATGATGTTGCAAGACGTTGGTATCTTGGCCTGCCTGATGGCAGCATCAAGACCATGGATCGACTTGAGAAAATCTTCCTCAGAAGGTGGAGTATCAAAGAATACCCAAACATGTTTCTCACTTGACTAAATAGCCTTGCCAGGCGTGAGAATGAATCCATTCGGAAATTTCATACCAGGTTCGAAGAATTACTCCAACGAATTCCCCCAAGCCACCATCCAAAATATGATTATCTTGTTCACATTTATACTAGATATTTTAGTGGCCAATTAGGGTATCTTCTTAGAGACAAATACCCTCAGTCCATTCAAGAAGCCCAAGATCTTGCAATCAAGATTGAAGGAAATCTCCTTTCATCCAAGATTGAGCCCTTTCCCAACCCTAGGGGGAAAGTAGACACCAAGCAGAAAGTGGTACAAAATGTTGAGCCTACTTTGGATCTCTGCACCAGTATCAGTAAGCTACAAGCTTCAGTCGATAGCATCATGAAGAATCAATAAGAAATGACGAACAAGATTGTTAGACCTGAAAAGTCCCAGACCCGGGCACCTAGACCTCCATTCAAAGGGCCATTCCAGAAAGGGAACCAAACTTACAAACTGAAGAATGAAAATGAAGTCCTGTTGACAGCCAATTCAATTTTTTCAATTGGCCTTAAAGCTGCCTACACCTGTGTCTATGGACTTCAAATTTCTGTCGCATTTTGCAAACATAAGATATTTTTATTTCATGCGACATTTGTAAATTGGTTTCGATTTATTTTTCACGACTGAAAGCGTAAAAAAATCCCCCATCATTCTTTGGACTGTCATGATTTACTCACTGATATTCTGATTGGTACTTACCTTTGGTTTGTTTTTCGAACTATGTCCATTTGCTTGTTATCACTCTGATTGCGCAACTTGATTTCTTATTAAATTGCTAAGGCATTGAGTATGTTGATTGATGAATTATACTTGATTACATAGGGGTCATGGTGAATCTAAAGTTTTTATATGGTATGATCCTTATTACTATAAACTCTTGACTTATCAATTTTATGAAATCTCTTGTTGCAATGTTTATAAACTTTGATTAGGCAAAAGAGCATGGTTCACTTATGATCTTGATGTCATATTGAATGGTGAGGTTTGATTATACACATGGCGCATTGGTGAAACATTTGTATTTTGGATTTAATGGTTTGAATTATCACATGGTGCGTGGTTAATTTGTGGGTTTGATTTTACATTGAATGACCGGTGGTA
>ML781618.1:232646-290281 GCA_009831015.1 Picea engelmannii | reverse complement strand
TGTAAATTGTATGTAATGTATATTTGTGAATAAACTGTAATTAACTTGATAATTAGATAGTTGATTTGAGTTATTATAAGAATAGTTAGTAGTTTGTAGATAGAATAGTTAGCATAGTTTATGGTTTAGTATATTAGTTCCTTTATTTGTTTTATTAGTTTCTAGTTTCCTTTATTTTAGTTTAATTTCTTTTATTTAGTTAGTTAGTTTGTTTTAATTTGTTTTATTAGTTTCTAGTTTTCTTAGTTTAAATCTCTTAGCTCAGATCAGCTTCTCTCTTTGGTTCCCTTAGGAGACCTTAGAGCGGCCAACGGAGCCGTTAAACTCGTCAGGGTGGTCCATTCCAAACGGCTTGGGTTATTTAGACAACCCCAGACCGGTTCCACTCTTCCAGTTGACGGATGGACTGTTTCGCCCGTCAACAAGTCCCTAATAATCTAACCCCTACAAATGTAATCAATGAAAATCCTTGGTGTCTGGAATGCAGCGAAGCACATTGGGAGAATGAGTGTCCTTATAATGCCAGCAAGCAACAAGTCAACAATTTTGACTACTTTTCGAGCTTTCCTCAAATAAATATAACTGATATGGAACATCAACAAGCCCTGAAGGAAGCATCCAGAGTAGCAAGATTAGCAATAATTAACAACTTGGACCAAGAGTCACAAGAAAATCTTAAAAAGCAAGAAGTCCAAGTATACTGGAGAAAGAACCCGAAGCAACCTGCAACTGATCAACCCAAAACTCCTGAGGTTCTTCCTCCCAAGACGTCCAAAGCTGATAAGATTACCCTTGATTTTGATTTTGAAGGAGATTTGTCGAAGATGCATGTGAATGTTCCCTTAAAAGAAGTAATTAAGATCCCTTCTATTAAATAACACTTCAATACCTTCTTTTCGGGAATGGCTGAGCCTATGGACCCCCCGATTATGCTGCAAGCTGACCATTTCAGGATCTAGTATGGTGAAAATCCACCTTTCTTCATGACTCTTATGATGAACAATAAATATCTTAACAATTGCATGCTAGATACAGGTGATGGTGCAAACATGATGTCTCTTAAAGTCATGCAGCAAATGGGCCTGAAGGTAACAAGGCCTTACAAAAATGTGTGTGGATTTGAATCCAAAGCAATACCCACACATGGTGTAGTTGAAAATGTCAAAGTGCGGTTAAAAGAATTCCCCGAGAAGACCGTTCACATAGATATTATAGTCTTCGATGTCTCGGATGTGTGGGGAATTTTATTGTCTAGGAAGTTTGGTGCGATGATAGGCAGGTCCCTTGAGATGGCTCTCACCTTTTTGTGATTGCCTTTGAAATATGGAACAACTATACACTTACTCAATGTGTCGATAAATGGAAACCATGTACAAGATGTTGTTCCTTCTGTAAATGAAGTGCAGAAAGATGTGATATAAACTCTTCAAGAATATTCTCCAGAAGACATGCCATTTTCTGCAGAAGACATGCCATTTGCTGCAGAAGAAGACTTTGACCAAATTGAGTGGCCCAAGAAAGAGGAATATCAGCAACTCCTAGATCAGTTTTAGAACAAAGAAGTAGGGACGGTGAAAATACTAAAAATACAAAAGGACGAAGAAAACGTGCAAATCCATCCATCCTAACAGGAAACCTTTACACCAAAATCCCACCCACCTCCCTCAGTACAGTACACCAGGGTTGTTCAAGGAACAACCAAACACAAGATCCAAAAATACAAGGAGGGGGAGTTGGTATGGATGTGGGATACTCAGAAAGGAGAGCCAACTAATGTAAAAGGAAGTACACAATCATGGCTCGGACCTTTCAAGGTCGGGATGGAATCAATGGATAACTCTTACTACTTGTCCACCTTGGAAGGAAGAAGGCACCCATTACCCATCAGCAGATGCCTCCTCAAACCCCACCAAGGTGGTGGGACATGACTGTACAGGTAAGTATGAGTAGGTAGGCATTTTCCATGTATTATATGATCTACATTTCATGTTTGTTTCCTCATATGCATTTGATTGTTTTATTTCATATGTATACATGCTATATTTTGTGAGGTGGCAATACCACCCCACCGTTGTTGTTAATGTATCTTTTCAAGTGTGAGCAAGTCTGCAGGTTTATGCTAGAGATGTTGAGGTCCTCATGCACTCTACGGTGAGCACATGTCCCCGAGTTGGAGCCAGATGTTATCCCTGATTTCTAGGGATAACTAGGAGATCGTGTCTCGAGGCCTACAGGTCCTACACATGGAGTGTTGAGAGCGGGATTGACCTGAGCATGGCCCTGGGGGGTCCATCCACTTCAGATGGAATGTTTTCCCCTTGATGGTCAGGACGTCACCTAGGAGAGTTGGACATTATCTTGAGCATGTGGTAGCGTGATGAGGTTATTGGCACGTGTGGCAGGTTGGAGGAGCCCTAGAAGCACTAACGTCTAACTACTGGATGTTGGATATGCCCAAAAAGGGCCAACGTTTCCCTCAGAAGGGCTTGACGTCCCACATTTTGCTCAGTTTATGTCATTTATCTAGCAGTTAATGTAAAAACAGTGTAAATTTTGTAGTCAGCCTTGTCGATTGTTTTAATGACCTATTTTGTAATTGAAAGGTCATGGATTGGTATATATTGAGGATGTTTTTCCCTCATTTTAACATAACACAACTCACTCTCTTGTGAGAGATTATCTTTTGCACCCTAGCTTGGTGTTTTTGGTCTTTTAAGTGAGGCACAACTCTTCTTGGAGGATTTCTCTTGGCATATATGGTGTTTCTCTCAAGGAAGGTTTACAACTAGGGTTTGATTATGTTTTCTTCATGACATGTAAGTGAATTTTTCATGCAAAACTTTTTAATTGAATGGTTGTAGGCTTAATTTCTTACATTTTTCTATTATATTGTTGAATCTTGAAACCCTAGGTAGCAAGCACACAAGTAGGTCATTGTTATATGTCCCCTTGTTTGAGAAATATTTTTAGCCATTAAAAAAGGAAGATATAGCCTAGCCGTTGCTACACTTTTCTCTCCTTTTCTGAGCTAGAATTAGAGTTATAGGTTGAAAAGAGGAGACGTCCTAGGCCTAGTTGAATCTACACCTAGGGTTTTACCTTCTAGGGTTTGAAAGCCTTGCCCCTGCAACACTTTCTCCCTTAAATCTATACCTTGAAGCTAGCCATTTTGCCAAGTGTATTTAGAGAAAGAGTAAGGAGCATGAGGCCTTGCTTAAGCAACACCGGAGTGAGCCTCCTTCCCTTAGGGTTTTGATTCTAAGGCCCTGCCATTGCAGCATCTTAGAACCCTACCTTCTAGTCTCTAAGTTTGAATCCTCCCGAGACCTTTTGCCCTTGCTTTGACTCCATTTACCCTAAGGCACTGGTAATTTC
The DNA here is from genome assembly GCA_009831015.1 of Picea engelmannii. Taxonomy (NCBI): domain Eukaryota; kingdom Viridiplantae; phylum Streptophyta; class Pinopsida; order Pinales; family Pinaceae; genus Picea; species Picea engelmannii. The sequence continues at coordinate 286,906 of ML781618.1, read as the reverse complement.
TCCAACATTGAGCTTGAAGTGTGCAAAAATCATCTTTCAAACTTTAAATCTTTGAAACCCTAACTAACCTTAACACTGCTAACCTAGGTTGACGTCATACTTGACGCAACAATATTTTTGACTAATAAATGAGCAATTAAATGATGACGTCTAGCATTTATTAAACAATTTGTTGATTGGATATATTATAGGCTTAGTCATTTGGTAGATATTGATGAATTGGTGATCTTTCATAGGCTATTTAGCAGAACATTGACTTCATCTTATCTTATCTATTGCATTGCTTATTAAATAAAAACAGATAGTTAAGAAGTACTAACCCTTTGAGTTATAGCCTACAAATATACATTTTGTGTTGTCTTTTTCCGGGCAAGTGTTTTCAATAGGGACTTCACTTCTTTATTGGTTGATTAGCTGGGCTATCTGATACTGGTGGTAACCTACAAGGAGGGAAATCTTAACAATTAACCTTGTATCCATTGCCTCTTCAAACCCCAGGTTACCGGGGACGTCTCCCCTAGGCTAACCTCCCTAAATAGAAAGAACCTCCCCATCGAGGTGACATTGGGTGGGGAAGATTCTTGTTACACCTATTTGTCCACTATCCTATAGCCTAAGACCTAAAATACAAACTACGCGATAACAGGTAGGACCCCTTGGATGATTAAAGTCTTTGAGTTTTAGCTCTAATTTGATCCTCAAATTGATTTTTTCGATCCTTGAACCATTTCTAGCTCATGTTTTATTTGGGTCCCCTTCATGACTTGTCCCTAGGTCGATCCCTCCCATTACTAAACTTATGTGACACACCTTCCTCCTCACTCATGGTCTCATAGGCATGCCTCCTTGTTCTTTCTTACCAGCCCTATCATGTTTTGAAGTGGAAGTGTTGCCTACTCATCAGGCAGTTCTGTAACACCTATCACATTCATTATACCTCCACCTCGAGTCATGATTGACACAACTGATGTCATGTCCCTTTTTTTCAGAGCCAGAAGTTGGTTAAATATGCCTTCAAAGATCTTGCAATTATGAGCTTTGGTAACGGTTTCTAATTTTGAAAGACTCAATAATGATGCGCTACACAAATTCGTAAGTTTTGATCAGGTGACTGCATGTCAACCAAATCTGATGCTGAGAAAGATTCCAGGGCCGAGGTTTTCTCAAATTTCATCCTAAGATTGCATTGAAGATCTCAACAGGTGTATACTGCACAGGTATCCCATGTTACCTCCTCTGCGTATTAATTTTCACAGGAAATTTGTTCTTGGGTTTCTGTTTTTCTAAGCTTGCACAGTAGTAAGGGATCCATATTTGCATGGTAACCTTCTTTTTCTCCTTTTCGGACTTGTAAATTTCTTTGCATGTATTTATGGTCTGATCATTGTTTTTTTCTTTAACCATTGAAGTTGCAAGCCTGTAAATAGACTATCCTCTTTGTATGTGTTGCGCTACCCAGAGGCGTTGCTCAAACCATCTAGTTTTTCCTTTCTTCCTTTCACCTTGGGGTTTGGATTTTTCACTCAATTGAAGAGGGCCAAATTCAGAATACCTCCTCATTGTTTACACTCCATAATACATGTACAAGCCTAAGGGTTTAATTCCTAAAAAGTCTAGCTTGGCTTACTAGCATCAGTCTGTTCAAAAGGGTCAGCCTTATATCTGAAGCCCGATTCAAAGCCTTCCTGGTCATTACCATTCCTTAAGCTTCTTAAAATCCCTCATTTTGAGCCATGGAGACTCCTCATTCAAGGAATACACACAAAGGTGGCAAGGTGGTCAAAACAGAACCAGTGGACATGCATCTTTTTTATACATATAGCATGGCAATAGAGGCCTTTCAAAGATTAGGATGTCTCTCCTTATGTCAGAACATGGAGAGAGGCCATCTAGAGGTAGCAAGACAGTTTTCATTACAGTTTGATGGTAAGAAAACTAAGGTTGGGAATTTGGAGTTTGAAGTGACTGAAGCCTCTATCTCAACTGCAACAGGGATCCCCATTATAGGTGAAAGGTAGTTCAAAGCCATGGATTTGAGTTTAGCCTATGTTGAAGATCTTTTTAAATATGAATATCAAGCCAATTACTTGTCCAAAAGTATGCCAAGGAGTCAATTGATTGAACAATTTGACAGATTATTGAATATCGTACAGAGATATTTTACTTGTGAAGGGAGATTCAACACATTGTACCAGTACCATATAAGGTTGTTGCTACATTTTACTGGTACGGTTGAGATGAATGTTCCTTATTATTTGTTGAAAAGTATAGGTAATATGTTAGATAGGATACAATCCAAATCTAAGATGTGGATTCTAGCCTTTTCCACTCTGGATTAATCAGAATGCTAGTCTCTGAGGAATTGGGTAAGAAAGAGATTTCATGGGAGCATTTTGTGGTTACCTCTCATTTCAAGTTGGATCTAGCACTATCTCCTCAATCATAGAAGGCAAGCCCTTTGTCACCCACCAGTACTTCTAAATCAGGGACCAGTAGGAAGAAAAAGGGTAGAGCCCCTGTTCATGTTCCAGAGATTAGCAAGTAGTTCATAAAGGTTGAGGAGGAGGTTTTTCCTTCTCCACACAGATATTTTTCACCACCTCCTCCACTAGGGTTAGAAGAGGTTCCTTCTTCTACCAAATATTTATCCAAGAAAGGGAAGAATCTTCTCTTTCCCTATTTCCCTCTTCTCCTTCAGCAGTCAAAATCAAGGGTAAAAGGCCTTTCACTAGGTCGTCAATGCCTAAGGAGATTTTCAAAGAGCATCCTTTACTAGAAACCCCTTTTCAAAAGAATAAGGGTAAGAGAATTGAAAATACTATGGAGTAAAAATCAGAAACCCTTATTCACAGGAAGAAGGGTAAAGGTAGTTCTCATCCTACTGAAGGGAAACAAGAAACCCCTGTACATAAGGGTAAGGATAAAAGTACTAAAAGACCTTTGGAGAGTAAATATGAAACCTCTGAGAAAGTCATTGAGAAGCCTGTTGAAAGAAAAGATGAAACCCCTGTGCTGAGAAAGAAGAATAAAATCAAAGCCACCCAGAAACCTAATGAGGTGGATAAGACATTTCCCATACAAATAGAAGAAGAGACTGAGAAAAAACCTCTTGAGACTGTGCATAACACTGCTCCTTCTGACAGTCATACTTTCAAGAGACTTATCAGGCAGCTTAAATATGCAAGAAAGGAAGTGGCTAAATTGAAAGAGGAAGCCATGTCTAATAGAGCCAAGATGATAGAGCTTATGGATGGCTACAGTCACACCCTTGACTTGGCAAGGTTTTCATCAAGAAGGGCCCAGCCCCTTCATAGACAACTTAAGAATCTCTACAAGCAGAACAGAGGCTTCCAATCTCATAACAAGAAGCTAAAGGCAAAGCTGAAGAATTTTCAAGAAGAGGTAGCCCAACGAAATCTATAGGTGTTGGTTGAAGTTGCCATTGAAGATGAAAAACCAGCAGCTAAGGAGAGCAAACTATACCAAAGAAGCATGTCAATGCTAAGAAGAAGAATTTTGTTGTGTCAATTGAAGATCCTGTTTCGACCAGAAAGAGTATGAGGTTAAGTGTCAAAATGACAAAATCGCTGGTAAAGGGTAAGCCCCATTTTTGAGGATGCATATTTTTAGGAGGTTTAACCAATATGAAAATATTATCTCTGCCATCTATACAGGCTTCTAAGTGCTTAACTATTTGGGTTTTGGGTTTTTGCTAAGTTCTAGCTTCCCCATTGGTAGAAGGCACTACCTATTGTGCAGTCAAGTCTCTTGATTAAATTGGTTTTGTCATCATGAAAAACCACAAATTATTTTGCACATGTCCAAGGATCGGAGGTGCTTCATTTTTGTAATGCTACCTAAACTTGCACACAGACACAGCGTTAGTGGCGCTACCCAATGGTGCTACCTAATATTTCACAGAGGGGAAATAATTGGCACATGGGCGCAACACAAAGGCACTACCTAATGGTGCTACTGAATATTTCATAAACGGTAAAGGTTTTCACACAAGCACAACATAGGGGTGCTACAAAATATTGCATAGAGAGCAGAGTATGTACACATATGCATCACAGTGACGCTACCTACAGGCGTTACCTTTTCTCATTGTAGTGTCCTACCCATATTTTCTACCCAAAGAAGCTGCCAATAAAGACCAGGGATCTAGGAGGACCAAGCTAACAAATTTTGGATAAATTGATGATAAAGAAGGATGGAGAAGCAGTAGCTCGAATCTTGAAGACAACCACATGCTTTGAAAGACGCATGTCAAACAAGGAGTTGTGCAGCAAAAGAGAGTCAAATTAGTTTGAAATTCAGTTGGATTAGTCACCAATATTTTCCCGTTTTATAGCATAGGTGGTTAGATCAAATAAATGTTTAGATTTTTTCAAGGGAAGGAGGCTAGCTCGTACTTCCAACTGTTGCCTCCATTTTGTTATAAATATATAGATCATTTTCTTTAGTAGGTTTGGATGGTTGAGCAAGGCTCCCTTATACTGTAATATTTTGATGAAGTAATTGTGATCTAGTGATGTACTGGACTTAAGACTTTTTGACTAATAGAAATCAGCTTCTCTTTCAGTCTATTTTCTTTTGATGGTAAATTTTCATGCTTTGAATGATTCACATGAATGATTGTGGTGATTTTATGATGGATGTTTTATCATTATGTTATCATGATGTTTCTTTATCTTCCTTAGTTTCTCAAATCAAAAAGATCTTGTGTTAAGAAAATTTTGATGCAGGAGCATCATTGGCAAGCGCGCAGAGGAAAGACTACTCAACACATGAGAGTTCTTCCAGAAATTCAACGTTGATAGTTGCAGCCGATTTCGAAATCTGCCTTCACTCAGTGTCAGAATTTACCTTTGGAGGCACGCTTGAACCAGTGTTGAATTTTACCCTTTGAGGCACGTTTTGAAAATCGTAAACAGAGCAAGAGTTTCCACTATGGATCTAGAGTGCGACTAGACTAAGATAACATAGGATGAATTTTAGAGTAGGAAAGTAGTCGGGGGGAAACCCTAGAAATTTTTTTGAATGAAGTAGAAGTTTGTACGCCAGTTGGGGGGCAAGCTGCAATACAGAGAGAAATTAGTTGTAAGAGAGAACTGTGAGTTAGCAGGAGATCTCAGTTTTTTGAGCTACTGTAATTTTGAATGTATTATGTATCCATTGGGAACTTGTGAATATAACAGAAGGAAAATTGATCCAAATGTATGGTGTCTGGACTATGTGTGTTTCCCTGTCATTTTCTATTTTCATGAACAAGTAGATGGAACTGTGATTTTTTCCAGTTTCAATTGTTTCTCTTCATTGGAAGCTCTGCAAGGTGTGCATCGAGCCAGAGAGGAACGTAAGGAAATCAGGAGAAATTTTTCAGCAAGAAATACTGTGGATCTAAGTTATCGAAATCCCTCAAACGCAAGGAGTGCGTGGGAAATCGAATTCTAAACCAGACAAATCTTAGGAGAAACAACACTTCGAAAAGTGTTATCGAGATCCAAGAACTCATTCCCTAGAAGGAGCGAAGACCGAGTCTTCGAAGACTCAGAAAATATTCTAAGTCCGAAGTGAGTAAAAGCTTAGGAGGAAGAACTTCTTCGAGTGTTGGATCGTAGTGAAGAATCTTTTAGACCGTACGATTTGAGGATGGAGCACAGGCTTAACCCTACATATATCTAGGAAGGGAGATCTCAAAGATCTGAATGGGCGGTGGAGAGTCCCTGAGGAGAACACCGAAACCCCACAAGTCGTTGGATAAGGTGGAGCTGCAAGGAGGTTAGTGGTGAGGGCTTCTTGACGTCCAAAGCTCAGGAGGAATAGTGACCATCGATCTCAGGCAGATATGGACCGTTGATCCACATCACGATCTTGGGTATCACAATATGGAAAGACAGAGGTCTTGTCTCCCAAAACCTCGAATCGCAAAATAGCGACATAGCGAGGTCGGTCCATTTCACTACCTCGGGTATCATGAGCTGCAAGGAAAATTTCTTTGCTCTTCAAAACCCTGAGTCGCAAGATAGAGAAATAGTGAGGTTGGTCCATTTCACAAACTCGGGTATCATGAGCTAGGAGGCAGAGTTCTTTGCACTTCAAAACCCCGAGTCACGAGATCGCGAAATAGCAAGGTCAGTCCATTTCGCAAACTTAGGTATCACAAGCTGGGAGGTGGAGTTCTTTGCACTTCAAAACCCTGAGTCACGAGATCATGAAACAGCAAGGTCATTCCATTTCACGAACTTAGGTATTGTGATCTGGGAGGCAGAGTTCTTTGCGCTTCAAACCCTTGAATCGCGAGATTGCGATTCAACATGAACCGTCAATCACAAGCAGATCTAGACTGTTGGCCACATCGCGATCTTGGTTATCGCAAGTTGGAAGGACAAAGGCCCTTGTCTCCTAAACCCTGAATCATGAAATAGCGAAAGGCAGGAAGGATAAGGGTGCGATCACGACTCTTGGTCATGTACTGTTGGGGCTCACGCTTGGTGCTTGGAAAAGTCAACTGAGCATTTGTGGGGGGGCCTGTGTGTTCGTTCGGAGGGTTCCAGTTTGGAACCAGAAGAGCCATTTCGGCTTCGAAACCAGAAGATCCTGACTGGGAGGTCGCGCATCCCTTAAGAGGGATAGGGAGTCTGCATCAACTTTCCTCCTTAGGATTTTGTGGACTGGATGTTTACAACAGCCCCTACACTTCTCTCATTCAAGTCTTCCTTCTACTCATACTTAGTCCCAAACTACTGATTGAAGTTAGCCAAGACCTTAATTGTTGGTGCATGCTAGCACTATTATCTAAGTTAGAACATTATCACTTGAGTCCTTTTCCATTTTTCCCTTTAAACACCCTTACATTCACTTACAATTTGATGGGTATTGGGCTTGCCTTCCATGTGATATGAAGGTGACTCCTAGTGCTAACACCAGCATCCTTACAAAGTAGCCATTTTTGCCAATTCACCATCTATTCACAGTCCTTATGAAGATAACCTCATTGTTTAAATATTTCAGCCTTACTTGGAAACATTTTCATTGTGAAAGGTCTGTGCAGATTTTTCTTATCGATTCCAGTAGTCATTTTCTCTGCTTCCCTACTCTCCACTATGGGTAATTTTTCAGTACTGTGACAAAACCTCTCTAGCTAGCACATATGGATAATCATCAGAAGTTCATAAAGGTGGATACATTGTGAGTACATAGACCTGTGATATGAATTTATTTGTTGAGGAACCCTTGATCAGGGAGTTCTTCCAAAGAGTGGGTTGTATTAACTTATGTCAGAAAATGTAGAGAGGGCACCCAGAGGTGGCTAAAGAATTTTCACTAAAATTTGATGGAACCAAGACCAAGGTTGGGATACTAGAATTTGAGGTATATGATAGGACCATATTAGAAGCCAATGAGAGACCTAGTACTGGGGAGAGATGGTTCAAGGCCATGACTCTGAATTCTACCTTTTCAAGGGAATTCCTCAAACTAGAACACCAAGAATATGTTGGAGTTACTTCACACACATCTAGGATTTCTTTTTCCTAAGGTTTTTATTTGTTTTTTATTCATAATTAGTCATTATCTAGTCTCCTATATTTTAGGAGATAATATTCCACCTGGAGAATATTCTCTTTTAGTTCACACTTCAGTTTGACTAGTTGAGTTGAGTTTAGATGTTGCATTGGGATCATCACCATGAAACATTGGGATCATCACCATGCTAATTCAACCTTGCCTTGGTATCATCACCAAAGTGGTGCATTATCCTTGATTCCTTGAGTTAACTCCTCACTACTTTTTGTTTAGTCAGTTAACGGAAGACTAGTTGACTAGTTAACTCAACTAGGTGGCAGTTCACTCCTGTAACTGCCTGAGAGACTAGAATAGGTGGCAGTTCACTCCCGTAACTGTTGATGTGTGTACATATCACCCTAGACCACCACTATGGCAACTTGTTTCACCTCAAGTCGAACTCATTGAGTTATACAAAGTATATCATGTGTAAATTATTCATTATTCACAACGGTTAATGAGAATTATTTCCATTCTTTCTCTCCTTCTTCTTATTTTTCCAACTCTCTCTGAAAATGTGTGTATCATTGTTTAGATAGATATATTATATGTATTTCAACACATTTACATGGTATCAGAGCTGACAGAGTGCTAAGAAAAAGCTACACCAAAAAAATTTGCAGGTACAAAATATTGAAGACAGCAAAAAGATGGAATTCCAAAAATAATTCATTCTTACACCTTACAACTATTTTTCATGGAAGGAGAAAATAGCCATACATCTCTGATCCAAAGAGTTGTATAGGTTGGCCATGAATACAAATACAAAACTGACATCAGCCATAGAAAAATACAAGTACTTAAATCGCATGGTTGAGGCACTCGGAACAATTTGCAGTCTTATTTCTCCCGATCTCCTTTTTCATATATCTTCCTGTAAGACTCCCAATGAAGACTGGACCATCTTGGAAGGGCTGTTTGGAAAATAGGATGAGATGAGGGGACACATGTTGGAGGTGGAGCTGCTCACATTGGATCCAAAAAGCTTCAAGAATATCCAAGATTTCTTTACAAAATTCAAGGATTTACTGTCACAACTCAAAGCTTGCAAGGTTGATAAATCGAAGGAGGAGAAACAAATGGTTCTCACCATTCTCTCCAAGATTGGACCTGAAATATATGTATTTTTATCCACATTTCATACTATCATATTCGCCTCTGGATCCACCTGGAAGATGCCTTCTCTTGAGGACTTTATCGAATCCTTGACACAAGAGCAAACCAAGCTCATCAACATGGGTGCAATCAAAGGCCCAAGGGTGCATGCACTCACTATCCATGATGGTAGCCAAAAATATCAGAAATATAAAGATAAATATAAGTGGAAATCTCATGCACATACAAAGAAGGAAGGGTACACAAAACCCTTCACCGATGCCTCCGGATCCAAAGGAGAAAAGGGAAGAAAAGGAGAGAAATGCACATACTGTCACAAAGGATTCCATTCAGAATCTGCATGCATACAAAAAAAAATAGATCTGATGTCTCACATACTTCATCAAAACAACCTTGGAGATTGCATCCCTGAGGGTGCAAAGAAGAAGAAGCCAGAAGATCTGAATTCCAAGAAAGGCAATTCTAGTCATGCCTTGATTGCAATCAACTCCTCTCCCGATGCTTGGATCGTAGATTCAGGAGCATCACATCACATGGTTGCCTCAGAAGTAGTCTATTCTTCTTTGGATGTATGCAAAGGTCCTCCTATTCTGATGGGGGACAACTCTTCTGTCAAATTCATCGACAAAGGAAGGATTGAACTCACCAATGGAAGCTTCGAGAATGTGTTGCATGTTCCCAAGCTTTCTGTCAACCTTCTCTCTATGTATCAAATGATGAATTCTGGCACCAGAAAGAAATTCGTATTCACACCAAATGTCGTGGACATCTACAACATGCAAACCAACTCCAAGGTTGCTGCCAGTGAGGTAAATCATCAGTCTAGATTGTATACATTTTCTGAATTCATTGAACCTAATTCTGCTTTACTGCTTACTCATGCTGATGAAAGTAGTAGGATATGGCATGAAAGGTTTGGACATTTGAATTTTAGATACATACAACATCTTAGAAAGCATAGATTATTTGATGGTCTACCAGACATCCATTTCTCCAAGGGAGTATGTGAGGGATGTGTTCTCGGAAAACACCCTCAAGAGAAATTTGACAAAGGAAAGTGTCTCGCATGTACCTCAGCAGTCGCATGCAGACACATTCACTCTTCCACTTGTCCAATATGATGAGAATGTACATGTTGACTCTTCTTCAGATGAGAGTTCTGATTCAGAGGAATCAGATGATTCAAATTCATATTTAGTATAGTTAGATGCAGAGTCAAATCATTCATATGCAGTTGCAGAGCTAGAGCAGAGGCCCAAGTGGGCACAGACTACTCTTCAGGATGCAGGGGATCTCATTGGTGATCCAACTGATACTAGGAGGACTCGATCTGATTTTAGGGAGCCTCCTATTGAACTCACTGCCACTAAACCATTGCCTTCCAGGCATATTTTCTTGGTTCATTCTTCAGATCCACAATATTATAGCAAGGTTGTTGGAAATCCCTTTTGGGAATCCACCATGTAGGAGGAGTACAACTCCCTCCTCGATAACTAGACTTGGTATTTGGTTCCCATTCCTTCTAGGAGGAAACTTGTCAGATGCATATGGGTCTACAAGACCAAGAGCACAACAGATGGACAGATCATCAGATACAAATCCAGGCTTGTCGCTAAAGGCTTTCAGCAGGTTCATGGTATTGACTATGATGAGACCTTCACTCCAATAGAAAATATGGATTCCATTCAATTGTCCCTTGCCATTGCAGTAGCCAAGGGATGGGAATTCCATCAGATGGATGTGAAGAATGCATTTCTTCATGGTGATCTCTCTGAGGAGATCTACATGGAGCAGCCCCAAGGATTTATGCAGGACTCATCTTTGGTCTGTCGACTGAAGAAGTCACTTTATGGCCTCAAGCAAGATCCGAGGGCATGGTATGCCAAGATGGAATCCTACCTATTGTCACAAAACTTTTCACATTGTAAATCAGACCTGAATGTATACATGCTCAGGACAGATGATTCACTTCTACTTTTAGTTCTATATTTCAATGATTTTTTGATCATTGGTTGCTTGACTTCAGCGATAGCTGCAGTCAAGAGGATTCTTCATGACAGGTTTTTGATGACAGACATGGGTCTGCTACACTTCTTGCTTGGACTTGAGATCAATCAGGATGCATCAGGCATCAAACTGTCTCAAGCCAAGTATGCACGAGATCTCCTTGAGAGATTTCACATGACAGACTGCAAGTCTGTTCCGACTCCTTTCCTATTAGGATTCAAACTTGAGGATGGAGGGGAGACTCCACTGGTTGACAGCACACTGTAGAGATAGCTAGCGGGGAGCTTGTTGTATCTCACACACTCCAGACCAGACCTCTCATATGCAGTTGGCACAGTTTCCAGGTTCATGCAGGAGCCGCATGAGCTACATTGGAAAGTTGCAAAGTGTATCCTTCGATACGTACAAGGCACCATCACCTTTGGGATTCATTATGAAACAGACTCTACATTAGATCTCATTGGGTTTATTGGTTCTGATTGGGATGGCAATAGCATTGATCGCAAGTCCACATCTGGTTATTCACTCAGTCTTGGTTCTGGGCCTATCTATTGGTCGAGCAAGAAGCAAGATGTCATTGCTCTATCTTCAGTCGAGGCAGAGTACAAAGGGGTAGTTAACATAATCATTCAGGCTATGTAGCTACAACATTTTTTCACTGAGTTGGGCATTTAGTTTCATCGACCGATCATCATCTAGTGTGACAACCAGAGCACTCTAAAGTTCTGTAGAGATCCAATTCAGAGGCAGCGGATGAAGCACATCGAGATCCAGATGCACTACATCCAGGACTTCATACATGAGGGGATCATCAACTTACAGTTATGTCCTTCAACAGAATAGACGGCCGACATATTCACCAAGACCTTCACTGAGCATAAATTTCATTCTATGTGAGATCGTCTTGAAGTGAAGGACACATTTGCCTAGCAACTGTAGTTCTTATTTTTACATACATTATACCTTGAGGGGGGGGTTTCCCATGAGGTTTTCCCTCTTTCCTCACTTTATTTTTAGTGTATCTTTTGTACTTGGGTACCTAACATGGCCTCGTTGAGGGGACCCAATCTTTATTTTCACCATAGTGATGTTTAGGGGGGGTGTTGGAGTTACTTCACACACACCTGAGATTTATTTTTCCTAATGTTTTTATTTGTTTATTAATCATAATTAGTCAGTATCCAGACTACTATATTTTAGGAGAGAATATCCCACCTGGAGAATATTCTCTTTCAGTTCACACTTCAGTTTGACTAGTTGAGTTAAGTTTAGATGTTGCATTGGGATCATCACCATGCAACATTGGGATCATCACCATGCTAATTTGACCTTGCCTTGGAATCATCACTAAAGTGGCACATTAGCCTTGATTCCTTCAATTAACTCCTCACTTCTTTATGTTCAGTCAGTTAACTGAAGACTAGTTGACTAGTTAACTCAACTAGGTGGCAGTTCACTCCCGTAACTACCTGAGAGACTAGATGTTACCCACGATTTTGGTCATCATGATCATGTATTGATGATGGTGTACTCAGGATCCTCATAAGAAATTTCTCCTGAGAAAAATGGCATTCATCTCTTCCCATAAAACTCACTTTTAAAGAGAGTTTGCAGGTTGCTAGTATCCCAGGGTGCGAGAATGACCCATTCTCGCATGCTACCTTAAGCTAGGGTGTGAACTTCTCGCACTGTGAAACATAGCTAGGGTGTGAACCTTCTCTAAAGCATGGAAAAAGATGGATTCTCGATGGTTCTAGAAGGGAATCTTCTACAAGAATGGGTTGGAATTCGAATGGTTATCCTTGTACTGGATTCCCTGATATTGTGGGATCATTCTTATCTAAGTAACCATCTCATTCTCTCCTATATATTGATGGAATTATCATGGAAAAGGTTAAGCAATATTCATTGGAGAATTGCTGAAAGAATTGTGTGAAGGACTTATCTTGAACAGGAGCTTGGAGACTCTAGCAAGTCTATCAAGAGGATTTAATCTTCTTCATATAAGGATTGAGCAAGTGTGTGTGTTGGAGACAAGAGCCATCGAAAGGAAGCTTGTGACATCAAGGTGATCAGGTTGTAATCTTTACTTTCAACTAATATGATACAGTGGCATGTCCTTTTCCCATAAATCTATTCTCACTTTATTGTGTAATTCTTTGATCATACACATAAGTTGACAGTTGAATATATTTTGCTATCTTCACTTTGGTTGGTTTGTGTTGTCTTGGTATTGACCTCACGAGAGCACCGGAGTGAAGCGGGAGAAACAGAGACCCCAAGAAGCAATACTAATGTATGTTACTTGTTCCTTCCTACTAGCTAAATCAATGGTCAAAACTTAGGGAAAGAGTCATGCCCTGTCCTATTTTGTTCTAGATCCAGGTGGATCTAGGGAGATTTGTTAGTGTCTGCACCTACCGATTAGTCCAATAAAAAAATTGGCGACTCCACTGGGGAGATAACCCATTTTCTTGTGGTTTTTGGTATTTTTCCTTGGCCATTTTCTCTTGCCTTACCTTTCTCCATTTATATCAATCTTTGAGTCTTCAGGATACCCTGATAGACCCTCTGGGTCCAGAGGCCTCTTCAAATTTTGTGTCTTTTTCCAAAAATTTTATTGGTTTCATAGGTTCTCGCACTGCACTCCATAGTAGCCTGCAAGAACATATTGATTTCACACCTTGCATTTAGGTTCAGTGCAAGGTTCTCGCACTCTTCTCAAAGCTCACCTGCGAGAATCACTCATTCTTGCACTGTGTAACACTCTCAGCCTGCGAACCCATTTTTTCAAAATTTTGGATTTGAGTCTTTACATCTTCAACTGCCCAAATCAGTGTAGGTGCATCAAAAGAGTTTCTTGGACCATTAATTGATGTTTTTCTTGTCTTCGTTTTCGTGCACGAATAGTCTTAGGATTTCAAAGGCTCTTCTTGTCACTTGTTCTTGACTTTCATTTCTTGACTTTTCTTGGCAAAGCTATACTCTCTGATCTCAGAATCTGAGTGTGCTTGATTGGTTAAGGATCGGCGATCGGTTGAAAGTTGAGCTTCTTTGTCTTTATCATTTTCTTATTCTTTGAAAGATCACTTTTCTTATGCAATTGAGAAGACTAGTTTGGTTTGCTTGTTATTTTTGTTTCCATTGAAACAGTGGTTTGGGTTTTTGTCATTTCTTGTTCATTGGTTTTTTATTTTCTGCACTCTCACCATCAGGGTGTAGGTCCTTTTTGAAAAGTGAACGTTTTTCTTTCAAAAGAATTTTCGTTTTCGAAAACATTGAAAATCAATTGTTGAAGTTATTGAAAAAGAAACAATAGAGAATTGTTATTTTTTGTGTGATTTGTTGCATTTGCATTTTAAAGGAAATTGTTTCTTGTAGTTCAAAGTTTGATCCGGAAAACTTCTCTTTCCCTCCCATACATAGGAGTCATTGAACGAAAGTTTCTATATTTCATTCTCATCCATGCATTGTTGGGTCAGAGTCTTATACAACATAAGTTTCATTTCTGTCTCCTTTAAGTAAACAACAGCCCTTAATAACACTGCGCGATCATAAAATTTAACTAGTAACTCTTTTCTAGGGCTCTATTACACCGACATTTAGCTAGGCTAGTGCTTTGGAGTAGGAAGAGAGATACACTCTCCAAAGCACAAAACACACAATAGCATCTTGTGTTAGGGAGTGTTCCATTCCATTTGCAACATCTTGTCCTAGGAATCCCTTCTCACACAAGGGTCAAGCACGAGGTCGCATTGATATTGACAGATTTACTCACCCTGCTTTGTTGATATCGGTGTAGAGATTGCACGTATTACAGGGATCACTCGAAGGTATACCCACAATGATGAGTGGAAGAATTTTGAGTTGATTTCGGGCTAGATACCCTGCCCTTGCGTGTGGATCGGACTGTCGACTGTCCCCCTAGAATTTATTGTTGTCGGTGGTAACTTTAGTGGCCTATCTTTCTAGGGTATTACACAAGGTGACTGTGAAGGGGAAATTCTTCATGGTACCTAGAATTGACGTTGATCAAACTCACTCGGGCTCCTTGGAGGGTATACCCATGATTATGTGTGGGAGCTTGCACCAGGGTGTAAGTCCGTTAAGCAGGTCGTCAACATAACTTTTCCACCCTATCCCAACCCCTTCTTGTCTCATTGTTACGACGTTGTATTTCATCACCAACTAGTGGCTTCGTAATTAGAAGGTCTTGTTTGCTTAGTGTTGTTTCCTAGATTTTGGTTACTAGCGCATGTTGTTTGTTTCCCAAAGTTGACCATACGATTTTCTTCGTGAAGTTTGTCACTCATTTACAATAGCTCCTCCACGTCGTTCACGTAGAATGCAGGGTTTACCTCCAAAGCATCTGGAAGGTTCTCAACCCTTGCCTACAAGTACACCTGAGGGCTCTCCTCGGTAAAGTGAATTCATAGTCATCACCACGCCACAAGTGGAACGAACTGAATCTCTAGAACATTTTCGAATTACAAATACTCGAGAGGACTTTCAACTTCACCCTGATTATGAGTGAATTTTTATGCAACTGAATTCTTCCAGAGACTTAGTTGTTACATCTCTCACCTACAAGAATGACCCATTCTCGCAGGTCCCGTGTAGCCCACCTACGAGAATGGATGAGCGCAAGTAGGGCTCACAAAACAAACTCAAAAATGAGTTTTAACCAATGAAAATGCAAAATTAAACCATGAAAGAGTAGAGGACAAAGAGCCTACCTCACTTTCATTGATGGCTCGACGAATGGACGCTCGTAACTCCCGCAATCTGACGCCAAATTTCAAGGGTAAAAGAGGGGTTTTGGAGCTCAAATAGTGAAAAGTGAAAATTATATGATAAAAAGAGTTTGTATTTCTTTATATTTACTTTTACCATGTTGTTTGGTTTTTTATAATTATTTATTTATTAAACCCTAATCCCTAATGTCCTTTTGAGTGTAAATTTTACAGGCGTAATGACTTCGATGTTCATGTACAAGGATGCGGATGTATTTTTTCTTTGTCATCGCATGTTTTGATTATTTTTTTATGGTTTTTGTGTAGAACCTCGAGCGTGGTATTTGTCCATTCTTGCACTCGAAAATACATGAGAATGAGATCGAGCATACTTTTATCACTTTTTTGGGCTCAACAAGGTTATACGAAAAAGGAACCCCCCTGGAGTCCTCTTTAAGATATTTTCAGACTCTCTAAACATGAAAATATTGCTGAGGGACCTTGTTCTTTTCACGCTCGTTAAAGTATTTGAAGAAAACATTCGATGAGCAATAGTTTATCACTTTTTCGGTCTCATCAAACTGATTTACGAAAAAGGAACTTAGAGAGTTCTCTTTTAAGTGTTTTTCTAGACTCTATAATCATGAAAAACCTCTGAGTTTTTTTTCTTTGGACTCGTTAAACAAACATCGAAAGGCCCATATGGGACCGAACCACTCCTTCCTAGGGTTCGTTAAACATACTTCGAGGGACTTGTCTGAAGGATGAGCTTACATTTCAAGCATATGTTATCCTCCTCAAGCTTGCATAAAAATAAAGAGGTACTCGCCAGAAATGGTGGGGGAAAATTTGGGAAAGGGATATGTTCTTATCTTCATATTGATTGGCAGTAAGTGTCGCTCTTGAACATGACACCTCCTATTCATTATATTTGAAGCCGGTTTAGGAAATCCATTTGTCTCTCATTCAATTTGCTACAAGGTCATTCCCTGTGTCGTCTTTGAGTCAATGCTGCCAAATCATTGGTCGTGTCGTTCATATGTTCAAGAGAAGTCCATCTGAAACCTCTATTGATTTGTCCATCTATAGTTGTCCATTCTCTCTGTGTCGGCCTTCCATGTGTCCAGTACAATTTACATCATACTTTGTTTCACCTTCAAAATCTATTACTCATTTCATGTCATTGATGGGGGATACATCAAGGCCCTCCTGTGATGAGTTTTGTTCCATCAACTTCAGCACATTATCTGGAAACAAAACTTAGAAATTCATTGGTACCTTGGATCTTGCATGCCTCAATTGCAGGTTTCCTCACTTTCTACGGTGCCTTTACATCATTGACCCCTAATCAAAAGATTCCATCGGATTTTTGACTTCAACTCACTCATTCACACTCGATGGATTGTACTAGAGTACCTTGGGAGTCATTGACATCAATGGTGATTTCCCTCGCACTTGTTAACGGTTTCATCAATGACCGGTAATCAAGTGGTTTCTTCCATGTTCGACTTCAACACATGTAATCGCATGGTTAGATTCATACTTTGAGCGACGATATTGAAGACCCTGGATATCATCTCTTTGTCTAGGTTGTGAAGGAGTATGTATAATTTGCAACACATAGATCCACTTTGTATGTCTCATGGCTATGTCGTCTTAATTAGAATTTTCTCTCATAGATCCACAGTGTATTTCTGGTGGCTATGCTATATTTTGACGGTGTGGATCCAAAGTGTATGATTGGTGGCCATGACCTATGTCTACAATGTCATCCATTTGTGATCTGAGTATGGGAATGCCTACCTCAGAATTAATAAATGTGATATTCTGCAGATGTTTGGTTGTTCACAAGTTTCCTATTAGATGCACTCCTGGTTTCCAACACACACATGCAGCTTACAAAGTCTTTCGGTTGTCACTGGTTCCAGCCTCATACTTTGGGGGGCATTATGTTACCCATGATTTTGGTCATCATGATGATGTATTGATGTTGGTGTACTCAGGATTCTCATAAGAACTTTCTCTTGAGAAAAGTGATATTCATCTCTTCCCAGAAAACTCACTTTTGAAGAGAGTTCGCAGGTTGCTAGTATCCCAGGGTGCGAGAATGACCCATTCTCACAGGCTGCCTTAAGCTAGGGTGGAAAATTCTCGCACTATGTTACATAGCTAGGGTGTGAACATTCTCTAAAGCTTGGAAAAAGATGAATTATCAATGGTTCTAGAAGGGAATCTTCTAGAAGAATGGGTTGGAATTCGAATGGTTATCCTTATACTAGATCCCCTGATATTGTGGGATCATTCTTATCTAAGTAACCATCTCGTTCTCT
The DNA here is from genome assembly GCA_009831015.1 of Picea engelmannii. NCBI lineage: Eukaryota > Viridiplantae > Streptophyta > Pinopsida > Pinales > Pinaceae > Picea > Picea engelmannii. Next base: position 269,151 of record ML781618.1, on the reverse strand, counting down.
CCTATATATTGATGGATTTCTCATGGAAAAGGTTAAGAAAGATTCATTGAAGAATTGGTGAAATAATTGTGTGAAGGACTTATCTTGAACAGGAGCTTGGAGACTCTAGCAAGTCTATCAAGAGGATTTGATCTTCTTCATACAAATATTGAGCAAGTGTGTGTGTTGGAGCCAAGATCCATCGAAAGGAAGCTTGCGAAATCAAGGCAATCAGGTTGTAATCTTTACTTTCAATTAATATGATACAGTGGCATGTCCCTTTCCCATAAAGTTATTCTCACTTTATTGTGTAATTCCTTGATCATACACATAAGTTGACAGTTGAATATATTTTTCTATCTTCACTTTGGTTGGTTTGTGTTGTCTTGGTATTTACCTCACGAGAGCACTAGAGCGAAGCAGGAGCAACAGAGACCCTAGGAAGCGATACAAAGGTATGTTACTTGTTCCTTCCTACTAGCTAATTCAATGGTCAAAACTTAGGGAAAGACTCACCAGTTGCACCCTTTCCAGGAATTGAACGCCAAGATCTTTTTTGGTCTATAGGCGTTTTTCGATGAGACCTTTTTGGTCCAGGTTCACTTGTGATTTCTGAGATCAACCCACCTGTGATTTCTGAAATCTCTAGCCTAGAGATAGTACTGTTTACCACGGCCTATCACTTTACCGTCCCTGCCGAAATGGCCCATCTCACAGATACTACAAGTTTTCCAACCAGGTTTACTATGATTAGTCTTTCTCCCATCAACACATAGCGTACGCCCAATGTCACTCCAACACTACCACCTAGATACCATGCATTGAATGCTTCCATTCCCACTACTACGCAAACCCCATCTGGCTCTCCTGGTGGTCCTTCTTCTTTTGGAAAATCTCTTCCCGGTTTTATTCCAACACTCCCTCAATTTCCTTTTGGAGGACCTTCTTCGTCTTATACTAGGAGTCTTTATCCTAGTGGAACTATTCCATCATTCACACCAAATTACCAGATTCCCGTTGGTGGACAATTTCACCAAGGTGGTATGACTCAACCCCCTCTCAGGGGGCAAATTCCTTTTGGTGCACAAATCCCAATTGGAACACTACCCCCAATTGGAACACCACCTTCGATGGGAGGACCGACCCTGCCTTATGGGAAAAACATACCTCCATCCTTGGCCCCATATTGGAATCATTTGAGACAAAATCCTCCTCAATCGACTGGGGGGCAACAGTTTCCATCTACGTCTGTAATACCCCCTAATATGGGCCAACCATATCCAGGTTCGTTCAATCCCATTTGGGGGGCGAATGCTCAAACTCAAGCCCCTATTCTAGAGTTCAATCCTATGATCTATTATCCTCTTCAACCACCACTGAATCTGCCTGGGTCTTCACATTATATGAAAACTACTTATGGTCCTACTAGTTTGTCGACGGGGATTCCTCCCCAAAGCCACCAGTACCCGTAGGTGAATCGACAGTTACCCTTTATAACCACTTTGGATCTTCCATATTTGTCAAGGATTTTAAATGATCCAATTGGTCACTCTCCCCAATGGCATGCTATACCAGCCAAGATACCATCAGACATTCCTAAATTCGATGGAAAAGCGGGAGAGGACCCAAACAATCATGTTATGACTTTTCACCTATGGTGTTCATCCAACTCGTTGATGGATGACTCTATTCATTTACGTCTTTTTCAACGAACCCTCACAGGTTCTGTTGTGAAGTGGTATATAGAATTGCCACAAGGTTTCTTCTCTGACTTCAACACCCTAGCTATGGCTTTCCTCACACACTACCAGTTACTGATTCGTTATGACACAGGGACCGAGATTTTGAATTCTTTCAAACAGAACATGGCCACTCATATATCTGATCACATTCATGAGTGGCGATAGCGACGACGTCTTATTAAACTCGAACTCCCTGATCAGTTGCTGGCAGAATGGTTCACCAAATCATTTGTGAATGACATCGATCGTGACATCGTCATGGGTGGAGTAGTCACAGAAGAATAGGCCATAATTCATGCTCAGTATCTTGACCTCGTTTACTCACAAACGGGAACCCTTTATGATTTACTACCTGACTTACCTCGTCCTTCCACTTCCACCACTTCAACTACTCCAGCTGCTTCACATGCAGCTGACGGTGTGATTGGCACTTTCCAGGCCCAAGCACATTCTTCCTCAAGCAACCCCAAACCTGCTTCTTATAATGTTCAAAATGCTCTGTCTCCTGCCCCTCCCACAGGCAAGACTTCTAAGGTAAATGCAGTCCAATCTAACCCAGCTGGTAAAAACAAATCTAAAAAGGGGAGAGGTAAGAATAAAGAGGACAAAAATACTTCTCAAGCAGAGCGAACCAAAACTACACCTGTTGAAGATTTGGATAAGCGCAAACCTCGATACCCTTGTCTTATATGTGGTGATGATCACTACATGAAGGATTGTCCACGATGCGCCGAGGTCACTAAGTTCCTTCAAGGAGCTCCAAAACCACTTGTTCCAATCATTTTGTCCCAACCCTTCCCATCTCAACAACAGGCTCAGTTGGTCATTCATGACCAACCCTCATATTCTACTACATCGTATGTTTTGATGTGTACTGGTGATTCAAAGCAGAGTGATGTTGCACTCACTACTCGAGCCAAAGATTATTCTTCCTCTAAAGAGAAGGTTGATGATATACTGCCTTCCTCGATACAACACTCTCTTGCGACTCCACCTACCAACGGTCCTCTTCATCTTGAACGATCGAGCCTCGACACATTTCTGTGACCCCCCCCAAAGGGCGTCGTTTGGAAATCAGCTTTCAATCCTCATGCTCATGTAGCCCAAAACTATAGCATTGTTGAAGATCTGGCCCAAGCACCTTCTGCGATGTCATCCCTCGAAGTCCTTCAAACTTGTCCTGCACAACGGAAGGAATTATTGAAAGATATTGGTGGAATCGATCCAACGGCTATGAATTTAATAATTTTTGACTTGGAGGATCACATTCCAAGGTTACCCCCTCAACTCACGTTCCAGATCCAAGTGATTGTCTCTGACAAAAACATTTTCCAAACCGTTATCGACGAGGGTGCCTCGACGTGTGTCATGTCTCTTGCTTGCTGGAAAGCCATTGGCTCTCCTTCTTTGAATGAATCCCAGAATACTCTTAAATCCTTCAACAGCTCTGATTTTAAGCCCTACGGTGTCCTTCCTTCATTACCCATCACGTTAGAAGGAAAAATGGTCCAAGTTGAAGTGGAAGTCTTTGACACTCCCCTTGATTACAATCTTCTGCTTGGTCGTAGTTGGATCGATTCCATGCATGCAGTTGTGTCGACCCTTTTCCGTGTGGTATGTTTCCCACATCAAGAAAAGGTCATAACCATTGACCAACTAGCCTTCTTTAATTCTAATACCCATATTGGCAATGTACCGTTCATTGCTAAAACTGCACCAGGTTATGAGAACATTGGTTTAGGCCTTCTCAAGGAATCTTCGTTAATGGGTACTTTCCCCATTCCACCACCCGATGTTCCCTACTCATATATTGCTTCAATCAACATGATCTCCACCTCGATTCATGAACTTCCTGCGTCTCACGACCCTTGGATAGTACCTGACCCTGGAGATCATCTTCGTTACGGTGACGCAATGTCATTAAGTCCAGTTGAATCAGCCTATCAGGCCATTCAATCGGCAACACATTCTACCCCCTCTCTTGACAAGTTGTCTCCTGATCCTTTTCGTGTCATTTTTCCCACAGACGAGATGATCATGTGTATCATGGAGGACACCCCTTGGGACGATGGGCATCATCATTCCATCCTCTTTCTGGAGCAACATACTCTTGAGAACTACCAATGGATCTCGACCATTGTCGTCATCTCAACCATTCCCGAGTCCACACACGATGTGTTTTCTGAAGGGAACTTAAGCAATATCTCGCCCACTATTCCCCTTGACATATCCGTCAAACCTGGGATTGTTGAAAATGTCCATATCGGAGCTTCGTGTTCTTCTAACGAAATCATCACCTATACATCCCTTTTCAAAGAGTTTCATGACATCTTCTCCTGGAGCTACGAAGAAATGTTGGGTATCGACCCTGAGATTGTGATACATGAAATAAAGACATACTCAGACGCTAAAGCCATCCGGAAATGCCTTCATCCAGTTCACCCATGTAAAGCGGTCACTGTCAAACTTGAAGTTGAGAAACTTCTTAAAGCCGACTTTATTTATCCAGTGGATCTCACAGACTGGGTTTCCAATATTTTCCCGATTGACAAGAAACAAGGCACCATTCATGTATGCGTTGATTATAGGGATATCAACAAAGCTTGTCTCAAAGACAACTTTCCTACCCCCTTCATCGATCATATTGTCAATGATTGCACCGGAAGTGAAATATTTTCTCTCATGGATGGTTTCTCTGGGTATAATCAAATCAACATTGTTCCCAAGGATCAACATAAGACCGCTTTTATTTGTCCTTGGGGTACTTTTGCCTATCGGAAACTCCCTTTTGGTCTCAAGAACATTGGCACAACTTTTCAACGCGTTATGTCTTATGATTTCCATGATATCAAGAACATCATTCAACCCTATATGGACTATTTACCCACTCACTCAATGCGTCGAGTCGATCACCCAACCCACCTCCAAGCCATTTTCGTTCGCTATCAGTTTTGAAGTATACATTTGAATCCTCATAAGTGTGTTTTCTGCATGGAATCTGGCCGCCTTCTAGGTTTTATCGTTTTGCGTCAAGGGATCCGGGTGGATCCTTTAAAGGTTGAGGTGATCCTTAATCTCCCTCTTCCTTCTACACTTCACCAGTTGCAAAGTTTGCAGGGGAAAGCAAACTTTCTTCGTCGTTTTATTCCAAATTATGTCGAGATAACTCATGGATTTACGCGGCTCCTCAAAAAGGGTTCAGAGTTTGTCTAGGATACCATTTCCAACAATTCTTTCAAAGCTTTGAAATTGTCCCTAACACATGCTCTGCTTCTCTTTCCCCTTGATTACAGTCGTGATTATTTCCTCTACCTTTCTGCCTTGGATTACACCATTGGTAAGGTTCTCGTCCAAGAGGATGATGCTAACAATGAACATGTTATATACTACTTGAGTCGAAGTCTAACGCCTACTAAAATCAAGTATTTACATGTCGAAAAACTGGCCTTGGCTTCCATCCAAGCCGTCCAACGCTTCCGGCACTATATCCTCTCGTGCAAGACTACAGTGATTTCTCACTGAAACACATTCTTACACATCAATTTCTAGGGGGAAAGTACTCCAAATGGATTGTGATACTCCAGGAGTTTGACTCGGAATTCGAACGCGCCAAGTCCAAGAAGTCCTTAGTATTTTCTGAGTTGATATGTGACTTTCCCTATTCTGCAACGAAAAATGTAGCAGTTGATTCATTACTCGATGAATCTATTTTCCTTATCAGCACTGATGATCTTTGGTATGGTGATATCATTATATATCTCCAAACCCAGACTTTCTGGCCAACTTTGTCTACTACTGACCGACGTCACATACGCTATCAAGCTCATCAATATATTATCCTCGGGGATACTCTTTATCGTCGGGGGATTGACTCTATTTTTTGACGTTGCCTAACGTTTGACAAAGAAGAGAAAGCTCTTAATGACTTCCATTATAGAGCCTATGGTGGTCATATTTCTGATTATGCTACTGCCCAGAAGATCTTACGAGCATGGTATTTTTGGCCTTCTTTATTTAACGACTGCATAATCACCATTCAAAAATGCCATGCTTGCCAGACCTATAATCAGAAGATACGGTCACATCCTGCTCCTCTTCACCTTGTGGTCTCTATTGGTCCCTTTGTGAAAGGGGGCATCGATTTCATGACATGTCACCCTCACTCGTTCGGGAGGCATGGTTACATCATTGTCATCATCAATTACTTTACGAAATGGGCCAAGGCAATGCCGACATTTGACAACACTGGAAATATCACAACATTATTCATTTTTAATCATGTCATAGCTCGTTTTGGTGTTCCCCAAGCTATCATCACTGATCACAGTAGCCACTTCAGAAACTTCATGATGTCCGAACTTACTGAAAAGTTGGGTCTTCGCCATGATAACTCAACGCCCTATTACCCACAAGCCAACGGCCAAGTCGAAGCAATTAATAAAGTTCTCATAAATATGCTCCGATGAATGATAGGGATTCACGAAACAAGTTGGCACACAATGTCGTTTTTGGCATTGTGGGCTTACCGGACATCCGTCAAATATGCTACTGGGTTTACACCTTTCTGGTTAGTCTATGGTTTGAAAGCTATTCTCCTGATTGAATGCGAGATACCCTCTTTAAAACTAGATGTTGAACTCCTACCAAACACTTCTGCTGAGGTAGAATGTCTATTGTATCTTATGCAATTAGACAAAACTTGACACGATGCTACCCTAGTTATAGAAGCTCAGAAAAAATGTGTCAAGGCCCAATATGACAAACATGTCAAGCCTCACATTTTCTCCGAAGGAGATCTCGTTATCCTCTATGAACAAGCTCGAGATATGCTAGGAGATGGAAAATTTGTAGCCATGTGGCGAGGTCCTTATATCGTTCGACGAGTTTTGGAAAAAGGAGCTTATGAGTTAGAATATTACGATGGTATCCCTTTGAGTGAACCCAGGAATGGGTTGTACTTGAAGAAGTACTATGCATAAAATCATCTGTGCACGAGTACTTGTATTTTTATTGTATCATACTTCTTGTGTGTTACTATAGCTTGATTTTGTCGTTATCTGGTCTTTTCCCTTATGTGACGTTGTGTTTGATTTCCAGATGTCGGAGTCTTCGTTACCCTATATTGACTTCGTTGATGGCACTATCCATAGTACTCAGAACCTTGCTTCCGCTGCATGGGCAATTTACGCCCCCACAAACGAACTTGTCTCCTTACGAGGTGTGTGTCTCGGTCGTGCAACCAACAACATTGCAGAGTATAGCACCATTATTGAATTGTTGATTGATGCTATCTCGCTTGGAATCCGTCATTTGGTTGTTCGACTCGATTTGCAGCTTGTAGTACTATAGTTAAGTAATGTCTATACTATTCGAAGTCCTACTTTGTTACGAGTGTATTTGCGAATTTGCCTCTTGGAACGTTTTTTTGATTACATTGAATATAAACATGTTCCTAGATGTCTAAATACATTAACAGATGCATTGGCTAACTATGTATTAAACAGACATTTGGATCATTTATAAATCAATCACATCAATTTTCACAAAATACAAGGTAAACCAGTAGAAGTCATCTATATATATAATGATCAAAAGAGTTTTTTACAAAAAGTGTTGTTCGAAGACCAAAATGTCAAAATCTGAAGCTCATAGCTTCTACAAAGTGATGTCATGGATGACGTTCACGGTAACACATGACTGCCCAGGCAACTCTACACAGCAGTCAACTCATGGACTCTGACACTCCTACTGTATGATGCTGATCGCGTCATGGAACCTCTCCAAGAGGCATGTATGGAATATCTATTGTCAAACCCTCTAGGTTTTGTTCCACTGCTTGATAATCCCCGGCTTCCCATTGTGGCACTAGCGCTACTTCTCCTCGCCACTGAATGGGAGAAGTGCCAGGAGGTCGTTAAGGTCCCACATATGTGTCATCAACAACGAATTTTGTATTTAGTCTTTGGACGAACATATAAAAAACATTTGAATATGATAAAATTCATAAAAACATTTAAAAAGAAAAAAATTGTGTACTTCTTACCAAGTTCCCCCCATTGAGCATCCTCCGGCAGGACTAAGTCCAGATCTCCTTGGAAATCTAACCTAACATAAGCATAATCATCAACCATCAACATATGTGGTTGTAGCCAGTCGAAGAAGGTATCATCATACTTGATTATTGTTCCAGCTATGTGTCGGTCCAGGAGCTAACACCATCTCAGCATTCTTGGATCCCTGGGAGCTGGTAAATTCCACTCCACCTACAGCCTCAGTAATGGAACCCTCTCGATAAAGGACACTAACAAATATTTGTACCTAAATTTCTTCAGGTTGCCTCGTCTACTTTTGGTCAACTACCTTTTCATACTACAAAGCACATCATCTGCATAGTTAAAAAATCGAGGTTCAGTACACTTGATGGCATACTGGAAGTAACTCTATAGTGCCATGTGAGGAGCAGAACTCCCAGCCATCCAAGCTATGGTGAATAGGATAGTATGGAGGGTCAAATCCCGTACTCCCCAAATAACTACTTTCCCTTTCTTCCTCTCTACCTCGGGAACACAGTGTAAGCAACAGTACTCACTCATGGGCAGCCCACCACCTCTGCTACCAATCAGGCTCACGTGGTACCCTCGCCATGACATTCCAGTCAAGAAGTTAATGTCCTCAATATCTAAGGACTATGTGTGGACCCCTACATGAAATACCTGCTGATCGGGATCCCACATATGCAAAAGGTACTCTAATAACCTGACTTGGGCCCTCATTCCCGGGATACAAAAGTACTTCAGAAGGCCACAGTTTCTCAAAGAAGCAATAGTGGGTGGATGATTTCTAGCAATGGAATTGTCTTCTTCGTGCTCCCTTTCACAACATTCAAGAACCATTTTGATGGCCAAATACCTGCATAAGAAGCACAAGAAGAGGATTAGTAACTCTATTCATGAATTGGCTCTCTTTCATTGAGCAAATTTTTAAAAAAAAATTGTGCTTTACGGTTCTCACAGGTGCCCTTTAGGTACAGTGTGAGAACCTCGCAGGCTGTTGTGGGATCACCTGTGGGAATGACCCATTCTCCCAGGTCCCGTGTAGCCCACCTGCGAGAATGGTTGAGCGCAATTAGGGCTCACAAAACAAACTCAAAAATGAGTTTTAACCAATGAAAATGAAAAATTAAAACATGAAAGAGTAGAGGACAAATATCCTACCTCACTGTCGCTGACGACTCGACTAATGGATGCTTGTAACTCCCATAATCTGACACTGAATTTCAAGGGTAAAAGAGGGGTTTTGGGGCTCAAATAGTGAAAAGTGAAAATGATATGGTAAAAAGAGGTTTTATTTCTTTATATTTACTTTTACCATGTTGTTTGGTTTTTTATAATTATTTATTTATCAAACCCTAATCCCTAATGTCCTTTTGAGTGTAACTTTTGTAGGTGTAACGACTTCGATGTTCATGTACAAGGATGCAGATGTATTTTTTCTTTGTCATCGCACGTTTTGATTGTTTTTTATGGCTTTTGTATAAAACCTCGAGCGTGGTCTTTGTCCGTTCTCATGCTCGAAAATACATGAGAACGCGATCGAGCATACTTTTATCACTTTTTCGGGCTCAACAAGGTTATACGAAAAAGGAACCCCCCTGGAGTCCTCTTTAAGCTCTTTTAAGACTCTCTAAACAAGAAAAAATAGCTGAGCGAACTTTCTATTTTCACGCTCGATAAAGTATTTGAAGAAAGCGTCTGGTGGGCAATAATTTATCTCTTTTTTGGTCTCATCAGACTACTTTACGAAAAAGGAACTGAGAGAGTTCTCTTTTAAGTGTTTTTCCAGACTCTATAATCATGAAAAACCTTCGTGTTTTCTATATTTGGACTCGTTAAACAAACATCGATAGACCCGTAATGGGACCGAACCACTCCTTCTTAGGGTTCGTTAAACATACTCCGAAGGATAAGCTTATATAAACAAGCATATGTTATCCTACTCAAGCTTGTGTAAAAATAAAGAGGTACTCACCAGAAATGGTGGGGGAAAATTTAGGAAAGGGATATGTTCTTATCTTCATATTGATTGGCAGTAAGTGTTGCTCTTGAACATGACACCTCCTATTCATTATATTTGAAGCCAGTTTGGGAAATCCATTTGTCTCTCATTCAATTTTCTACAAGGTCATTCCCTGTGTCGTCTTTGAGTCAATGTTTCCAAATCATTGGTCATGTCATTCATATGTTCAAGAGAATTCCATCTGAAACCTCTATTGAATCGGCCATCTGCAATTGTCCATTCTCTCTGTGTCGGTCTTCCCTGTGTCCAGTTTAATTTACATCATACTTAGTTTCACCTTCAAAATCTGTTACTCATTTCGTGTCATTGATGGGGGATACATCAAAGCCCTCCTGTGATGAGTTTTGTTCTATCAACTTCAGCTCATTATCCGGAAACAAAACTTATAAATTCTTTGGTACCTTGGGGCTTGCATGCCTCAATGGCAGGTTTCCTCACTTTCGACAGTGGGTTTACATCATTGACCCCTAATTGAAATATTCAATCGGATGTTCAACTTCAACTCACTCATTCACACCCGATGGATTATTCTAGAGTACCTTGGGAGTCATTGACATCAATGGTGATTTCCCTCACACTTGTTAACGGTTTCATCAATGACCGGTAATCAAGTGGTTTCTGCCATGTTCGACTTCAACACATGTAATCACATGGTTAGATTCGTACTTTGGGCGATGAGATTGAAGACCCTAGATATCATCTCTTTGTCCAGGTTACAATGGAGTATGTATAATTTGTGACACATAGATCCACTTTGTATGTCTCGTGGATATGTCATCTTAATTTTAATTTTCTCGCATAGATCCACAATGTATTTCTAGTGGCTATGCTATATTTTGACGGCATGGATCCACAGTGTATGATTGGTGGCCATGACCTATGTATACAATGTCATCCGTCTGTGATCTGAGTATGGGAATGCCTACCACAGAATTAATATATGCGATATTCTGCAGATGCTTGGTTGTTCACAGGTTTATGATTAGATGCGCTCCTGGTTTCCAACACACACATGCAGCTTACAAAGTATTTCGGCTGTCACTGGTTCTGGCCTCATACTTTGTGGGGAATTCTGTTACCCATGATTTTGTTCATCATGATGATGTATTGATGATGGTGTACTCAGGCTTCTCATAATAACTTTCTCCTGAGAAAATTGGCATTCATCTCTTCCCAAAAAACTCACTTTTGAAGAGAGTTCACAGGTTCCTAGTATCTCAGGGTGCGAGAATGACCCATTCTCGTAGGTTTCCTTAAGATAGGGTGTGAACTTCTTGCACTGTGAAACATAGCTAGGGTGTGAACCTTCTCTAAAGCATGGAAAAGGATGGATTCTCGATGGTTCTAGAAGGGAATCTTCTAGAAGAATGGGTTGGCATTCGAATGGTTATCCTTGTACTGGATTCCCTGATATTGTGGGATCATTCTTATCTAAGTAATTATCTCATTCTCTCCTATATATTGATGGAATTTTCATGGAAAAGGTTAAGCAAGATTCATTGGAGAATTGGTGAAAGAATTGTGTGAAGGACTTAGCTTGAACAGGAGCTTGGAGACTCTAGCAAGTCTATCAAGAGGATTTGATCTTCTTCATACAAGGATTGAGCAAGTGTGTGTGTTGGAGCCAAGATCCATCGAAAGGAAGCTTGCGACATCAAGGCGATCAGGTTGTAATCTTTACTTTCAATTAATATGATACAATGGCATGTCCCTTTCCCATAAATCTATTCTCACTTTATTGTGTAATTCCTTGATCATACATATAAGTTGACAGTTGAATATATTTTTCTATCTTCACTTTGGTTGGTTTGTGTTGTCTTGGTATTGACCTCACGAGAGCACCAGAGCAAAGCGGGAGCAACAGAGACCCTAGGAAGAGATACTAAGGTATGTTACTTGTTCCTTCCTACTAGCTAATTCAATGGTCAAAACTAAGGGAAAGAGTCATGTCCTATCCTGTTTTGTTCTAGATCCAGGTGGATCTAGGGAGATATGTTAGTGTCTGCACCTACCGATTAGTTCGATAACATTAGAATAGGTGGCAGTTCACTCCCGTAACTATTGGTGTGTGTCCATATCACTCTAGACCACCACTATGGTGACTTGGTTCACCTCAAATTGAACTCATTGAATTATACAGAGTATATCATGTGTAAATTATTCATTATTCACAACGGTTAATGAGAATTCTTTCAATTCTTTCTCTCCTTCTTCTTTTTCCAATTCTCTCTACAAATGTGTGTATCATTGTTTATCTAGATCTATTATGTGTAGGTCAACACATTTACAGAATACAATTTTTCAAAGGGTGTGGATAGAAACCATATGTCGGAGGGTTTTGATAAAATGTTGAAGATAATTCAAATATACTTTACCTATGAAGGGATATTTAACATGATCTATCAATATCACATACTACTGTTGCTACACTTCATAGGGAAAGATGTTATGAATCTTCCTTTTTACTTGTTCAGAAGTATTGGAAAAATGTCTGATAGCGTTCGGGCTAAGTCTAATGTAGTTGATACAATTGTTTTTCATTCGGGACTGATAAAGATGCTAGTAATGGAGGAATTGAGTAGGAGAAATATGGAATGGGAAGAATTCATTACTTCTTCCAACTTCCATATTAACATTGATCCTACCCCACAATATAAGGTACAAAGCCCTCTTCAGGTTGACAAGATTGTACAGTTGGAGGTGAATAAGGAAAGGAAGAGCATCAAGTCTGCTAAGAAATATAAGGAAACAAAGGAACATGTATAAGAAGGAGGATCTTCTCAATCCACACAAAGAGAGGTTTCACCTTTTCCAGCTCCCATTCCAGTGGAGACTCCTTCAGATAAATCCATATGGTAGAGGGAGAAATTTATTGTTCTCTTCACCAATTGTTGCAAATAAGGTCAAGACTAGGAAACCTATTACTAGGGAATCAGCAAAGCAGGAAAGAATTGTGGAGAAAGTTTAAGTGAGAGCCCCCATCCAGAGAAAGGGAAAAATTGTACCTATCAAAGAGCCCATTGAATTTGTAGACATAACTAGTCCTCCAAAAATCCTACCTTTAAGAGGATGAATAGACAGCTTAAATAGGACAAGACTGAAATTGCTAAATCAAAAAGGGAGGATTTGGTTGAAAAAAAGAAGCTAAGTGATATTATGGATATGTATCGTGGAACTGTTGAAAAGGCTAAGTTTATAGATAAAATATTTAGACCTCTCCATAGGAAGCTTAGAAACTTGTACAGACAGAATATAGCCTACCAGAGTCATATCATAGGGATAAATATGGAGTTGCAACCTTTCAGAGAGGCATTGGCCAAGAAGAATTGGTATATATTAGATAAATTTTCCATCAGGAGGAGCTCCAGAGTCATAAATTGAAGGAAATGGACACTTTGAATCGTACCATTTTTTACAATTTTTTGTTCTGGAATTTTTCTAATTTGAAGACAGTCATAATTGAAAAGTCGGGATTTAATTGAGGATGTATTAATATCTCCTATGTATTAATATCTCCTATGTTTTATACCACTATCATATATTATTATAGCAGTTGTTGACATTTGGGACATTTTTGGTGTGTGTTTTTTATGCATTTTCAAACAAACAGAGAAGCTACAGGAGATTTCGCAGCGCCTGGCGCTACAAACTAGCTCATACAGTTTGACACTGGGAACTGCACTGCAAACTCTTGATATGGAGGTTTTGGAGGAAAAAACAGTTTCCAAATGAGAATATAAGTTTATGGAAGATGATAAAATTTTACTTGAAGACTAGAGGGACACATGACCAAGGGAGATGTGCTTGGATCACATCATCAAGCATATTTAATATGATCAAGGAAGTTACCAGCATGTTCCTAGTTTTTAGCAGTTTGTTACTTTTTTGTTGAAAAGTTGTAGTTACTCCACCTTTAGGTGTGGGAATCCTAGGAAAGAAGGGAAATTTGAATTGTAAAGTTGTCATTGACAAACTAGGATATAAGATAGATATTGAAAATCATTGAAGGTTTTGTAGGGTTTGAAGGATTGTAATGATACGCGTACCTTTTTTAATTTGTGAAGTTACAGAGCCATCTCTGGATTTTGTGTATCAGAATTGAGACTTTTTTATTAATAGAAATCAGTTTATTTCCCATATATTATCTCAATCTTACTATGATTTTACTGTCATTTGAATGATTCATTTGATTTATTGGAAGTGTATTGCAATGGAGGTTTTGTTGTGATGTTGCTATGATTTTATCAGAGTTTATCTTTTGATTAAAGAAGTTCTTTTTTCAAAATACTTTCCTCAATTGTCTGTCAGTATTTCCTGAAGTGAGTGGTATACATATTCATTTTCTCATTAAGTCTTCTATCTATCCATTTTACTCTACAAAACCCTGATGTAAGTTAGCCAAGACCTCATTTTTTGATACATCTATTTTGGAAATTTCTGTGATTTTATTGTTCTGATTGAGTTTTGATCCATTTGACATCATCATAAAAACTTATCTTTAAACCTACTTATCGGTGTTGAGCTTACACTTTAACAGTCAAAGTGTGACTTCCATTGATAACATTCTTGGCATCCTTGTCGGTGAATGGATTGAAAACATTTCCCTAGGATTGAACGACAAAGAAAATATTGATTCTGAGGGTGCATAGTGATTAGTAAATTGAAGAATGTAGTTTTCACATGGTGATTCCATTGTTTCAGTTGTGGCTCCTAAAGGTAGACACATTAGGTCTACTCCACATTTACCTCTGGATACACTAGAAGATGACCCGGATAAGATCATCAAGAAAAGAAAAGCTTCTTAAGAAGTATTTTCAGCTATTTTTTCAGGTACTACTAGAAAATTTCATGATTCTACTTTAAAAACACCAGTAGTTGTATCTAGTGCTCCTTTTTTAACTTTTTTTGAAACTCCTAAAAAATTAGATCTTGGATATTTCCCTATAGAGTATTCCTCTTTTTCCCCCCAATTGAAAGAAGAAAGGTTTGAAAATTTTGAAGTGCTTGCCTCACCTGTTGTTGTAAAAAGAGGAATACTCTATAGTAAGTTGGTTTAGGCTTGAGATTCTAGAAGATTTTCCTACCCTAGGTTCTCCTTATCCTCACTCTTTTAAATTTTTTGTGACCAAAGAAGAAGGAACCTCAATTCCCTTGGAAATTTCACCATCCTCTTCCAAGACTCATCCTTTGTTTGTTAAAAATGAAACTTCCCCATCCTATACTCTTCCTTCTCCTAAGCTACCCATCATTCAGACTATAATTGTACCAATCAAATCTCCTCCTAATCCTCCTATATTTTATAATCCTCATCTTCATAATCAAATGGAAGGTGAAAAACCTCCTAGAAATAGGATGGATTCCATAGTGGCTGCTAGGTATGCTCCTCTTGTGTTGTCTCATCCTATGAATGCTCTCCTAGTAGGAGACTATCTTAAGTACATGCCCAAGTTCATAGGAGAAGAGGACATAACTGCAGAGGAGCATATTTAAACTTTTTATAGCTATGTTGATAATCTAAACATTGAAAAATGAGGATTTATGGATGAGAGTTCTTGTGAAAATCCTTGATGGTGAAGCCAGGAAATGGTTTAGGGCTTTACCTCTTGGATCAATTATTAAGATTGAAGCCCTTGATGATGAATTTTTAAGGAATTGGGGTGATAAGAAAGATTTTTTGTATTATATTATAGAGTTTGGGTCACTCAAGAGAAAAGAAGGGGAATCCATTTTAGATTTTTCCAAAAGGTTTAATAAAATGTAAAATAAAATCCCTATAGAAATCAAACCTACTGAAACCTCTGCCAAAATAACTTATGTTGGTTCCTTTGATCCTAAATTTTTCCTCCTATTGAGAGAGAGAATATCTACCTCTTTATCTCATATGAAAGATGTAGCATTGGAGGTGGAATCAAATATATTGGAAGCCGATAAACTAAGAGGAAAATCAGATAGAGAGAGAAGAAAACAAAAATTTGAGGCTTCAACTTCTTATTCTTCTGGTGTCAACCCTCAGGTGGATGAATTGACAAAATTGGTTAAATCATTGTCTGCAGAGATGGAAAAAATGAAACTTGAGGGAAGACAAACTAACAGAAACACACAATATACTGGAAACAAGGGTAATTTCAGAAGACAAAATAATGCTCCTCGGATCCTTCAAAGAGATCAGAGGAATAGAGATGACCAAAAATTCCAGACTCCTCTTCAAAATAACATGGTTGATTATAGAGAAGGTGCAGATCAAGAAATTCATTGTCTAGGTGACACCTCTACCTCCCCTCATTTAACTCAGTATGCCTATGAAGAATCCATTATGAACAGTCATCTAAATGAATTCATGAGTAAAGGAGAGAAAACAAAAGAAAATCAAAACAAGTACAACTTGAGGTATAAATAGAGGGAAGGAAATCCTAGTACTTCCAATCAGCCTAAGAAATCAGAATTTTTTTCTAAAACAGTGACTATAGCCAGTAAATAAAATGAGGAATCAAACAATCAACCTATGACTAAGGCCCATGTTCCAGAAATAAAAGAGATCCGGAAATCTCCTTCATCCTTCAGCTTTGAAAATGAAATACAGAAAATCAAGATTCATATCCAATTTTTAGAGTTGATCAATAATGAAGAATTTAAGAGGTACCTTTCCAAAATGTTGTAGCATGATCCTACTTCACACCCAACAAACTCAGTGAATTTACAATATGAAAAACCAGCAATATATTGGGGCCTTTGGTAGAAGATAGGGATGATTCCTCTCCTTCCTTTTATACCTCATTGAATATTCATGATAAAATTATGTATAATTTCTTGATGGACTCAAGTGCATCTCATAACCTAATGCCTAAAATGATCATGGATGAGATGGGTCTTTAAATTACCAAAACATATCATGATACTCTTTTGACTCCATGAAGGTGAAATTCCTTGGAGTGATTAAAGACCTGGTTGTTACCTTGATTCAACTGCCCATGAAGAGTGTGGCCATGGATATTGTAGTGTTTGATGTTCCCCCTAAGTTTGGGATGTTATTTTCAAGGTCTTGGATTAAAATATTGGGGGGAACATTGCATATGGACCTCTCATATGCCATTATTCATGTGTTTGTAGGTGAGCACGGAAGGTTGTACATAGAACCACATCTAGCTTACATTATTAGTGATGAAGCTAATCCCACAAACCATCCTATTTATGCAGTTGAAATTGATTTGGGTTCCAGTGTTTTGCAGCTTACTGATGTTCCACATACACCCTTGGAAATCAGGTAAGAAATCTATATCAAGCAAAGCATCCAAGGTTGAGAACTTATAGAAATGAGGTATGGGGTCTCAATGATAATTTTTTCCTAGATTTTAACACCTCTTTTGTTCCTAGAGAAGAGAATGTTATGGTTGATTCTTTAGATGTTTCTGCTAGCAATTTCAAAATCCCATTACCCCCAAAACTCAAGTATTATGTAGAAGTGAAGTATAGGCCCTCTATTCCTAACAATGTCAAAAATTGGAAAGTTTTTTAGGATGATATTGAGATTAATATATTTATAGAAACTGTGGAATATTTTTATGCTCTTCACATTGATCAAGATCAAGAAACTAAGAAAAACCCTCATGTTGATATATTCCTGAACAAAATTGCAGACCACAAGATTGTCCAATTTCCTAGTAACCATATTCCCAAAGGATTGGTCCCTTTGGAGAGACTATTTGATAGAAATGATGTGGTTGTAAAGGTTAAGGGCTCAAGTGAAGAAACTGATGCAATAGAATGCAATTTAGCGACTGAGCAAAACCCCAAATATGTCAAGTTGTCTAGCAGTCTTTAAAAGGAACAAATTTTTGAATATGTGAAATTATTAAAGGAGTTTGATGATGTATTTTCTTGGAAATATGAGGACCTACAAACTTATGATACAAGTATCATTGAACAAAAAATTCATTTGAAAGATGATACCAAGCCATTTAGGCAGAAATTAAGACAGATTAATCCCATGTTGTTTCCCATTATGGAAAAGGAAGTCAAGAAATTGTTTGATGCTAAGATCATCATAACTTTGATGTACTTTGAGTGGGTGGATAATATAGTCCCTATGAGGAAAAATAATGGTGAAATCAAACTTTGTGTTGACTTCGGAAATCTAAACAGGAGTTCCAAGAAAGACAATTATCCCTTTCCCGAGATGGAACATATTTTGAAAATGGTGATTGGTTCAACAAGGATGTCCATGATTGATGGATTCTCAGAATACAATCAGATCTTTGTTTTACCTAAAGACAGAGAGAAAACAGCTTTCACTACTCCTTGGGGCACATTCATGTATGGAAAAATTCCCTTTGGTCTCATGAATGCAGGACCAACCTTCTAGTGCGCAATGGATATTTCCTTCATTGGAGAAAAGGATAATTTTTTGGTCATCTATCTAGATGAAATTATAGTTTTCTCAACAATTGATAAGGAACATTATCATCATTTGAAGAAATTTTTCCTGAAATGTAGAAATTTTTCCTAAAATGTAGAATGTTTGGATTGTCACTCAATTCGAAGAAGTCTTTGTTTGTTATGAAAGAGGGTAAGTTGTTAGGGCACATTATCTCGGCAGAGGGTGTAAGGATTGATCCAAGTAGAGTAGATGCCATCAAGACTTTATATTTCCCTACATATAAGAATGATATTCAATCTTTCCTAGGTAAAATAAACTTTTTGAGAAGATTCATCTTTAATTTTGTTGAATTGGTTAAGTTTATCAAATCTATGCTAAGAAAGGAAAATGAGGTAAAATGGACTCTTGAATCTCGGAATTATTTTGATCAAATAAATAAAGCATTGACTGAGGAACATGTTCTTATAAGCCCTGATTATTCAAAAGAATTTATGATATTTTTCGTTTGTCTCAGATGACACATTGGTTGTGGTTCTTCTTCAGAAAAACACAGATGGGATGGAGCATCCCATTTCTTTCTTCAGCGGGGAATTAAGGGATGTAGAGGTTAGGTATGATATTATGGAAAAGTAGGCTTATGCTTTGGTTAAAGCCTTTAAATCCTTCAAAGCCTTCAGGTTATATATTTTGCATTCCAGAATTATTTCCTATGTCCCTTCAACTTCTATGAAAGAAATCTTAATCCAGCCTGACATAGATGGAAAGAGGAGTAAGTGGATTGCCAAAATTCTATATTTTTACCTTGAAATGAAGCCTACTAAGTTGGTGAAATGGCGAGGTTTAGCTAAGTTGTTAGCCGAATCAAACTATAAAGCACTAAGGGTTAATTTCATGAATGCAGATTATGTAAATCGATAGACTGATATTGCTATCAACAGCTCATAAATCAGTCCTAAATTGACAGAGTGTAATTGGTAGAAGGACCTTATACATTTCTTGCAGACATTGCATCCCCCACCTAGACTTTATAAGACTAAGGTGAGAGCTTTAAAACTCAAAGAAATCATTGTTGATCATTGTTGATCATGTTTTATATTGGAAGGATCTTGTTGGGGTTCTTCTAAGATGCTTAGACCAAGATGAGGCAAAGAAAATCATGTCTGACTTTCATAATAGCCTGTGTGGAGGCCATCATTTTTGGAGGACCACGGCATATAAAATACTCAGAAATGGGTAATTTTGGCCTAGTCTATTCATTGATGTCTGTGCAAAGATCAGGGCCTCTGATAAATGTAATAAATTCTCAGGCAAAAATCAGCTAAAATCCCTACCTCTCGTTAGTCACCATTAAATTTTTATTATGTGAAATCAATATTTAAGGATCTAGGGAGACGCTAAACCAGTTTGGAAAGCCTGATAAACTAGGAGAGGAGATAAATGTGTCAGGAAAGAGATAAATCTAGTAGGAGAGCCAAGATGATTGGGCTTGACGCATCGCAGATTGTGAGTTCTCAAGATCAACGGTCGAGGATGATTTTGGAGGGATAAGTTGCGTGGGGGTTAATTTTGGAGAGCGGGCCCAAAATTTAAACCACGGTTTTATTTCGGGGTTACGTAGCATCATCGGGTGCATTTCGGGGTGAAAATAGGGTTGCCTCAAACCACTTTCTCACGCCCCTAAAATTTGGAAAAGTATAAAAGGGCATTTTGTCATTTATTTTATTATTATTTCGAACAATGGATTGTTTGAACCTTGGTGCGACCACCATCTTTCACCTGTAGATCAACAGTACACCAAATGCACGTCATTGTCACCTATTTCCAGGTATTTTTCATCACAACCATGGATCCCATCATAACCTCAGTAATAGAACAAGATCTCATGGCTAATGAAGAATCCATAATTGACCGAGATTCAGATGTTTTTTATATTGAAATCAATATTGCTCCTATCTCTGTTTCTAGGAGAAACCTATCTGATAAAGTAGGAATATGTATACCATTCCTTGAAGTAGTCCAGGACACCATAGTCCCTTATGCTGTCGAAACTTCTTTCATGTTTCCCGAATTTATAGGCTAGTGCGTCGAATAGTATTCCCATGAAGAAAGAGTTGTTGTGAATAAGCGAGGGTTTGAGGTCATGTGTAGGGTAGAGAGTCTGTCAATTTGAGATTCCCTTGTTATACCAAAGTATTTTTCCACAATTTTTGAACCTTTCAATTAAGATAAGATGATTAGGGTATATAGAGCATGTCCATCAGAGGTCCGAGATCTATTTTTATAGAAAATTATCAAACCTGAAAATTTTTCAGAAGGTTTGTCTTTGTCAATGAATGTAAATATAATGATTATCAAATTCCAATGGGTTTGCTCCCTGTTGAGTCAAGTTTTAGGTCTAGACAATGAAAAATATGTGGTTGAAGTCATGCTTGGTTTCCTTTTAACCTTTTTTAAGTCAGAGTTTGGTCTATCTGTCTGTATCAGTTTTGATCAATTCCTAGCTGATAATATCCATAAACAGCTAGTGGATTTTTTCTCTCTAAGACATTTCATATACTACACCTATCTGTTGAGAATTTTTCTGGAAACCAATAAGAGATAATTTCCTGAAGAAACATTTGTGTCAACTGAATGTAAAATTATTACATTACTTATCTTCACCAACAAAGTCATGTCTAGATTTTATATTTTGATCTTCAATACCAGCCTACCTAGAGTTTTGGATGGCATGAGGAGCTATCTACATCCAAATATAGAGAATAGAGTGGGGGATTGGGTACTATTCATGCACTCAATAGTAATCTGGGTTTATGGTTGTCATGAATCCCCTTACCTATTGCCCATTTTTCTGACTCCTAGAATCTTTTCCCTTGAATTCATCAGGCAGAGAATTATATCTAAGACAGAGAAATTCATGAAGTTGCAAAAATCCTTGAACCTCAAGTTCCCTTTTATCATTGGCCCCTTCATTGTCAAATCCAGATCATGTTTATCTCAAGTTCAGGAAAATTTCAAAGAGTTTGGTTTTGCACAACTACAGGGAAGAAGGTATGATCCACATCAAATCATATCCAAGAGAAGATTGATGAACAAACAAGCACCTTATGAGCATGAACGGGTTGAGGGTTTTGATAAGATGGAAAATCTAGAAGTATGTGTTGATATGGAAGCAAACTTGCAACCAATTCAAACACAGCAAGTAGAGGAAACACTACAACAAAGTCAAACACAACAAGCTTCTCAGAAACTGATAGTAAAAGTTCCTAAGATAAATGTTTATAGCAAGAGAAGTAGTTCATAGGCCATGGGAATCAGTGATCAGCAGACTGCTCCTAAGAAGATGAAAGTTTCACAAATTGTGGATTTATAGGAAGAAGAGCTCAGAGAACAAGCCAGCCAGCATAGATTGTGGATTTATAGGAAGAAGAGCTTAGAGAACAAGTAAATAAAAATATGGTGGAAAGTGGTACAGTCACTGTAGAAGTTGAAAAGGAAAATAAACTCCAGAGTGAAGGTAGCTCAAGAACCTTTAGTGGCAAGATATATATCTTTGATAAAACATCTGAGGAGGTTTATCAATCTAAAGAAGATTTGGAAAAAAATTATGTTGAAAAAGGTAATATAGCTATGGGTGAGATGAGGGATTTAGACCCTGAAGTGGAAAAGATTTCTCAGCATAAATATTCTCTGTTCACAGTAAGAGATGTTGAAAAGAGGACCATTAACATCGCAGTTGCAGATGAAGACAAAGTCTATGAGATAAAGATAATATATGAAAACATAAGTAATATGTTGACGATTAAAAAGCATCAATGAAGTTTCGCCCGCAAAGTGTTGCTAAAATCCTATTATCATAAAAAATAAATAATACTAGTAGGTGGGATCCCCTTAAACTATTGAAGATCAGGTCTATCCATTTTTGATGTTATGATGATGTGCAACACAACTTACATGGTTGATGAGATCTTTTTTTCATTGGTCATGATTTGAGCTTATGAAGTGTTGATTCCTTATGTTACTACATCCTATGCTATTCATTAATATCATTGGTATTTGTTCTTATCGCACCTGCACAGCAAACATGTTAGTGAAATTAAATGAAGGGTGGTTTTGAGAAAGGAAAAAATATTATAACAAATGAAAAGAAAAGGGATCCAATTCTGCAATACTACATGTGAACAATTGGCAGGAAATGAGAAACAATTACAAAAGGAAAGAATTTAAAGATATCATATAAACTATACTACATGCATGAAAGACTTAACGATTATTGTTAAATCCTAGATAGCAAGTAAATGATTATGCAATTATGATTGAGTTATATCGTTGATACACATATGGTATGAAATGTTGGTGGCGCATTTGGCAAGGTAATAGTGCTATTGGTTATGTGAATTGTTGAATTATATGGAAATTGGGAATTATGTCATGGCATAAGTTAGCAAGGTGATATGGCCACGCTGTTGGTTTTAATGGGTGATGGTCTCAATACATGGGTTGATTGATGGTGTTAATTAAGAACTCGTTGGCATGTACTGATGAATTAATGAATTGTGGGTGGAGGCGATGTGCATTTCCTGAACGTCACCTTTACCCCTCCTATTAGCCGCCACCCTAGTCGGGCTATTGTTTGATCTTGTTGTTGTGGTTATGCTCTGAATTCTTAGCAGAGAGGAATCGCTTGGCCAACTCTCGTTTTAAGGAATTCAATTACAGGTATGTCTTTTTTGGCCATTTGTTACTCTGCTTTGGTTATGAAATGATTACTGGCTCAGATGTATTGGTTTGTGTTTTCCTAAGTGTTGCAACTGTGTGAAATTGTGTTCTTGGAATGAAGAGTGGATGGTTCTTCCTGTAATAATATTGAATTCATGGAAGTTATTTGTCATCCTGGGTGGTATCTCTCTGTTGTCCTTGTTGGTTTAGTTGGAGGGTTTTTGTTTGGTCTTGAGTGGATGGCTATCTTCACGCATTTTTCACTAAATCTAGTCTTTGGCTTGTATGGGTCTAATGGTTGAAGGTATTATGCGTCACTATGTTTTGTTCATTTGGGAATTGGTTGGTTTCACCACTAAGGGTCATGAAATGGGTTTCCCTGTTCTTACTCAGCCCTGTCTTCACCTCTGTTTTGTGGTTGTTTTATCGAAGAGCATGAGGGTTATACCCCGCATGCATTAAATAACATTGCTAGGACAAAATTAGAACCTCACCTTCTGTTATGGCCCCTGACATGGAATTTTTACATGTCCATGAATGAATCATGGATCTCTCTCTATGTATACCATTAGCCTCGAATTTTTCACCATTACGAGTGACTCTTCTCTCCCTGTGTTGGCTACAGAACAAACCTTAGCCCTCCATTCTGAAGATTGATAGAGAAGACCAACCCTTAGCCTCCAGTCTGAATTTTTTACTGTCGGGCTTGTCAAGTTTACTATGGGTTATTGTGGTTTGAATGGACTATTGATTAATTCAAATACAGACTCGCCCAGTTGGTCGTGTGATAGTCGTTTTGGTTGGTATATACTCATTGACTTTGTTATAATAGTGCTAAAACCTACATTTCCAATTGCACTTTCAAAGTACACAGTCACTCTCCTTATGTTAATAACTCAGTATTGTTAACAGAGAGGGTCATTTCTCTGATTCAAATCGATGTGTGGGTATGCATTATTGTCATGGCTTGTTAGGTCAATTGATTTTATGACAGTGAAAAAATTGGTTGGTTGGCACACAGTCACTAGTAATTTTTCACTAAGGATTGTTTGGATGTTTAGCTAGCATTGGTTACGAGTGCTTGACGCTGCTCACGCATTTTGCGTTGTGTGTTTGGTGTTTTTGACAATGAAATAATGGCCATGGAAACTATGGTTTTCTTTGGTTCTGTTACCCATTACTTTGGTCATTTTGATGGTGTATTGATGATGGTGTAGTCAGGTTCCTAATAAGAACTTTCTCCTGAGAAAAGTGGCATTCATCTCTTCCCAGAAAACATATTTTTGAAGAGAGTTCGCAGGTTGCTTATATCCTAGGGTGCGAGAATGACCCATTCTCGCAAGTTGCCTTCAGCTAGGGTGTGAGCTTCTTGCACTGTGCTACATAGATAGGGTGTGAAATTGTTCTCAAGCTTGGAAAAAGATGAAGTCTCGATGGTTCTAGAAGGGAATCTTCTAGAGAATGGGTTGGTATTCGAATGGTTATCTTTTTACTAGTTTCCCTGATATTGTGGGATCATTCTTATCCAAGTAACCATCTCATCCTCTCCTATATATTGATGGGATTCTCATGGAAAAGGTTAAGAAAGATTAATTGGAGAATTGGTGAAGGAATTGTGTGAAGGACCTAGCTTGAACAAGAGCTTGGAGACTCTAGCAAGTCTATCAAGAAAAATTATATCTTCTTCATACAAGGATCGAGCAGTGTGTGTGTTGGAACCAAGAGTCACCGAAAGGAAGCTTGCAACATCAAGGCGATCAGGTTGTATCTTCTACTTTCAATTAATATGATACAGTGGCATGTCCTTTTCCCATAAAGTCATTCTTACTTTATTCTGTAATTCCTTGATCATACACATAAGTTGACGATTGAATATATTTTTCTATATTCACTTTTGTTGGTTTGTGTTGTCTTGGTCTTGATCTCACGAGAGTGTCAGAGCGAAGCAGGAGTAAAAGAGACCCTAGGAAGCGATACAAAGGTATGTCACTTGTTCCTCCCTACTAGCTAAGTCAATGGTCATAACTTAGGGAAAGAGTCATGTCCTGTCCTATTTTGTTCTAGATCTAGGTGGATCTAGGGAGATCTGTTAGTATCTGCACCTACCAATTAGTCCGATAACAAAATTGGCGACTCCACTGGGGAAGCAACTCATTTTCCTTGTGGTTTTTGGTTTTTTTCCTTGGTCATTTTCTCTTGCCATACCTTTCTCCATTCCTATCAATCTCTGAGTCTTTAGGACACCCTGATAGAGCCTCTGGGTGCAGAAGCCCCTTCAAATTTTTTGTCTTTTTCCAAAAAATTTCTTAGTTTCAGACATTCTCGCACTGAACCCCATAGTGTCCTGCAAGAATACTTTGAGTTCGCACTTTTCTTTTAGGTCCAGTGCGAGGTTCTTGCACTCTGCTCAAAGCTAGCCTGTGAGAATGACCCATTCTCGCACTGTGTAACATTGTTAGCCTACAAACCCTCTTTTCAAAATTTTGGAGTTAAGACTTTTGCATGTTCAACTGCATAGATCAGTATAGGTACCTGAAAATAACTTCTTGAACCATTTATTGATGTTTTCTTGTCTTCGGATTTTGTGCACGATCAGTCTTAGGAAATCAAAGGCTCTTGTTGTCCATCTTTTTCTCAACTTTCATATCTTGACTTTTCTTGGCAAAGATATACTCTCTGATTTTGGAATTTGAGTGCTTGTTTGGTTAAGAACCGGTGATCGGTTTGAAAGTTGGGATTCTTTGTCTTTCTCATTTGCTCATTATTTGGAAGATTATTGTTCTCATGCAATTGAAAAGACTAGATTTGTCTGCTTGTCATTTTTGTTTCCACTGAAAGATTGGTTTGGGTTTTTGTTTATTTCTTGTTCATTAGCTTTTGGTTTTCCTCACTTTCACCATCATGGCGTAGGTCCTTTTTGAAAAGTGAAAAACGTTTTTTCTTTCAAAATCATTTTTGTCTTCGAAAAATATTGAAAATCAATTATTGAAATTATTGAAAAAGAAACAATAGAGAATTGTTATTATTGCGTGATTTGTTGCAATTAAGGAAATTGTGTATCGTAGTTCAATATTGGTCCAGAAAACTTCTCTTTCCCTCCCGTACATAGGATTCATTGAACGAAAATTGATATATTTCATTCCTATCTATGCATCGTTGGGTCAAAGTCTCATACAACATCAGTTTCATCTCTACTTCCTTTGAGTAACAACAACCCTTAATAATATTGTGCAATTGTAAAATTAGACTAGTAACTCTTTTCTAGGGCTCTATTACACCAACATTTAGCTAGGCTAGCGCTTTGGAATAGGTAGAGAGATACACTCTCCAAAGCACAAAATACACAATAGCATCTTGTGTTAAGGAGTGTAAAATTCCATTTACAACATTTTGTCCTAGGAAGCCCTTCTCACACAAGGGTCAAACACGAGGTCGCATTAATATTGACAGAGTTACTCACCCTGCTTTTTTTCTATCGGTGTAGAGATTGCACGTATTACGGGGGTCACTTGGAGGTATATCCACAATGATGAGTAGAAGCCTCTTGAGTTTATTTCAGGATAGATACCTTGCCCTTGCGTGTGGATCGAACTATCGACTATCCCCCCAAGATTTATTGTTGTCGGTGGTAACCTTAGCAGCCTATCTCTCTAGGTTCTTACACAAGGTGACTGTGAAGGGGCAAGTCTTCACGGTTCCTGGAATCGACGTTGGCCAAAATCACTCGGGCTCCTTGGAGGGTATACCCATGATTATGTGTGGGATCTTGCACCAGGGTGTAATTCCGTTAAGCAGGTCGTTAGCGTAACTTTTCCACCCTAGCCCAGCCCCTTCTCATCTCGTTGTTGCGATGTTGGATTTCATCACCAACTAGTGACTTCGGAATTAGAAGGTCTTGTTTGCTTGGTATTTTTTCTTAGATTTTGTTTACTAGCACGTGTTGTTTGTCTACCCAAGTTGACCATACGATTTTCTTCGTGAGTTTATAACGCGTTCACAATAGATCCTCCACGTCGTTCACGTAGAATGCAGGGTTTATCTCCAGATCACCTAGAAGGTTCTCAACCCCTGCCTACAAGCTCACCTGAGGGCTCTCCTCAACAGAGTGAAGTCCAAGACGTTACCATGCCACAAGTGGAATGAACCGACTCTCTAGAACATTTTCGAATTACCAATACTTGAGAGGACTTTCGACTTCACCCTGATTCTGAGGGACATTTTATGCGAGTGAATTCTTCTGGAGACTTAGTTGTTATGTCTTCTGGATCACCGATTGGACCTTTTCCAGGAATAGAAGGCCAATATCCTTTTTGGTCTACGGGCATTTTTAGACTAGACCTTTTTGGTGTAGGATCAGGCATTGAAACCACTATCTCACCTATGCTCTCTGAAACCTCTAACCCAGACACAGTACCGTTTACTAGTGCCTATTATTTTCCTGGTACAGACACCCCAAGATCTGACCACATCTTGACCATCCCTATAAAAATGGCCCATTACACGGATACTACGCGTATTCACACCGGGATTACCGTGGTTAGTCAATCCCCCATGAGCACACCTCTTACGCCCAGTGTCACCCCGACACTACTGCCCAGATACCATGTGTTGAATGCTTCCATTCCCACTCCTACACAAACCCCATCCAGCACTCCTAATGGTCCCTCTTCTTCTGGGCACTCTCTTTCCAGTTTTATTATGACACTTCCTCAACCCCCTTTTGGAGGTCCTTTCTTGTCCTCCACTAGCAGTCTTAATCCTAATGGCACTATTTCATCATTCACACCAAATTACTAGATTCTTGTTGGTGGAAAATTTCATCAAGGAGGTTTGACTCAACCCCCCCCTTGGTGGGCAAATCCCAATTGGAACACAACCCCCAATTGGAATGCTGCCCTCAATTGGAACACAACCCCCGATTGGAGGGAAAACCTCATTGACCCCACCTTATGGACAAAACATACCTCCATCCTTGGCCCAGCATTGGAATCATCTGATACAACATACTCCTCAATCGACTGGGGGGAAACAACTTCCAGCTGCATCTGTGATACCCCCCAGTATAAGCCAACCATATCCAGGTACATCCAATCCTATTTGGGGCTCGAATGCTCAAAATCATGTCCATGTTCAAGGATACAATCCCATGAGCTACTATCCTTTACAACCACCACCGAATATGCCTGGGTCTTCACATTATATGCAGACTGCTTATGGTCCTACTGGTTTGTCGACGGGGCTTCCTCCCCAAAGCCACCAGTACCCGCATGTGAATCGACAATTACCCTTCTTGGCCACTTTGGATCTCCCGAACTTGTCAATGATTTTAAATGATCCAATTCGTCACTCTCCCCAATGGCCCGCTATACAAGCCAAGTTACCATTAGACATCCCTAAATTCGACGGCAAAGTAGGAGAGGACCCGAACAATCACGTCATGAATTTTCACCTCTGGTGTTCATCCAACTCATTGATGGATGACTCTATTCGTTTACGTCTTTTTCAATGGACCCCCACGGGTTCTGCTGCGAAGTGGTATATAGAATTACCACGAAGTTTTTTCACTGACTTCAACACCCTAGCTATGTCCTTCCTCACCCACTACCAGTTACCGATCTGTTATGAAATGGGGACTGAGATTTTGAGTTCTTTCAAACAAAACAAAGCCACTCATATATCTGATCACATTCATAAGTGGAGACGGAGATGACATCTCATCAAACTCGAACTCCCCGATCAGTTGTTGGCAGAGTGGTTCACAAAATCATTTGTGAACAACATCGGTCGTGACATCGCCATGGGTGGAGTGGTCATGGAAGAGTAGGCCATAAGTTGTGCTCAATACCTTGACCTCATTTACTCACAAACGTGTACCCTTTACGACTTACTACCTGACACACCTCGTCCTTCCACTTCCGCCACTTCAACTACTCCAACTCCTTCTCATGCAACCGACGGTGTGATTGGCACTTTCCATGCCCAACCACATTCTGCCTCAAGCACCAACCCCAAAACTGCTTCTTATAATGTTCAAAATGCTATGTCTCCTACCCCTCCCACCAGCAAGACTTTTGAGGTAAATGCATTTCAATCTAGCCGATAAAAACAAATCCAAAAAGGGAAGGGGTAAGAATAAGGAGGACAAAAATACATCTCAAGTAGAGCGAACCAAAACTCCACTTGTTGACGATAGGGATAAGCACAAACCTTGATACCCTTGTCTTATCTGTGGTGATGATCACTACACGAAGGATTGTCCATGATGCGCCGAGGTCACTAAGTTCCTTCAAGGAGCCCCAAAACCACCTGCTCCAGCCATTTTGTCCCAACCCTTTTTGTCTCAACAAAAGGCTCAATTGGTCACTCATGACCAACCCTCACCTTCTACTACATCCTATGTATTGATGTGTATTGGCGATTCAAAGAAGAACGACATTGCACTCACCACTCGAGCCAAAGATTATTCTCCCTCTAAAGAGAAGGTTGATGCCCTACCTCCTTCATTGGTACAACCCTCTCCCGTGACTCCACCTACCAATGGTCCTCTTCATATCGAATGACCAAGCCTCGACACAGTTCTTCAAGCCCCCCCAAAGGGTGTTGTTTGGAAATCGCCTTTCAATCCTCATGCTCATGCTGCCCAGAACTACAGCATTATTGAAGATCTGGCCCAAGCACCTTCTGCAATGTCGGCCCTTGAAGTCCTTCAAAGTTGTCCCACACAACAGAAGGCACTATTCAAATCTATCGATGGAATTGACCCGACAAATACAAATTTAATAATTTTTGACTTGGAAGATCACATTCCAAGGTTACCCCCTCAACTTGCATTCCAGATCCAAGTGATTGTCTCTGACAAAATCATTTGTTGAATTGTTATCGACGAGGGTGCCTCGACGTGTGACATGTCTCTTACTTGCTAGAAATCCATTGGCTCTCCTTCTTTGAATGAATCCCAGAACACTCTCAAAGATTTCAATGGCTCTGGTTTTAAGCCCTATAGTGTCCTTCCTTCATTTCCAATCACATTAAAAGGAAAAATGGTCCAAGTCGAAGTGGAAGTCTTTGACACTCCTCTTGATTACAATATTCTGCTTGGCTGCAGCTGGATCGATTCCATGCGTGCAATTGGGTCAACCCTTTTTCATGTGGTACTTTCCCACATCAAGGGAAGGTAGTCACCATCGACCAATTAGCCTTCTTTAACTCCGATACCGTACTAGAAATGTATCGTTCATCGCTAAAACCTCACCAGGTTATGAGAACGTTGGTGTAGGCCTTCTCAAAGACTCTTCATTAATGGGTACTTTCCCCATTCCACCACCCGATGTTCCACACTCGTTCGTTGCTTCAATCAACATGATCTCTACCTCGATTCACAGAATTCCTGGGTCTCACAACCCATGGATGGTACCTGACCCTGGAGATCATCTTCGTTACAGTGACGAAATGTCATTAAGTCCGTTCGAATCTGCCTATCAGGCCATTCAATCGGTAACCCCTTCTACCCCCTCTCTTGGTGAGTTATCTACAGATCCCTTCCATGTCATTTTTCCCATAGACGATATGATCATGTCTGTCATGGAGGACACCCCTTGGGACGATGGACATCATTGTTCCATCCTCTTCCTGGAGCAACATACCATTGAGAACTACCAACGGATGAATCATTACCCGATGAATCCATTTTTCACCTCATCTCTAATGATATTTGGTATGGTGATATCATCATATATCTCCAAACCCAAACTTTCCAGCCAACTTTGTCTAGTACTGACCGACGTCGAATATTCTACCAAGCCCGTCAATATATTATCCTTGGGGATACTCTTTATCATTGGGGGATTGACTCAGTTTTTCGACGCTGCCTAATGTTCGACGAAGCCGAGAAAGCCTTGAATGACTACCATTCTAGAGCCTGTGGTGGTCATATGTATGGGTATGCTACTTCCCAGAAGATCTTATGAGCAGGGTATTTTTGGCCTTCTTTATTTAACGACTTCATAATCGTCGTCCAAAAATGCCATGCTTTCCAGACCTATAATCACAAGATATGGTCAAATCCCGCTCCTCTTCACCCTATGGTCTCCATTGGTCCCTTTGTGAAATGGGGCATTGATTTCATGACATGTCACCCCCACTTGGCTGGGGGGCATGGATACATTATTGTAGTTGTAGATTACTTTACAAAATGGGTCGAGGCAATGTTGACATTTGAAAACACTGGAAAGACTGTAGCATTATTCATTTTTAATCACATCATAGCTCGTCTTGGTGTTCCCCAGGCTATCGTCACTGATCATGGTAGCCACTTTCGAAACTTTATGATGTCTGAACTTACTAAAAAGTTGGGTCTTCACCACGAAAATTCAACGTCCTATTACCCACAAGCCAACGGCCAAGTCGAAAAAATTAACAAATTTATCATAACTATGCTCTGACGAATGATAGGGATTCACAAAACAAGTTGGCACACAATGTTGTTTTCGGCATTGTGGGCTTACCGGACATCCGTCAAGTCCGCTACTGGGTTTACACATTTCCAGTTAGTTTATGGTTTGGAAGCCATTCTCCCGATTGAATGTGAGATACCCTCTTTAAAACTAGTTGTTGAACTCCTACCAAACACTTCTGTTGAGGAAGAATGTCTATTGTATCTTATGCAATTAGACAAAACTCGATGCGATGCTACCCTAGTCATAGAAGCTCAAAAAAAATGTGTCAAGGCCCAATACGACAAACATGTCAAGCCTCGCGTTTTCTCCAAAGGAGATCTCGTTCTCCTCTATGAACAAGATCAAGATATGCTAGGAGCTGGAAAATTTGAAGCCATGTGGCAAGGTCCTTATATCGTTAGACAAGTTTTGGAAAAAGGAGCTTATGAGTTAGTAGATTATGATGGTATCCCTTTGAGTGAACCCAAAAATGGGTTGTACTTGAAGAAGTACTATGCATAATATCACCTGTGCATGAGTACCTGTATTTTTATTGTATCATACTTCTTGTGTGTTACTATAGCTTTTTTTGTCGTTATCTGGTCTCTGCCCTTATGTGACGTTGTGTTTTATTTCCATATGTCGTAGTCTTAGCTACCCTAAATTGGCTTCGCTAATGGCGCTAGCCATAGTACTCAGAACCTTGCTTCCGCTGCATGGGAAATTTACCCCCCTACAAACGAACTTGTCTCCTTACGAGGTGTGTGTCTTGGTCATGCGACCAACAATATTTCATAGTATAGCGCCATTATCAAATTGTTGATTGATTTTATCTCGGTCAGAATCTGTCATTTGGTTGTGCGACTCGATTCGTAGCTCGTAGTACTACAGTTAAGTAATGTCTATACTATTAAAATCCTACTTTGTTACAGGTGTATATGTGAATTCACCTCTTGGAATGTTATTTTGATTATATTGAATATCAACATATTCCTAGATGTCTAAATACATTAACTGATGCATTAGCTAACTATGTTTTAGACAGACATTTGGGTCATTTATAAATCAACCACATCAATTTTCACACAACACAAGATAAACCGGTAGAAGTCGTATGTATATATAATGATCAAAAGAGTTTTTACAAAAAAGTTATGTCCGAGGACCAAAATTTCAAAATCTGAAGCCCATAGCTTCTACAAAATGACTTCATGGATGACGTTCATGGTAACACACGACTGCCTAAGAAACCCTATGAAGTAGTCGGCCAATGTACTATGACGCTCCTACTATATGACGTTGATAACGTCGTGGAACCTCTCCAAGGGGCATGTCCGATATATCTACTGTCAAACCCTCTAGGTTTTGTTCCACTGCTTCATAATCTTCGGCGTCCCATCGTGGCACTGGTGGTACCTCTCCTCATCGCTGAATAGGATAAGTACCAGGAGGTTGGTAAGGTCCCACGTCTGTGTCATCAAAAAGAATTTTTTATTTAGACCTTGGATGAACATTAAAAAACATTTGCATATGATAAAATTCACAAAAAACATTTAAAAAGAAAAAAATGTGTACTTCTTACCAAGTTCCCCCCACTAAGTTCCCTCAGGCAGTACCAAGTCTGGATCTCCTCGAAAGTCCAACCTAGCATAAGCATAATCATCAACCATCAGTATTTGTGGTTGCAACCAGTCGAAGAAGGCATCATTATATTTGATAATCGGTCTAGCTACATGTCGGGGCATGAGCTGACACCATCTTAGCATTCTTGGATCTGTTGGAGCTGGTAAATCCCACTCAACCTGCAGCCTCAGCACGGGAACCCTCTCAAGGAAGAAGGACACCAACAAAGACCTGTACCCAAATTGTTTCAGGTTGCCTCGCCTGCATTTGGTCAACTGCCTCTTCATGCTACGAAGCACTGTGTCTGCCCAATTAAAAACCCAAGGCTCAGTACACTCTATGGCATACTGAAAGTAGCTCTGGAGAGCCATGTGAGGGGAAGTGCTCCCATCCATATGAGAAATGGTGAAAAAATAGTGCGGAGGGTCAAATTTCGCATTCCCCAAATGGCTACTTTCCCTTTGCTCCTCTTTGTCTCTGGAACACAGTGCAAGCGGCAATACTCACTCATGGGTAGCCCACCACCTCTGCTACCAGTCAGGCTCGTGTGGTACCCACACCGTGACAATCCTGTCAAGAAGTAAATGTCCTTGATATCCAAGGACAATGTGTGGACCCCTACATGGAATACTTGTTGGTCGAGATCCCACATATGCACAAGGTACTCCAATAACCTAACTTGGGCCCTCATACCCAGGATATGAAATAATTTCAGAAGACCACAGTCTCGTAAAGCGGCAATGGTGGCTGGATGATTTCCGGAAATGGCATCATCTTCTTTGTGCTCCCTTTCACGCCATTCCAGAATCATGGTGATGGCCAAATACCTGCATAAGAAGCATAGGAAGAAAGTTAATAACTCTATTCAACACTTGGTATCTTTTCATTGAGAAAAACTTTTAAAAAAAATCCCACTTTGCGGTTCTCGCAGGTGCCCTTTAGGCACAGTACGAGGTTCTCGCAGGTGCCTTTAGGGTCACTTGGGAGAATGATGCATTCTCACAGGTCCCATGTGGTTGGCCTGCGAGAATGGATGAGTGCCACTTTAACCCCCAAAACAATCTCAAAACTGTGTTTTTTGCCAATGAAAATGAAAAATCAAACCATGAAAAGGTAGAGGAAAAAGAGCTTACCTCACTGTCGGAGATGGTTCGTCGAATGGATGTTCATAAATCCCGCAATCAAGCGCCGAAATTCAAGGGAAAAAGAGGGGTTTTGGGCTCAAATATTGGTAAAGTTAAAATGGTTATGGTAAAAAGAACTTTTACCCCTTTATATTTATTTTTTACCATTTGTTATTCGATTTTATAATTTTTTATTTATTAAAACCTAATTCCAAATGCCCTTTTGAGTACGACTTTTGCAGGCGTAACGAATTTTATGTTCATGCACAGGTATGCGGACATTTTTTCTTCTTCATCGCATGTTTTGATTGTTTTTTATGGTTTTTGTGCAAAACCTCGAGCTTGGTCTTTGTATTTTCTCATGCTCGAAAATACATGAGAACACGATCGAGCACACTTTTATCACTTTTTCAGGCTCAACAAGGTTATACGAAAAAGGAACCCCCTTGGAGTCCTCTTTAAGCTCTTTTCAGACTCTCTAAACATGAAAATATTGCCGAGCAACCTTGCTATTTTCATGCTCCTTAAAGTATTTGAATAAAGCATCTGTTGGGCGATAATTTATCTCTTTTTCGGTCTCATCAGACTATTTTACGAAACAAGAACTGAGAGAGTTCTCTTTTAAGTGTTTTTCCAAACTCTATAATCATGAAAAACCTTCGATTTTTCTATCTTTGGACTCGTTAAACAAACATCAACAGACCCGTAATGGGACCAAACCACTCCTTCCTAGGGTTCGTTAAACATACTCCAAAGGATGAGCTTATATCAACAAGCATATGTTACCCTCCTCAATCTTGCGTAAAAATAAAGAGGTACTCGCCAGAAATGGTGGGGGGGGATTTGGGAAAGGGATGTGTTCTCGTATTCATAGTAATTGGTAGTAAGTGTCACTCTTGAACATGACACCCCCATATTCATTATTTGAAGCCATTTTGGGAAATCCATTTGTCTCTCATTAGATTTTCTACAAGGTCATATCCTGCATCATCTATGAGTCAATGCTGCCAAATCATTGGTTGTGTCATTCATATGTTCAAGAGAAGTTCATCTGAAACCTTTAATGAGTCGGCCATCTGCAGTTGTCCATTCTCTCAGTGTCGGCCTTCCCTGTGTCTAGTCCAACTTACATCATACTCTATTTCACCTTCAAAATATGTTACTCATTTCATGTCATTGATGGGGGATACATCAAGGCCCTCCTATGACGAGTTTTGTTCTGTCGATTTCAACTCATTATCTGGAAACAAGACTTAGAAATTCTTTGGTACCTTGGAACCTGCATGCCTCAATGGCAGGTTTCCTCTCTTTCGACAGTGGGTTTACATCATTGACCCATGATCGAAAGATTCCATCGGATGTTCAACCTCACTTCATTCATTCACATTCGATGGATTGTACTAGTGTACCTTGGGAGTCATTGACATTAATGGTGATTTCCCTCGCACTTGTTAACAATTTCATTAATGACCGGTAATCAAGTGGTTTCTACCATGTTCGACTTCAACACATGTAATCACATGGTTAGATTCGTACTTTTGGGCGATGGGATTGAAGACCCTGGATATCATCTCTTTGTCTAGGTTGTGATGGAATATGTATAATTTGCGACACATAGATCCACTTTGTGTTTCTCATGGCTATGTCGTCTCAGTTTAAATTTTCTTGCATAGATCCACAGTGTATTCCTGGTGGCTATGCTATATTTTGACAGCATGGATCCACAGTGTATGATTGGTGGACATGACCTATGCTTATAATGTCATCCGTCTATGATATGGGTATGGGAATGCCTACCTTAGAACTAGTATGATATTCTGCAGATGCTTGGTTGTTCGCAGGTTTCCGATTAGGTGCGCTCCTGGTTTCTGACACACACACACAGTTTACAAAGTATTTTGACTGTCATTGATTCCATCCTCATACTTTGGGGGGCATTTTTTTACCCATGATTTTGGTCATTTTGATGGTGTATTGATGATGGTGTATTCAGGCTCCTAATAAGAACTTTCTCCTGAGAAAAGTGGCATTCATCTCTTCCCAGAAAACATATTTTTGAAGAGAGTTCGCAGGTTGCTTATATCCTAAGGTGCGAGAATGACCCATTCTTGCAGTCTAACTTCAGCTAGAGTGTGAACTTCTCGCACTATACTACATAGCTAGGGTGCAAACTTGTTCTCAAGCTTGGAAAAAGATGAAGTCTCGATGGTTCTAGAAGGGAATCTTCTAGAGAATGGGTTGGCATTTGAATGGTTATCTTTTTACTGGTTTCCCTGATATTGTGGGATCATTATTATCCAAGTAACCATCTCATCCTCTCCTATATATTGATGGGATTCTCATGGAAAAGGTTAAGCAAGATTAATTGGAGAATTGGTGAAGGAATTGTGTGAAGGACCTAGCTTGAACAGGAGCTTGGAGACTCTAGCAAGTCTA
>ML781618.1:191501-232596 GCA_009831015.1 Picea engelmannii | reverse complement strand
GATTAATATGATACAGCGGCATGTCCTTTTCCCATAAAGTCATTCTTACTTTATTGTGTAATTCCTTGATCATACACATAAGTTGACGATTGAATATATTTTTCTATCTTCACTTTGGTTGGTTTGTGTTGTCTTGGTCTTGATCTCACGAGAGCATCAGAGCGAAGCAGGAGAAACAGAGACCCTAGGAAGTGATACAAAGGTATGTCACTTGTTCCTCCCTACTAGCTAAGTCAATGGTCATAACTTAGGGAAAGAGTCATGTCCTGTCCTATTTTGTTCTAGATCCAGGTGGATCTAGGGAGATCTGTTAGTGTCTGCACCTACCGATTAGTCCAATAACAGGGTCCGAATGATTATAGAACCGGATGACTGTAGAAACTGTATCCACTGTATCCTTATGATTGTTGAATTGTATAAGCCTGAGTTTGCACAGCATAGTTGATTACAGTTGGACTAAATCGAAGTAATATTGTGTTATTAATGACTCAGCATGACAAATTGAGTTATTATTATGATTGTGTGTTTGATTTTTTTAAATGGACATATTGCATTATAGTGTTTTGGTGACTTTGCACTGTGTATAACATGAATAGCTTGGGATTCATAGAGTTTTAATCATGTTTATTTGTTGCAATCAATCATTTGTTAAGAAGGGCATGTTGTTGAGACCTCGTCGTGTTGGATGGATGGCCCAGCTTTTTAAGTCACGTTGAATTGTTTTTTTTTAAGTGGCGGAATTGCATTGCCTGTGTGAATTACCCTGTGCATAGCTTGTGTCTAAATGGTGGTTGTTGGTTGTATGTTTAAATATCAATTTGGATTTTGCAATTTAATATGGATTATTGGTTTTACTGCCTATATATATGTTTAACGAATATCAGTGCATTTAAATGACAGGCCTGATTGCAGTAATAGTGTGACTTCATGGTTAATTTTGGAAACATGAATTTGAGTATACTTGTTTATTCAAGTAATGTATGGGTAGTGGTTGATTTTGATGGTTAACAGAGTAGAATGGTTATTGTTTGGAAATTGTTATAAGATGCAAAGAAAGGAACAAAATCATCTTTACAGATTTTGTGGAATGCATATTGTCTTGTGATGGCACTG
Organism: Picea engelmannii; assembly: GCA_009831015.1. Taxonomy (NCBI): domain Eukaryota; kingdom Viridiplantae; phylum Streptophyta; class Pinopsida; order Pinales; family Pinaceae; genus Picea; species Picea engelmannii. The sequence continues at coordinate 231,483 of ML781618.1, read as the reverse complement.
TGTTGGATATTTGATTATGAACAATGAACTAGTTAAATGCACATAAATTGTTATTTGGTCAAAATGATTGATGGTTGATGCATCTCTTTTTTGCAGAATGTTTTATGGATCACTTAATTAATTTCATGAACAGTAATCATATTTATTCCCTTCCATTATTTCATTTTCCTCTAATTACAAACCCTGTGACCTCCCATATTCATTTTTCCAATCCCTGTTCTGAGATTAATTACAGTCAAGAGAATTTCGGTGTTAAAGCAGTTGAAAGAGGCAGTGTCTTGCATGGATTACCGTGATGTTTTATTGGTTTTATTTGCATTTGATTGTTGTTGTCATTGATCAGTAACCATTTTATTTTCTCCCTCATTTCATCATGTTTCTCTCAATACAAACCCCTCTCATATCCCAAAACCCTTTTCACCCCCTTCTCATTGGTTAACAGTAAAACAATTTGTATGGATTGGATTACATGAGTCTGATACATTGTTGAGCCAAATCTATTTCATATTTTTAAGAGTTGTCATGTATGGTTATTTAAAATACTATTTATAATCAATCATGCATGCAAGATGATTTTTTTTAGTCGAGGTAGCCATGGCCGAAGAAACAGAGGTAGAGGTAACTGGAAATGAGGCCCAAGAAGGTTCAGGTTTTCCACACATTTTGACATTGATTCACAAGATCTCGGCCAATTGTTTCATGCCAAATTTTTTAATTGGATTGGGAAAGGAATAGTCCAACCTAGGTCTAAAAGGCCCCCTTTCCAAGCCCCACAAGCCCTCGGTATCCTTGTACCTCCTCATGTCTCATTGCAACCCAAGGTCCTGAAAAATGATGGATGGCAGGAGATTGTCCACCTGGAAGTCTCCCAACATCATGGTTGGCCCAAATTGTCCTTATATGTTCCTCCACCTATTAACCCCATTGTCCAAGATGCCCCTGACCAATCGCCAATGCAATCCTCCCATGCTAGCAAGAGATTGAAAACGGAGGCCCACCATGCCCTTGATAAAGGAAAAGCCATTGTTGCCCCTTCCTCACCCTCCAATGGCTCTGAAAAATTCGTGTCTTCCCAAATGAATTTGTGAGATGATTGTTTCCAAGTGATCAGTGATATTAGGCCTAAAGGCTATGCACAGCCAAAGGAAAATTTAGGAAAATCAAGAGGTGACAACAACAATCAAGGAAGGGTTGCATCGGAGACTGGGAAATATAGATTTTGAGTTTTATTTTATCTATTTTTTTATGATAGTTGGCTTCAGGGATCTTTGGACAACATGTTTTATTTTGGATATATGAGTATTATTTTTGAAATAATTTCAATTTTCATAAGATAAAATTGCCAAAAGTGAATATGTTGATGGGAGGCACAAGGAGGTGTGTTTTTCTTAACTAATGGTTATGTTATGATTGATATGATTGTTATGAACTAAAGGGAGTCACAAGGGGTCCCACCTACTAGTTACTATTTATTTATGACCCTTATTTTAATTATTACTCTTCCCCCAAACTAAAGTTAGTTGAGTCTTTTAATTAACTTAACTAATGAGTTGGTTCAACTACTTCAACCAATTCTAATTTGTTAAAAGAAAAAGGACATGGAGGAATAATAGGAGGATAGAAGCTTAAGCATACTAAGGTTTTCTCTTTGAGTTTATGTTGAGACAGTTCAGTTTTCATTCATTCATTGATTCATCACAAGCCTAATTCTCTTTTATGATAGCAAGGTCTTATTGTAGACAACAATATTCAAGGTTGAATCACATCATTCAAACACTTGTTTTTCAGAGGTGTTGATCTATCTTTGATATTCTGTGTAGACTTGTATGTTTTTGAATTATTTTTCATGACTGACAAAGGCTATTGTGCAGAGTCAAGTGGGCAGCAATCTGTGGCAAGCTTATCCATATTTTAGAGTTCCATTTTGGTTTTCTATTAGAGGTCCTTTTGTATGTTCCATCGGGGATGTCTAAGTTTGACTTTGGTCCAAAATTTCTGCATGAGATTTTGTAAAGAAAATGACTCTTTGGTGATTTTGAATGAAATAAAGGATTTTTTTATGTCTCATTTATCTTTATTATCATCTTGGTGACTTTTCTTCTATCTTTACATTTATTTCAGCAACTGATATGTTCAGAAAAATACATAAAAATTGAATTTCCAGCAAGCTTTTTGTTGATAAAAGACTAGCCTAAGCACTTGTAATTAATACTTGTGAGTTAGGATATTATTTTTGTTGGATATAAACATAGGGTGATATTCCCATATATTTTTCTCTAGCTAGGCAGAATCTGAAAATGCTTGACTAAGATCATTTCATATCTTTTTCTCAGCATGCTCCAGACAAGGTCAAATTCCATAAGCATACAAGTGATATGTTGTATTATGATTACTTGAGTTTAAGCTTGAAGAATTCAAATCTATCATGTTATGCAATGAAATTGGAAGGAAAGTTGAGGCAGGAAAAGGCATCCAGCAGAGCTTGGTAGACTCAGGTCACGAGGTTGGAATCTGAAGTCCCCCAAGGATTGAAATCCTCATTGGATGAGAATGACAAATTAATTCAAAGTTTGAAGAGGAAATTGAAAATTTCTGCTACAGATCATCCACAAACAGTAGAATTGGTTACTCTAGAATAGGAAAAGGAAACACTTTGTCAAGAGACATTGGACTACAAGGCTAGGGTGTTGCAACTAGAATGAGAAAAGGTGAAATGGTCACAATAATAGACAGAATTTCTAAACAAGGTTGTAGTTTTATCTCCTGCTACAGAAGTTGGTTCAAACACTGAAGGACTTATCCAGGCTATGTCACAAGTTAGCTTGAAAGAAGGAGAAATCAAAGGGATAAAAGGAAGCATAGAGAAATTGAAGAAGGAAATGCAGTCAAAGGATGAAAGGATAGCTCAATTTCAAAAGTAAAATGGAGTCTTGCAAGAAATAATAGACAAATTGAAGATGAGGTTAACAGGAAAAGGCTTGTTGCAGGGGGGCAGGCATATCATTTGGGACTCTATAGTTGTTGAAGCTTCCAAGTTCAGAGTATATTTGAATTTCATTAATGATAAAGATAGTATAGCCATCACAGCCAGAAGAAGTTGCATTGTTGTGAATGAAACTTTAGCAAAGAAACCATCAGAATGGGCCCAAAATGCCATAAATATACTCAAATCCATTCCTACTATAGACCTTCAGACTATTAGGGTTAAATACAGAACTACATTGATTATCTGGGCTAGGAGGGTTATTGATAAACATAACATGTTGAAATCAGTCCAAACCAAGGCAACACATATGGAATAGGGTGTACAGGAGTTCAAGGATTTGTTCGAAGAAGTGTTTATCAAAGGACTTCCACCATTTTGGGATGGAAAGGGAAATTTGTATGATCAGCAACAATACAATGCTCATTTGACTCAGTGCAGAATGGATCATTCCAAGTTTGAAACCTTGAAGGAAAATCTAAAAGGAGCTACATTAGTTGAGCATATGATTACAGACTTTGAAATTATGAATCAGTTCAAAGAAGTCAAGCTTGGATTTCCATTCATGTCATATGCTTCCTGCATTGACCTGTAGATTTTGATAAAGGAAATGAAAGATTATGATATCTCTTTTGAATTGCAATGGAAAGAGATAGTGCGTCTAGGTAAGACAAAATGCAGTTTTCCAGGGTCCAGTAAATGATGTCCAGGTGTCACTAAAGATGGTAGTTCACATAGAAGACCATAGCAAAGCAAGTGGCGAAGAAACAAAGTGAAACTCCAGAGGAACTAGAATCCAGATCAAGAAACGCTTTCTTGTTGATCATTGTAATAGGTTTCAAAACCAAAACATTTTTGTGTAATCATTGTAATCAGTTTCAAAACCGAAACATTTCATTTTAATCATTGTAATCGGTTTCAAACCGAAGGAACTCGTCTTGTATAAATATTAGGAGTTCCAAATGTATTAAGGGTTGGCATAAGTGCAAGGGAACGTCTTTAGCTATTTGGAACTTGAATGTAATTTTTTGAAGTTGAATAGAATGCACATGTATGTGTCCTGAAATTTCCATGAAAATATTATAATGGTGGTGTTCTGAGTTTCATCTTCTTTCTTCGTATGTATTTCATTTGTTCTTAAATTCCATTTTCACTGTCTTATGTTTAAATTGGATAGTTAAAGGCTCAGAATTCATCCTGTGATTCTCTATGATGAATCAGTTTAAACTATGTTAAGTTCTTCTTAACTAAGTTAGAATTCATTTATTCAATGCCCTGATACAGTTATATGTTTCTCCTTTCTTCTTACACTCTACAAAATTACAATTTATAACTCAGATTTATCACCTAATTTAGCCTTTATCCTCTGGAGAGTTTTACTGACCAACCAGTGCTTCCATTCATTTTCAGAAGTTTGACTCCATAGCCCTAAGTGTCCCTCCCCTTCCTTGCCAGCAAAATTATAAAAAAACCTTCAAACAACCAAACCTAGCCAGTGATTTGTTAAAGAAAAATCATTTATCAAAGACCGAGTGACATGAGAGAGTCCTCTATGAGTTGAGCAAGCTAGTACTGAGCTCTAAATTGGTTTGTAGGTTACCTCTGTCATTTGTTTTATCAGCCAAACAAATTTACTGAGTGATAACACCTATGAAACCCATAATGGTGTCTGGTCCTTTACAACAATGGGGATTAGATTTCATTGGAGAAATTCATCCAGCTTCAAGTGGTCGGCATCGTTGGATACTGAATTCCATTGATTATTTCACCAAGTGGACAGAATCCATTCCTATGATAAATGCAACACATAAAGAATTTATTGGCTTCCTAAAAGATATTTTGTCAAGGTTTGGATGTCCTAACAAGATTATGATTGATAATGTTGCAGCTTTTAAATTTGAACCCCTGGTCATGTCCTATGAAAATTTTGGAATCCAACTCATTCATTATACTCCTTATTACCCTCAAGGTAATGGCTTGGAAGATTCCTCTAAAAAAAGTCTAGTAAATATCATCAAAAATTTGTTGGAGTATAACAAAAAATATTGGGATTCAAAGAAGAAACTTTCTCTCTGGGAAGATAGAGTAACCACCAAAATATTAATTGGTACTACCCCTTTTCAGTTGGTCTATGGAACTGAGGTAGTATTTCCTTATCAAATTGTATTACCTGTGGAAAATTCATTACAATATCAACAAGGAGAACCAAATGATATGGTCAGGAGGATGCATCAGCTAGTAGAAGTGTAGCAGACCAGGGAGTAACTCCTTGATAAAGAACAGAGTCATCGGCAGAAGATCAAAGAATATTTTCACAAGAAGGTAAACAAAGAAGATTTCCAGCTGGGAGACCTGGTGCTCAAGTGGGATGAACAAAGGAAATACAAGGGAAAACATGGTAAATTTGAAGGTTTGTGGATTGGTCCTTTCAAGATTTCTGAAGTTTTTCAAAACAACACTTATAAATTGCAAAACTTGGAAGACTCTAAACTTTCTGGTGGCCCAGTTAATGGGAATTTTTTGAAAAAATATTTTTCTTAAATCCATGAGTGGCTTCCCCTTCCATTGTAAATATCAATTTTAGTATACTTTTGTTCTTTCAAATATTGACTCCATAGCCCTTGGATACAACATTGAAATTGCTTGTTCTTGGCAGCTCACAAGGAGCATGCCATCCCCTATGGAATGAATGTTATCACATATATTGTCATGGGTCAAATAAAATATTTAGTTTGATTTTGAGTCATAATGTTACCTTAGGTTATAGGTTTTAGGTCCCTTTCCCATAGTATTTTTCATTTTTTTGGGCATGAAAAAATTATGATTAGTTTGGTTTTGGTTAAAAGTCATTGAGTCACATATTTCAAATGTATCATTATGACCCTGACATGTCACCTTTTCCATGGTGTACACTGACCCCATATTCTTGTCACTCAGCTCATTAAAGTGTCATATCTAATCTAAGTTGTCCGCTAACAACCCACTAGGAGAGTTTGCAGCGCCTTTCAAAGTACATATTTCATTTATTATCATCATTTCTCTTAAGAGGTCATGTCATTGGAGATCTCCTTGATTTCAGAGTTTAATTTTAAATCATATTCAAGGATCATTTTTATGGATGTCTTAACCATTTTCTCCAAGTGTGAAAAATATCCTCCAGCTTGGCGTTGTGAATTGGTGTTACCGACAGGCACTGTGCACTTCGTTGTGAAATGGTTGTAGGGGATGAGTTGGCGGTTAGGCCACTTGCATGCACTCCTGAGAAGATATGAAGACATCAACCTATAGCTCCAAGATACCTAGTACTTCATGAGATTTCCCACTTTGTTTTAAGGCATGGAAAGGGCTTTGTAGCTTCTCCTTTGTATGGCACTGTGAACTATCTCATAGACTTGTAATTAAGCTCTAGAACCTTCTCCCCTTTCTCTATAGCTTATCTCTCAAAACCATCAACATTCTTGGGCTTGAATTACCATGTCTTATGATCCTTGGCCTATGCATCACTCTTTCATATATATTTTCCCAAACCCTACTCTGGTGTTGTGAACTCTATGCAATCAGCCAGCGTTGTGAACTCTCTATTCCAACATCCTTGCAAAGTAGCCTTTTTTGCCAATTCACCATCTATTCACAATACTTATGAATATAACCTCACTGTTTAAATATGTCATCCTTACTTAGAAACATTTTTATTGTGAAAGGTCTATGTGGATTTTTCTTATTGATTCCAGTAGTCATTTCCTCTGCTTTCTTGCTCTCCACTGTGGCTAATTTTTCAGTACTGTGACAAAACCTGCCTAGCTAGCACATATGGATAATTAGCAGAAGAAGGTTCATAAAGGTGGAGACATTGTGAGGACAGAGCACTATGATATGCAGTTATTTTTTGAGGAACCTCTGATTAGGGAGGTATTCCAAAGAGTGGTTTGTATTAACTTCTGTCAGAAAATGCAAAGAGGGCACCTAGAGGTGGCTAAAGAATTTGCACTAAACTTTGATGGAACCAAGACCAAGGTTGGGATACTAGAATTTGAGGTATCTGAGGTCAGGATTTAATTGAGGATGTATTAATATCTCCTATGTTTTATACCGCTATCATATATTATTATAGCAGTTTTTGACACTTGGGACAATTTTGGAGTGTTTTTTATACATTTTCAAACAAACAAAGCAGCTATAGGAGAGTTTGCAGTGTCAGGTGTTGTGAACTCCTAATATGGAGGTTTTGGAGGAACAAACGGTTTCCAAATGGGAAGATAAGGTTATGACAGATGTTATAAGTTCAGTTGAAGGCTGGAGGGACACCTGAACAAGGGAGATGTGCTCAGATCACACGTCATCAAGAATATTTAATATGATCAAGGAGGTTACTAGCATGTTCCTAGTTTTTAGCAGTTTGTTACTTTTTATTTTAACAGCTGTATTTACTCCACTTTTAGGTGTGGGAATCCTAGGCAAGAAGGTAAATTTGAATTGTAAAGCTATCATTGACAGCCTAGGATATAAGATAGAGATTGAAAATCATTTAAGGTTTCAAAGGATTACAATGAGACTCATACCTTTTTGAATTTGTGAAGTTACAGAGCCATGTTTGGATTTTGTGTATCAACTTGAGACTTTTTTAATAATAGAATTAGGTTTCTTTCCCATTATCTTATCTCAATATTACTCTGATTTTACTGTCATTTGAATGATTCATTTGATTTATTGTATCTGTATTGCAATGGAGTCTTTGTTGTGATGTTTCTATGATTTTATCAGAGTTTATCTTTTGATTAAATAAGTTATTTTGTCAAAATACTTTCCTTAGTTGTCTACTAGTATTTCCTGAAGTGAGTGGCATACATCTTTGTTTTCTCATTACATCTTCTATCTATCCATTTTACTTTGCAAAACCTTGATCTAAGTTAGCCAAGACCTCATTTGTTGATACATTTATTCTGGAATTTTCTGTGATTTCACTATTTTGACTGAGTTTTGATCCATTTGACATCATCATAAAAAATTATCTTTAAACCTATTGATGGGTGTTGAGCTTACACTTTAGTAGTCAAAGTGTGACTTTTAGTGCTAACAATCCCCATAGAGAGTTCAATATTTTGGTTGTGTGAGACCCATTTACATAATCAAAAATATCCACTAGAGATCTCAAGAGAGTTAATATGTTTTCCTTCACTACCCAATGCTTAAATATTCAACCATTGAATATGTAAATCCTAATTAAAACTCTATGTTCAATGCTTGTACAAAAACTCTAACAAACCCAACATGAACCAACACCCTTGAATCTGTCAATTCAAACTCACATTATCTTCTACATGTATATCAAAAACATAAAGAGCCATAAGAAATTACCATCCAAAAAATGTATCCTAGATACTAAATTGATTATTCACCATATTAAGGGGTAATTATCAAGGTTAAAAATATAAAAATTCAAACTCCATTTTCCCCAAACAAAAATGCAGTTATAATATTTTTCACAAGAAACAAAGTGGGTTCAACTTATTTTGCATGATAAACAATGTGGGGTTAGCTTATTCTATGTGATAAATGGTGTGGGTTTAACTTGCCATTTTGAAATTTTCAAGAAAGTGGGTTAGTGAAATCTTTGAACATTTGGAAAGTGACTCCTTTTTTGGTCCTTTTTGTATTTACCTAAAACCTATTGGTGGGCCTTGGAATAGAAACAACAATGCTACCCTTCCTCATCCTGCTATTTTGATTATTAACCTAGGGTTCGTACAAACATTTAAGGTACTATGCACTATGTATGCATAATACACCTATCTTCCTCTTTATGCACCTATTTAATGTTTTATATACCTATATACTAGTTGGTGCTTGTGATGTCATAGGTCTCACTCTAAGTACTTTAACAAGGGGAAAATCGTTAAGCAAGAAAATAATATATAACTGAAAATTGAACTAAGTCTTTAGATGCCAAGAATGTTGGAAATCATTGAAAACATATCTAAGAACACACATTGCTCAAAGGAAACTATTGTTAAATTTGAAAGCAAAGAATTGTTGGTTAAATTATTGCATAAAGAAGGATGAAATAAATTGAAATATAAACATAATACTTTTTTTGAATTGAGACTAAGATACTATAGAAATATTCAACTTCTAACTAAGTTCTTAAACCCTTACAAAGAACCATATCCCAATACCATCATTGTGACACCCAGGAGAAATCAATCATTGAGTGAAAAATGCAATGAAATATGAATTTGTGATGTTCTATAGAAACTATAATAGTTCTATAGGGACGATAACATACCTATAGAGAAATCTGCAAGAAATATCCAAAATATGTACACGGCTTGTTACTTTTCCCTAAAACTGATGCAAGAAACAAAACATGATTAATTATGTTGGAACGAATTCCTAGTGATAATAAAAACAATCCAAATAACCTCTACAAGACTGTAACTACTCTACATGAAACATTATTGAATTGCATTAATCAAAAAAAAATTGTTAACATGCTAATTACTTTAATACAATAAAATACTAATCTAAGACATAAAAGTAATAGAATACAGAAGGTTCCTTTATCCCTCTTGAGTTATCCCTACCCAAGAATCACAAGGATCCTCAAAGAAACTAATGAGAAAGGAAATGGAAGTTCTTCATTGAATTATCAAAACATAATACATCAATGGAGAAGGGCTCCAATTTCTCAAAGGTCTTTGAAAATAATGAGAAGATAAAAACTCTCCAATGCTTAATCAAAAACTAACAACTCAAGGCTATTACTTGGGTTTCATTTATACTACTAGATGGAATGACTCTATCACTTCAATAAAGGAAATATTTCAAGTCTTTCCTCCCCAAGGTTGCTTCAATCAAGATCATTATGCTCTAGTGGATGTCTTCTTAGTTCCCTAAAGTCTAAGTTCGAGGTGATGGACTATAGTGTCTCTTTAATGTTTAGTAGTGAGTTGGAGGTAGGTGAGGAGACAATATCCCTCATTTTTTCAAAGTGATAGGACCTAGGATCCTCCATGTGTCAGATAAACATCTTTGGGTTTGGATTCCATACCTATAATTATCATGAAAATAAAGCATAAACATAATAATAAAATCATCACATAAATAAACTCAAATTACTCATTAAATAATTTGCAAGAAAGAATAATTTATATTAAGAATGGTCAAAATATAAATTTATAGATACAAGGGTGATAAAAAAGAGTGTTATTGATGGGTGTTATATATGCACTAAAAACAAACTAAAAACCCTCAATTAAATTGTCAACCTGGGGTAAGTAAACTTAGAGTTGTAGCAAAATATATGTCAAAGGTAGAAGGGTTGGTAGTAGTATAGTCTAACTAAGGAAGGCAGCTATCTAAGGGCTAATTTATTCAAGAAAAACTATCTAATGATAAAACCCTACTAAGCAACTTGAAACTATGTAACCTAAGTACTTTTGGGCCAAGGATCGATGGATAGTTCTAAGAAAGAAAGTAAAAACCCTATGTAAAGAAAACTAGTTCATAACAATAAGCAAAAGCAACTATTAAGCATAATAATAAGCAAATAACCAAAGCAAACTACTTTAACTTGCCAACCTACATTCAATGAGCAACTACCCTATGAAAGCAAATAAATAAACAAGCAAGAAAATATTCTACTAAATCAAGCAAACAAGAACAACTAGCTAGCCTATTAAAACAAGTAAAAAAAACAACTAACTAACCTATTAAAGCAAGTAAACAAAACAACTAACTAACCTATTAAAGCAAGTAAGCAACTAACTACTCTAAGATAACTTCTACTACAAGCAATCTAATAAAAAATTCTCATTGAACAACTATCTAGCCTAAGAGGCATGTGGACTATATTCTTAATTCAAACTTCAAAACTATTTCTAATTCATGAAAGGAAATCTATTTAATTGAGAGAAAGAAAGAAATAACAACTAACCTTTAATCTTTGATAAGAAAACTATTCTCTAACCTATCAAAGAAAAAGACTATATATCCTACAGTAGCAATAAAACTATCTTCTAAGCTATGAAAGCAAGAAACTATATTTTCTGATCTATGAAAGCAGGAAACTAGATCTTTTAACCTATGAAAGCAAGAAAACTATCGTTTAACCTATGAAAATGGGAAAACTATCTTTTAACCTATGAAAACTCAAATATAGTGTTGGTGGTTGTGTGAATGTCTCCGGTGTCATATGATATCTCGATGGCACTTGACAACAAACGATAATTCAAGTGGTATAAGTTCAATACTGATCTCAATAGCAAAGTGAAAGGTGTGGATTAAATGATCTAATGAGAATTTAGCCATTATGGAAACAATGTTAATTACCTTGCATATTCATGAGTTAACCATCAACAATATAACGAGATCATAATTATACTTCTACACTATGTAAGCAAAATTCATAAGTAGATTCAATCATTAATTAAGAATTGTAATTGCAATTTAGTTCTAAGAAAGAAAAATATATAAAATGAAACTATGCTATACCTATTTTAACAATTCAAAATACGATAAGGAAAATGCTTGAAAACAGAATTAAAACATGACATCTAAAAAGTAAACTAATGCATGTATTGACTAGCAACTAGTTAAGCAAATTCTACAATAAAAAGACTGAAATTAACCCTATCCATCCACCAAATACTTGTTAAAGAAAACCCAAATTAAAACTATGTTCTACTCTATTTAAAACTTTGTTCTAAATTTGATTCTAAAATCATAAATACAAAACATAATCTAATATCTAATTGTACATGGGATTACTCTTGGAATTTGCAAATTCGTTCCTAACTATAAGATCAATGCATGCTAACACAATATGTCATACTAACCTGCAAAAGAGAATCAAAGCTATTAAACTATAATAGCAAACTAATTAACACAATGATAATGCATGTATAGGAAATAAAGAGAACAACTAAATTATAAAATGCATAAACAACATAAAGAACAGTTACCAGACTACTGGTGGGCCCCCCAGCAAGTAGTGGTCACTTCCTAAAAGCACACCACGAACTCAACAAGTCGAATTCACCATTAAAACTCAGAAACACAATTTTATATAACTTCGGCAATGGAAAATGACAAAAATAAGAGAGAGTCACGCTTTTCTCCAATACACTGCGTCTATTTCTTCTTAAGCTATTGTCTGACCATCCTAGTGGTATTTATAAGTTTACATACCAAGTGGTCGACCACAGGAGGGTCGAACCACTTCTAAATTCATAAATTTACATTAAATGATGCCCTAACTGTTGAAACGAAGCGAGCCAATAATCGCCTTGTTGAAAAACCAAAACTAAGTTGTCGGGAGTTCAGTAGCTGGAGGGGGAAAGCATGAACAAAACCCACATTCTCGATTCTCCCATCATTTTCTGCCAATACCATAACCGCCAAGTCACCCTCCATTTTTGTGAAAGATGTGGTGTTGGACGCAGTGTCAGATCAGGTACCGGATCGAGTGTTGGAAGGAGTGTCGGACTAAGTATGGAAGTATAAACATGGTGCATTTTTTCCCTGTAACACCAGAAAAATGTGAATTAGATATTTGAAATCATAAAATGTGATGAATTATACTTAATATTGACATCAAACATGAATCATACATACCTAGTGTAGATCATACTGTTTTAACATAAAATTCTTCAAAAATCTCCTTCAAAACATGAAAAACACATATGTACATTCGGCAAAAAGTGTCTAATAATTGTCATAAATTGATCATATCTCGGACCCAATATTACCCCCACACTTATGATTTTGCAGGTCCCACTGCAAACAAAAAGAAGTTACCCCTCGTGACTAGGCTTGTTGAGGAGGATTAGCTATGGAAGCTTCTCCTTCTTGCTATGAAGACTTTGCCTTGTGCCTCTTCTGTTGCTTCAGCTGTGCTCTGAGGCTATGGTTGGATTTGGTCATCTCATCAACCAACCGTTGAAGGGAGTTAACCTTTGCTTGAAGGACTACATTATCATGATGAAGGTTTGTGTCTATTGTCTTCCTTTCTTCCAACTGTTGGAGAAGCTGATGGTTTTCTTTTTGTAGCTTCTCAATGGTTGGGGTAGAATCGGTGATCTATGAGGAAGGCTTAGATCCTTCAAGGGATGTGGAAAATATATCAGTTTTAGGATCTAGAGTAGGCATGGGTGAAGTAGGATTGATAGGGGATTGGTAAAGAGAGGTAGGCTCTAATTTTTTCTTTCTTAGTGGCTCTAATCCATCCACAGAAAATTCCCTAAGTCTCTTATAAGGGCTCTCAAGATCGGAGGACACTTGGATAGGATCCGAAGCAAGCAGGGGTTTTGCCTAAGGTTTTGTTTTTGTGCTCCAAGTACTCTTTTGAAAGGGTCCTTTACCAAATCGATTGGCTCCCCTCCTATTTGTGGGAATGATGGGAAAGTCTTGTTGGATCACTTCTTGGAGCTTTGTAGGTGTGGGATCAATAGAGATTGAAAGCATTGGGGGGTTAAAAATAGGATTCTTTTGGTATTTCCTCTTGATCTTTGTACCCAAGGAGGAAGTCGGGATATCAACAAGCTTTTTGTATTGTTCCAGAAAAGAGAGGGTTTGTGCAAGGGGGTTTGGAGTTCTTGGAGAGCGAGGATTGCATGGAGAGATAGTTTTTAGGCTAAGTGGTTTTTTATCAGTCCTAATTGTCAAGTGAGGGTTTGCAAATCGATAGATAAAGGCATCCCAATTTTTTCCCTATTTCTCTAGTTCGGCTAGAACGAGGAGTTTGATCAAGCCATGGTGAAAGAGACTATTGTGGGGGTTAGTCACATTCTTCCTCACTTGAGAGGACATATTCTCCAATCTTTTTAGAAAATAGAAGGGGAAGTTCAAAGGTTTGTTGAACAGAAAATGAACCAGCAATCTAAAATGACAAGCTTTGAAGGTGGAGTATCTACCTTAGTAGGTAATCAACCTTGTGATGATGATGAGGGGGTTGATCAATTCCACCTTTATCCACTCCCTAGAATATCCTTTTGCTCCTAAAATGCTCTCGAATTCGGGCTTAAAAACCCTGTTATAACTTGAGCGCGGAAATTGGTGGTTTTTGAACCATTTATCTCCCATTATTGGGAGCTTTGTAGCTGCAGCGATGGACTCTTCTGAGAATTCAAAGGTAAGAGACCCTACATGTGTTTTCTTCCCATCGAAACCGAGGGAGAATTTCATGGAGATACCGTCATCGTGGCCCTACAAGGTAGATAAAAATGGCCCCCAGCCTGCACGCAAAAACACCTCTCTACATTGTGATAATTTAGGAATGGAAAATATATCCACATAGGAAAAGGGTTTGTACCTCCTAGGCATTGTAGCAGAGGCTAAATTCACCAGGCAAGGGTGCAAACAGGCCAAGATATGGCACGAATTGCGCATGGTCTGAGCGTTATTTGAACAGGGGGAGAGATGGCAGAGGTTGGGCGTGATTTCTTAATGCATGGCAGAAATGGCAAGGGTGAATGGAGATAATGGTTGCCCAACCCGATTTTGAATGCACCTATAGTGGAGTAGGTTTCACACATGTGCACATGGGCTACCATGTGTGGAAAATTCAAATTCGACGGCTCATTTTTGGGGGAAATGTAATGTTGTGCAGTTAGACCAATGTCCAAGTATTTTGACTTGGACATTTGATCATGAATATATAAAGCATCTTCAATCAATTGTCTACAACCAATTCAATTGAATGTAATTGAGTTATGGTTACCTGGAATCTAGGACAGCTACTGGTGTATAATTCATATGGGACTTCATTCGTCACCTCATATGGAATTTCATATGACACTTCATACGGTACTTCATACGGTACATCTGTGTTAAGTACATTTACACTTCTTATAATGGATAGCCTGCAAATTTGAAGTGTTTTTGACAATCATAATCGTAAATGAGCATAGGTAGAATGTTCCCTTGTTGTTGATTTTTCCATCATTCTCACTCAATCCTCTTGCATATGACATATAATGTCAAACCTACAATGAACAAGTTATGGAAAGCATAAAACATGTATTGTCAATCCTACAATGCACAGCTTGTAATGAAAGATAAACCGATAAAGAGTGGTCTGTTAAGTATATGTTTAGTAATTTATAGCACACGAGAGTTTAGCATTTCAAGCATAACATGACTATTAATGTAATAACCGGTATCATAGAAATAATACAAAAATTCTTGCAAAGATTTATTTCTCTAGGAAATGATCATTTGTCAGATCATGAACCCCTCCCCCACACCTAAGTATTATGACACCTCACAATCAAAAGTATAGGAAACCAATCAGTATCCCCCAATAGCCGAAGATTTATAGTATGTCAAGTGTAGAAATAAATTTCACAGATTGGTCTGATGAGACGGTTACAAGATGGCCCCACCTATAGGATAAGAGATCCTATATATAAATAAGAAGAGATAGGAAAGAGAGATTCAAGATAGTATTAGAGTTATTTCCCAATGGAAAGTGTATGAGATTCATTAACCCTATCTTAACCATACATACTTCATGTCAGCTTTGTCTGCAAGTAATGTTGTACATCATGACAAGCTTAAATTTATTATTTATTTTTGTTAGACTACCATTCTCGCTAGGTAGAATGCCCTACTGCCAGCAAGCCTATTCAGTACTCCAGTGGGTTTACCTAGTCATACCATAGGTCGGTACCTGCTACCAGTAGACATGTTCAGTATCCCGACAGGTTAGCCTCTTACCCCCTCAAAGACTGGCCCTCCATCTTTTAATATTTTAGTATAAGATTATTTTATGAAAGAAGATGGGGGAACAGCTCTGAAAACAACTTTTTCTTTCTTTTTTTCAATTGGGATGGTATTTATGTTAGAGGATGACTTTCCGTTATATTAATTAGTGATTGTCCTGATGTAAGGGGTACTTAAGAGGACGTGGCCTATCTAAAGATATGATATAATCAAGCTATTTAGTGTGTAGTGGATTGTACCATTGAGAAAGAACAAAGAGGTATCTCTAGGATCAACTTACTTTCTTCCTTTGTAGTTATTGTGATGTTTCCATGAATAACTTCTAATTAGACCTCCTTGTTACTCTTTGATAAAGACACTTGAGTCACTTATTCAGGTTTCTTGGAAAAATTGTACGAGAGACCTCTAGGCTTGATAGTTATGGTATCACTTCCTTATACAGTGGTGAAGAGTTTCAAGAAAAACTACTTTAGAATGCCTAAAAATGAGAATTCTTGCAAAAATATGGCTAATTACAATAAGTCAATATTCATTTGATGCTTTAGCATACACAAAATTCAAGTGTAACCATTTTTGAAGAAAGATCCTTGAAACTGTGTACTCCTGGTGAAATAAATACTTACAGAAATCTCTAGAATTGCCTTATTAAAAAAATTCAAAAACTATTTACATATATACAGTACGAAATTCAGAAAAAATTTCAAGAACAAGGGGGGGACTTCCCCATCTAATAAGGCCAATGCTTTGTCAGTTGACATGACCTGTAGAAAATCCTCTCTGGAAATGGGCTTATGATAAAATTTAAGGTGGTGTCCATTTACCACAAAGGAGACTTGTCCATTGTCAATTGTTTTAATTTTTATAGCTCCATTTTCATATACAGTGTCTACCTCGTAAGGGCCCAACCAACAGGTGGTGATTTTGCCTTTGAAGGTTTTGAATTTGGAATCAAACAACAGATCCCAGTCACCAGGTTGGAAGTGTTTCTTCTTAATAAACTTGTCATGCCACTTGCTCCTCTGGTTTTGGACTAATATTGTCCGTTGGATGGCATCTTGCCTTATTTCGTCCAACTCATTCAATTGTAGGGATCGTTGCTTCTAAGCCTCATCCAAGTTCAATCCTAATTCTATGGAAATATGGAAGGTCCTTACTTGGAATTCTATTGGTATAAGTACTTGTTTCCTATACACTATCTCATAAGGGGTATGCCCAGTGGTATTTCTCTAGGTGGTCTGGTATGCCCACAAAGCCTCTGGGAGCCTATCATCCCAGTCCCGATGATGTAACTGAACAGTCTTGGTCAAGATGGCTTCCAAAACTTTGTTTGTAGATTCTACCTGACCATTGTCTTGCGGGTGGTATGGAGAATATTTACAATGTTTAATCCCATATTTCTCTATTAGCTCTTTCATCAGCTTGGAAGTGAATTGAGTGCCTTGGTCAGTAAATATTTCACGAGGGACAAAGAAGCGGGTAAATATGTATTCATAGATGAATTTAACAACAAACTTCTTTGTAGCCCTGAATAGGGATTTTTCCTCTACCCATTTGGTGACATAGTCCGTTCAAACCAAAATATAGTTATTCCTACGAGACATGGGTGAAACTGGTCCTACAAAATTGAGAGCCCATTTTTCGAAGGGTTCTATCATAAATTGGGCACACAAAAGAATTTCTTCATATGACGTAGGTCTTCCTATCCTTTGGAAACTATCACAACTTCTCACATACTTGGCAACATCTTTGAAAATGCTAGGCCAATAGTAACCCGAATGTAACACCTTATATGATGTATGTTTGTCAGAAAAATGGCCACCACATGGTCCATCATGATAGCTTTGTAGTATCTCACGTACCTTATCCTCTCGGACACATCTATGAATAATCAAATCAGGACCTGTGTGAAAAAGCTCATGACCAACCTAAGAGTAATTAGCACTCTATGTAATAATTTTCCACTTTTCATGAGGTGACAAATGAGACGGTAACTTCCTAGTGTCCAGATAGTTTTCCATATCCACAAACCATGGGGTATTGATAGAGAGGGAAAAAAGATGCTCATCTGGAAAAAAAATGATCTACAGGGATATCATCATCCTCATTTTTTATTCGGGAAAGAAAATCAGCTACTACATTATCCTTTCGAGGTCGTTCAAGCATAGTGATATTAAACCCTTGCAATAACAAAATCCACCTGATCACTCAGCCATTAGTTATGGGTTTATTCATGAGGAATATAATGGTGGAATGATCGGTATGTACAAATACTTCTTAACCTATAATGTAATGACGAAATTTGTTAATATCATGAAAAACTGCCAAGAATTCTTTCTCGGTAACTGTATAGTTTAACTCGGCAGGGGACAAGTTCTTGCTCACAAAATAAATGGCATAGGACTAATGGTCCTCTTTCTTCCCTAATACCCCTCCTATTGCGGTGTTGGAGGCATCAGTGGATATATGAAATGGGAGATTCCAATTGGGCCCTCTAAGAACTAGTGCCACAGATAGCTTATCTTTCAGGATTCCGAAGGTAGTTTGACACTGCTCAGTCCAAACAAAATCAACATATTTTATTAGTAATCCAAACATAGGTGCAGAAATATTTGTAAATTTTTCAATAAACCGTCGGTAGTATCTGGAATGTCCAAGAAATCTTCTCACTTCTTTCTGAGTCTTGGGGGGTGGAAGTCTAATGATGACTTCAATATTTGCAGGATCAACTTTTATCCCTTCAGATGAAACATGATTTCCTAGAACCACTCCTTCAATTAACAACATTTTGCAGTTTCCATGACTTAGAGATAGGTTCATTTATTGGCATCTTATGAGGACTTTTTCTAAGTTGTCTCAGGCTTCCTGGTGAGTGTTACCATAGACTGTGAAGTCATCCATGTATACCTCCACACAATCATGAATAAGATCGAAAAATATCCCTAATACTACTCGTTGAAATGTGGAAGGAGCATTACACAAAACAAATGGTAAGACCCTATAGACATAGGTGCCCCAAGGACAAGTAAAGGTAGTCTTGTCTTCGTCCTCGGGTGCTATAAGAATCTGATTGTACCCGTTGTACCCATCTAGAAAGGAAAAATACTTCTTTCCAGACAAGGTATCTAGAACTTGGTCAATTAAAGGGAGAGGAAAGTAGTCTTTCAGAGTGGCTTCGTTGAGTTCCTGGAAATCAACACAAATTCTCCATTTCCCGGTCACTTTCTTTGGAACCACTACAAGAGGGGATACCCACTTACTGTCGAAGATGGGATAGATAAATTTGACATTTAACAACTTTTGGATCTCCTCCTTGACTATGTCTTTGAGTGTTGGGTTCATCCTTCTCTGGGGTTTCCTAATAGGTGTTACTTCCCCCTAGGTATATATGTGTTGGATGCATGTGTCGGGGTTTATACCCTTCATGTCAGTGTATTACTAGGAAAATTCTCTTGATTGTTCTTTAAGGATATCTACTAACTGTTTATGTTGGTCTGCATCTAGCCCAGAGTTTATATGTAAAAATTTCCCTGGACTAATCTCGTAGGGCATAGTGTAAGACATGGAAGACTCATATATCTCGAAAATAAAAGAGGTAGAAGAAAAAATGGATGGGTCTGATTGTTCTTGAAATTCTTCCCTAAACATGTATTCAAATTGGGGAAAAGATTGTGGAAAATCCACACATGTGATAGCAGAAATAAACTGGTTTAGCACATTTTCTATTGTGTGTTCCTGAAGTGCCCATGCATGGTCACTTGGCAATATGGGTTCTTCCCAGTCCTCGTTCTCATATGGACATTCAAGCCACCATAGATTCTCCATAATAGGTTGAGTTGGAGGGTAAATGGTGAGCTTCTAGATAGAGAGACCATTTGAGATGGTCATTTCCCCTTCTCTACAGCCAATAAATGCATTGGATGTGGCTAGCCAAGGTCTTCCCAAAATGACGGGATGGCTTTTGGCAGGATATTTTGAGTGAATGACAATAAAATCTACGGGATACTCCCATGAGGCTAAAGTAAACATGACTTCATCTAAAATTCCTTTAGGTATAACCCTAGTCTTATCTGTTGATTCCAAAATGGTTGGGGTAGGCCGAAGAAGAGGTTGTAATTGTAATTTTTTCAAGGTAGTAGCGTTCATAACATTGATGGTTTCCCCTAGGTCTATGAGAGTGTTTCCAATGGAGACCTCATTAATAGTTATAGTCACTACGGGTTTTCCTGGGGTCCCATATTTTTCTAGTTTTGGCTGCTCTGATATGTATTCGGAAAGTCCTCCTATCAAGTGTACTCTAGGGGGGTCCTTTTGCTTCCTACCTGGCTTCTTGATACACAATTATTTGACTAACTTACTATAGATTGGAATTTCTTTGATGGATTGAAGCAGGGGAATCTTGACACAAATATTTTTCAATTCATTCAAAATTTCAAATTCCAGTCGGGTGGTAGGTTTCTCAATTACCAATTGGTCTGGATAAGGAGGGACCTTCATAATTTGTAAAGGTTCATTTTGGGGAATCTTGGGTTCTTGATTCTTCAGGATAATAACATCTTCCCACCTAGTGTCATCTGTGTTTTGTTTGGTGGTTTCTTCTTCTTCTTCCTGGATGACTACTGAAGGTCTCTGCCTCTCTAGAACTTTTCCCGATCTTAGTCGAATTTCTTGTAATGGAATAGGAGTAATAACATATTTCAGGAAGGCATGCATATCAACATTGTGAAGAGGTTGAAGGGGATTATTATTGGGATTCGGCACTGGTTGTGCAGGTAATAGTGTTGGTCTCAAGGATCTTGTATTTTGATATTGTAGCGGTTGTTGTTGTGGAATAGGAGGTAAAGGTGGTGGAACAAAACCTAGCAGAAGTTGTGGAGTGTTTGGTGGGAACTAAGGATAATGATGGTTGGACATAGGGATAGGTGGAGCTTGAGGGTTTCCTTGGTTATGTCCTCCTCTCCATCCTTGAAACAAAGGATGTTAGTACTAAGTAGACCATTTTTTCCAACCTAATGAGTTACATTGTTGTTGTTGTTGATAATAGGGTGGAACTTGAGATTGTATATCTGGGTATGTGGGTTGGTTCCTAGGTTGCCATGGCCTCCTAGGTGCATAAGAAGACTCCCCAGGATCTCCACTCCTATAGATGGCCATTTTTTAGTCACATGGTCTTTTGTACATAAGCCACAAACTGAAATGTTATCTAATGGGAATTCCCTTGAGGAATGTGTTCTCCTGCATCTTGGGCAATATATGCTCATTGTTGCATTTTCCTCCTCTTGTTTCTTTTCTATTTTTAAGGTGTCCAACTGGGAACCTATTGTGCTTAAGATGTCAATCTTAAAGTTTTCTAAAAGTTTCCCTATCTCTCGACTCGTGATACCACCTGAACTAACAAGTTTTAAGATTCTATTGTAAGGGTCCTAAACATTCTTTCCTGTTTTGGCTCTACTCCTTGAGTATTTTTTACACATTTCACATATTTCAGAAAATGGTTTATTGGAGATGTCACCTGATGCCATCAGGTTAAGAATATCTAGATGTTCTTCTCAAATTCCCTTAAGGAAAAGAGCCCTAATTGCATCCTCTAGGAGGTCATGGTATTTTGACTTCTGGGAGATATAACCAAATCTTTCCATATAATCTTCGAGGGTCTCGTCTTCTAACTGATGGATTTTAAAGATGTCATTACGAGACTCTTTGGTCTTGTAGTAGTCTTGGTACTTCTTAATAAATATGTATTTCATGGCTTCCCAAGACCTAATATTGGATTCTCCCAACCCCATGAACCATCTTAGTGTAGAGCCTTTGAGGGTGGCAGGAAAGATTTTTAATTTCTGAGCATCTTGCACGTAGTTGTAGCTCCTACACAAGATGTCAAATTCAAATAGGAAGGTGTCTGGATCTTCATTTTTTTTTCCATAAAAGGTAGGTAGTGTTGAGAGAGGAATATTCTTCATGTTAACATTTGGAGTGGTGTCTAAAATCAGAAACCCAAAGGTAGTTTTAGTTTGGTTTCCAGTTTCTTCTTCCTCCCCATGTCTTACATTGTTATGGTCCTCTTGATCATCCATATTGGATTGGTTTCCAAAAAGAGAGTACCTAGGTGGCTTTATCTTTGAAGAGAACAAGGCTTCTCTTTGATGGAAAGGTCTTCCTATGGATTGGATGTTTGGGACTCTACTCGAATCGATCGAGACTATTGGTGCCAAAGTTTTTGTGTCAGTTTGAGAGATAATTACATTGGCTAAACTACCAAATAAAATATTCACATGTTCAGGGTCTATGATATCCTCAAAATTAGGATCTCATGGTGGTGGTGTAAAAGAAAAGGTCGTATTGTTTGGTTCTACGGAAGGCTCGAGTGGTCTTTCCTCCTGTCACAATATAATTGATGCTTCAATTTCTTGTTCTATAGTGCCCCCTGTGTTAGTATCTTCAGAGACTACCTTAGCTCTTTGAGTTGAGATAGCTCTTGTTTTTCGGTATCAATCTTTATATTTTATAAGTGGAATGTTCCTTCCCCCAAAAAGGTCGAAAGGAACCTTGGTTGAAAGGTCTGGTTTAGATCTAATGTATCTACCTTTTGGATCTCTAGGTCTATTCATGAAAGAAAGAAAAAACAAAAGAAAAAGCTTCCATTTGATTTCTAGGTCTATTCATGAAAGTAAAAAAAAAAAAAAAAAAAACTACCAAAGGGTTTGGGGGAGCCTGCAATAGAAGATGTGCAGGTTCTTACCTCTCATCTTAAAGTTTTCCCGCCACCAATCTAATGCTAAGGTATAGAAATGATCTATTTCCTAACTATTTCATACCTTGAGACAACTCCCCGGCAGCGGCGCCAAAAATTATGGGTGTTATGTATGCACTAAAAACACACTAAAAACCCTTAATTAAATTTTCAACCCGGGGTAAGTAAACTTAGATTTGTAGCAAATTATATGCCAAAGGTAGAAGGGTTGGTAGTAGTATAGTCTAACTAAGGAAGGTAGTTATCTAAGGGCTAATTTATTCAAGCAAAACTATCTAATGAGAAAACCCTACTAAGCAACTTGAAACTATGTAACCTAAGTAATTTTGGGCCAAGGATCGATGGATAGTTCTAAGAAATCAAGTAAAAAACCTATGTAAAGAAAACTAATTCATAATAATAAGCAAAAGCAATTATTAAGCATAACAACAAGTGACGCAAACCCCCAGCCCTCAGGTTGAGATCCACTCAATGGATCGTTCAAAAACCTTCCCGAACTGAAGCAGCTCTTTTGGATCCCAATTGGGATCCAAACATTCGATCCACAGGTCCTCCTTCTTTCCACGGCCTCTGTACATGACCGTTCCCATTTTCACGACAGGAACTATATTTTTTGGGTTTCGGGACTTCCTGTGTCCTGTTGTCGAGAGTCCTTGACCCTCCGACCTATCGATCTCTGAAATTTTGATTTACCGAAATTGCTTTAACAACAATTAGCAACCCCCCAAGGCTATAGCCTTGGTCCATGTGACCACTCCTTATATGACCGCAATCATATTTCAGGGTTTATAGATACAAGAGTCCGACCTCCCGTCCTCTGGACTCCCGAAAACCCAACTTCTGAAAAATTGAATTTAACTTTGTCCCCACTTTCGGTTCTCCCTTCACGATTTCGGTCTTTCCATCACCGAAAGACTTGGTCCTCTACTCCATAGGATCCCCGAAATACCAAAACCTGGTATTCTGAAATGCTACTCCCTGGTTCTTCTCCTTTTTTTCTTTCGGAGTTCAATCCCCGAAGTGCTCTAAACCTCTTGTCTTCGAAACTCCTAAAGTTCCGAACTCTAATACACTGAAATGACACCTCCCGCAAATCCTTCCGAACTTTCGCATTTTGGTTCTCTTGTAGCAAGGTTCTCCTCTACCCCTGTTCTTTCCCAAACTTGGAAGAATTCTCCAAGTGTCCAAAGTCCTCGACCTTTTCTCTTTCCCTCTGCGAACTCTACAACTTTGAGTCTCGCGCACGTTCTTAACGACGTTGTTCCTCCTGAGCTCTTGGGATTCTAAACTCTCCCCTGCCTCTGTGATCTTTGCAGTTATGACCTATGCACAAAGGCACTTTTCCTCCTGAGCTTCTCCTTTCAAATCCTCAAGGGATTCTTTGACTTCTACACTCCTTGCAGAGTCTTTGCACTCACAAAGGTGCTATCTCTTATGAGCTTTCTTGTAGCTTCGACCTCTAAGGAATTAACCCTTTTTTTCTTCTCCTTTAAATGGAGAATCTGATGTCCTCCTGGCACTTCTTTTCTCAAGAAACTTCTTGTTGAGTCTGCAGGGTGTTCAGCAACCCTATGAAGATCCTTCTTTGGACTCTTCTTTGTCTCTGAACTCAAAGAGTTCTTTCCTGTGCTCTCTTTCTACACACTAACTCAATGCCCTCCTGGCAGAGTGTCCAGAATCTTCAGTGATTTTGTTTCTCTATGAACTCTCAGCAGAGTTCCTCCTCAGCACCATGTGCCTGTACTCAATGCCTTCCTGGAAGAGCTCTATAGAATCCTTAGTGATTCCATCTTCCTCCTGAACTCAACAGAGTTCCTCTGTGCACTCTATGCACCTGCTCGATGCCCTCTTGGCAGAGCTCTACAGAACTTCTCAGAGATTCTATCTTCTACTGTGTCCTCCTCTACACAGCCTCACCTCCAAGGTATTCAGCAACCTTGTGAAGATCCTCCTCTAAGTCAATGATTTCAATGGGTATGCCCTTCTATCACATCTTTGTCCAAATTCCGTAGAATTGGAAGTGCACTCTATGCACTGGCCATTAGAACTTGCAATGTTTTGTCATGCCCTCTTGACATGAAGCCTCAAAGAACTCCAAACCTGAAATCAAAGAACCCAACAGATAGCAGAACCTATTTGTCCCTGCAAATGCATACCTAACATACATCTACAGCATATCCTCAATACACACATGAAGACATTCATCATTCACAAATAACATGCAGGAAAAACTACTCTGATTGTATTAATCTAAAAATGCCTCTTTACAATATGTTTGAGCTCAGACTGCAACAGAGTCTCACTCTCCTTCCTTCTCTACTCTCTACTTCTATGCATACTCATGCACTCACCAAAAAAAAACTCTCTTCTAAACAGATACAAATATCTCTTTACATGAGGGGGCTCTTCGAGCTCTTCCCTCCCAATCTACCTACCCCATTCAATTTACATCAAACTAACATTGAATGGGATGTCTAGACCAGATCAGATCTAGATCGCATCCTTACAACCATTAAGGATGTTTACATCTATGCCTGCGCAAAGGCGTGACTTTTTTGGCTCTAAGAACCTTACAAACATTAAATGTTCTCAATTCAAATTCAAAATTTGAATATGATATGGCTACGCCTCTCTTCCTCATTGAATGTGTGCGTTGAGTGGGCTAGTCAACTGGCACATGGCTGGCATGGAGAGATGCTCCTGCATCAACAAGAAAATAACCAAAGAAAACTACTTTAACTTTCCAACCTACATTCAATGAGAAACTACCCTATGAAAGCAAATAAATAAACAAGCAAGCAAACAAGATCAACTAGCTAACCTATTAAAACAAGTAAACAAAACAACTAACTAACCTATTAAAGCAAGTGAACAAAACAACTAACTAACCTATTAAAGTAACTAAGCAACTAACTACTCTAAGATAACTTCTACTGCAAGTTCTCTAATAAAAAATTCTCATTGAACGGCTATCTAACCTAAGAGGAAAGTGGACTATATTATTAATTCAAACTTCAAAACTATTTCTAATTCATGAAAGGAAATCTATTTAATTGAGAGCAAGAAAGAACTAACAACTAACCTTTAATCTATAATAAGAAAATTGTTCTCTAACCTATCAAAGAAAAAGACTATCTATCCTACAACAGGAATAAAACTATCTTATAAGCTATGAAAGCAAGAAACTATATCTTCTAATCTATGAAAGCAGGAAACTAGATATTTTAACCTATGAAAGCAAGAAAACTATCCTTTAACCTATGAAAACAGGAAAACTGTCTTTTAACCTATGAAAACTCAAATATAGTGTTGGTGATTGTGTGAATGTCTTCGATCTTGTATGATATCTCAATGGCACTTGACAACAAAGGATAATTCAAGTGGTATAAGTTCAATACTAATCTTAATAGCAAAGTGAAAGGTGTGGATTAAACAATCTAATGAGAATTTAGCCATTACGGAAACAATATTAATTACCCTGCATATTCATGAGTTAACCATCAACAATATAACGAGATCATAATTATACGTCTACACTATATAAGAAAAATTCATAAGTAGATTCAATCATTAACTAAGAATTGTAATTGCAATTTAGTTCTAAGAAAGAAAAATATATAAAATGAAACTATGTTATACCTATTTTAACAATTCAAAATACAATAAGGAAAATGCTTGAAAACATAATTAAAACATGACATATAAAAAGGAAACTAATGCATTTATTGACTAACGACTAGTTAAGCAAATTCTACAATAAAAAGACTGAAATTAACCCTATCCATCCACCAAATCCTTGTTAAAGAAAACCCAAATTAAAACTTTGTTCTACTCTATTTAAAACTTTGTTTTAAAATTGATTCTAAAATCATAAATACAAAACATAATCTAATATCTAATTGTACATGGGGTTAGTCTTGGAATTTGCAAATTCGTTCATAACTACAAGATCAATGCATGCTAACACAATCCGTCATACTAACCTGCAAAAGAGAATCAAAGCAATTAAATTATAACAGCAAACTAATTAACACAATGATAATGCATGTACAGGAAATAAAGAGAACAACTAAATTATAAAATGCATAAAAAACATAAAGAACAGTTACCAGACTGTTGGTGGGCCCCCAAGCAAGTCATGGTCACTTCCTAAAATCACACCACGAACTCAACAAGTTGAATTCACCATTAAAATGTAGAAACACAGTTTTATATAACTTCGGCAATGGAAAATGACAAAAATAAGAGAGAGTCACGTTTTTCTCCAATGCACTATGTCTATTTCTTCTTAAGATATTGTCTGGCCATCCTAGTGGTATTTATAAGTTTACAAACCAAGTGGTCAACCACAGGAGGGTCGAACCACTTCTAAATTCAGTAATTTACATTAAATGATGCCCTAACTGTTGAAACGGAGCGAGCCAATAATCGCCCTGTTGAACAACCAAAAATGAGTTGTCGGGAGTTCAGTAGTTGGAGGAGGCAAGCATGAACAAAACCCATGTTCCCGATTCTCCCATCATTGGACGCCAATACCATAAACACCAAGTCGCTCTCTGTTTTTGTGCAAGACGTGGTGCTAGACGCAGTGTCGGATCGGGTACCGGATCGAGTGTCGGAAGGAGTGTCGGACTGAGTGTCGGAAGTAGAAACGTAGTGCATTTTTTCCCTGTAACACCAAAAAAACGTGAATTAGATCTTTGGAATCATAAAACGTGATGAATTATACTCAATATTGACATCAAACACAAATCATACATACCTAGTGTAGATAATACCGTTTTAGCATAAAATTCTTCAAAAAGCTCCTTCAAAACATGAAAAACACATATGTACATTCGGCAAAAAGTGTCTAATAATTGTCATAAATTGATCATATCTTTTGGTTTGGATTCCATACCTACAATTATCATGAAAATAAAGCATAAACATAATAATAAAATCATCACATAAACAAACTCAAATTACTCATTAAATAATTTGCAAGAAAGCATAATTTATATTAAGAATGGTCAAAATATAATTTTATAGATATAAGGGTGATAAAAAAGAGTGTTATTGATGGGCCTTATGATATACATTATGGAGGCCCATCATTACTCCCTAGCTAAAGGTCTTTCAAATCCATGTGCAACAAAAAATATTGATATGTTCTATATGAACTATTGTTGTTGCTTGTTGCATCTTTGTGTAATTTCCCATGCTATGTATATAGTTATTCCCATGTATTTATAGTATCCCATGATCCTTTTAAATTCAACCCATTATTTCTTCTCTGTGTCCCTATCCAAAAAATTTAGTGGTGTAGGTTGTAGGAGGAGAGGGGGATTAAACCTTAATCCAATCCAATTTACCTTTAGTTTCCTCATTGTTTCTTTGTATAAGGGATTACTAAAGATTACATCCTACATAGAATTAGGAGAGTGTGGATCCTTGATTTGGAGGCCATGAGGTAAGTACTTCCACCTCCTATTGCAATCTTGGGATGCCTATTCTCCCTGAAGTATCAAAGTGTCTTCAAGGTGTGGCATGGCTTCTATTTGTTTATCTTCCCATATTGAGACCACATCCTTATCTGTATAAAGGGTGGCATGTATATCCAAGACATCCTTAGGCTTGGGAAATTTATCCCTAATTCATAGAGGTATATGGAGCTCCTCTTGTTTATACCATTTTATCTCATCTGATCTAACCTCCTCATGTTGTTGATTAAGGTTGGTTGTCATTGATGTCAACCCTTAAAGAAACCCGTGTAGCACAAAGGTTGGGTAATGGACCCAATATTGTTTGATGTAAATATGACTCGTTATTGTCTTGTCATGGTTGATAATAAGTAGAAATGGATGAACTCCAAAGTGGTCCCCTTATGGTGAAATCCCTCACGAGAAGACGCTTTGCGGATTGAGTTATCCTAAAAGTATGGTTAGAGAACCCATGCTTATTTGTGGAATAATGAGATGAACACCAGTGAATTTTTTAGTGAAACTATCCTAGATGGATAGTTTTTGTCATGCCATTTCCAGTGGTATGTGGAATGTCACATAACTCCTCACGGTTAGAGAGTTATGGCCATGAGAAGTTGGAGAACCCAGGTTTGGGTAATGGACCCAAGTTTGTTTGATGGATAACGGTATGATTTTTGATATATTTTTAGGTAATACTATTCTATATGGATATTACATGTCATTCCATTTCTGGTGGTATGTGGAATGTCACATAACTCCTCACGGTTTGAGAGTTATGGCCTTACGAAGTTGGAGGACCCTCATATGTCATCTAGAAGCCCTAAAAGGTCAAAGTAGTCAAAGTGGTTTATGTAGAAATTTGAATACAAATTAAGTATTTCCTGCGATTCTCCTGATCTAACAATTATATGCCACTGTTAAATACAAAATCGCTTCTACTATTATTCTTGCGGAAAATTAAACCACGATCACAAAGTGAAATATCAAGAACACATAACATAAAAGTTTTTCCGGGAAAGCATAAAGCTAAAAACCCCACTATCATATATTATGTATATCATTAATCATGAAACAATATCATACAAAACTCTAATCCAAGATCTCTCAGTACAATACAATCATCTCACACTGTCATACACAAATCAGCAAATACATGTGCAAAATCTCTGTGTCCAGACAACTTGCCTCCTCTGCACAATCCCTGCAATTAGAATTATCACAATGATTTCAAATTGCCTAGTTTGCACATGCTCATGAGCATATCCATTGCATGTGTGATCAAATCATAAATGATAGCCAAACTATCCCTTTCACCTGTTATCTCAACTAGGTCTCCACTAGATTTGACATGCATGTAGTTAACTGTGGTGAATCTTCAGTTGCATGTGAGTTCACTGATTGTGAATTAATGACTAATTAATTCATTGAACTCTCACTAGTGCAAGTTTAGTTACAACTAGTACAACTGAGATTAACTCACTTAACTACACTTATAATTCGGTTACAATTCCAACTCACTCAGTTATAAATGAGATAATAGATTAATATTTATTGTCCAATTTATTTAAGGGAAAAGTAAATTAGACAGATATTTCTTGTTGACTTTTCAACACTCTCTCTCAACAAGAAAAGTATTATCCTTCACCCCAATCCTGTCTCTATGATATTCAAATTTGCTCCTAGTGAGTGCCTTTGTCAGAATGTCTGCATCATGATCTTCCGTAGGAATGTATTGAAGCAACATGATCTTCCACTGCACACAATATTTGAGATAATTATATCGAATATCTATATGCTTAGATCTATCATGAAACACATGATTAATAGAGAGTTTAATGCAACTCTGATTATCACAATAAATCCTTGTCGCATCTAAATGAGAACCAAACAAACCAACCAAGATCTTTCTCATCCAGAAATCCTCACATGCAACTTGACTTGCTGCCATGTATTTTGCTTCCGCTGAACTGAGTGCCATGGATATTTGTTTCTTGTTGTACCAAGAAACGGTTGTAGATCTGATACTAAAGATCCCCCTTGATGTGCTCTTTCTTTCCATTGGGTTTCTTGCCCAATATGCATCCGTGAAGCCATGCAACTTCAACTCATTTGTCTTTCTATACCATAATCCATACTGAGATGTTCCCTTCAGATATCTCAGGACATGCTTACCCACCTTCCAAAAGAGTTTGGTAGGCTTAACCATCGCTTGACTTAGTTGGTTAACCGCATAGCAAATGTCTGGTCTCATGCTCACTAAATACATTAGCGAACCCACTAACTGTCAATAAACAGTAGCATCCATTACTTCTCCAGAAGTAGCATCCTCTTTCCTCCAGTTTCCTGGAAGAGGAGTATCCATGGGTTTGTAGCCCTCCATGTGAAATTTACCCAGTATCTCCCTTGCATACTTGCCTTGAGACACAAAAATTTCACCATCTCGCTGCCATATTTCCAATCCAAGGAAATAATGAAGAAGGCCCAAATACTTCATCTTGAACTCCTTTGCAAGGTCATCCTTGCATGAGCATATCAGTTTCTCATCACCAGTCAGTATGAAATCATCAACATAAATAAAAATGATTAAAATCTTACCCTCCACCACTGATTTGTCGACCAGTCTTGGGACAATTTCCCATGCACTGTTTTTTACAATGGAGTCATACTCCTCTACCATTGCATCAACCCAAATGGGATCCTACACTGCTTCCTAAAAGGAATATGGTTTAGTCACAATACATTTTCTCATGAGAGCCATGTATCCAGCAAATTGATCAGGAGATTGTCTATGTCTGCGCTGTGAAGTAGGGGCTCCTACATTCTATGGAGCATCTAGTCTCAATTTGTCAGCTTCCATGGTGCGCTTTCTGCCATTTTTTATGGATGGCTCTGCTTGAGTGGTTTCCTCCACTCCATGAACCTCCTCATGTGGCTGATCCACATCTTGAGACTCATCTTTGGGAACCAGCAGTTCCTCTCCTGCATGCAATTCTAGCTCCCTCTCAAGCGACAACCGCATGGCTTTCCCCTCATCGAATTTATATCCTGTCGCATAACAGTCATCTTACTGTTCGAAAAATACACACGATAATTATGGGGTTTTTCTGTGTACCCCACAAATATCCCAACTTCAGCAGTCGGTTCTAGCTTCTTCCTGGAATCCTTGGTCACATGCACATAAACAGATGAGCCAAAAATTTTAAAATGAGAAACATTAGGTTTCTTACCAGTGAAAGCTTCTTCAGGTGTACTCATGCCAAGTATTCTATGAGGACAACAGTTTTGTACATAAATTGTAGTATTGCATGCTTCTTCCCACAAATGCATTAGTAGGCCCTGATCATGCAACATCACTCGTGTTGCACCCACGATCGTTCTGTTATTTCTCTCTGCGACCCCATTTTTTTGTGGGTTATGAGGCGCTATGAGATCTCTTCGAATTCCTTCTCTACTACAGAATTCTTTGAATTCGTTAGAGATGTATTCTCCACCATTATCTCTCCCTAGAGCCTTCACTTGCTTCCCCGACTCTTTCTCCACCAATGCTTTAAAATCACAGAACGTTGAGAATGTTTGATCCTTCTTCTGCATGAAGAATATCCAGCAATTACCAGAAAATTCATCAACAAAAATAACATAATACCTATGTTTTGTTGTTGAAGCAACCGAGAATGGTCCACACACGTCTATGTGAATTCTCTCCAGGATCACCGAAGCACGGTTCTCCTTTTCATGAAAGGTGGACTTTACATACTTCCCCAGGGTGCACCCCTTGCACTGATCTAATTGAGCAAGTGTTCCCTTGGAATTCCAGTAGATATTTGTTGCATGATCTTCAAGGCTCCATGATGAAGATGGCCCAATCGCCTATGCCATAATCTGCCCTCATCCCGGATCACCACTTTCTCTACCTTGCCTATAATGGCACTACTGCCATCTACCTCCAGCATGTAGATATTATTAACTCGAATCCCTATCTTCTTGACTTGACTCGTTGCTTTATGTCACAGGTAGGATTTTCCACTGCTAAAAACAACATCATAGCCTCTGTCCTCCAACATTGCGACTGAGACCGGGTTTTTCTTCAGACCTGGAACATGCATAACATTTTTCAATTGAAATGGTTTACTTGACTCCCTCTGAAAGGTAATGGTACCAACACCGGTCACACTGTATCGTCCATTGTCGCCCATATCTATATGCATTCCGAGATCTTTCTCCTCCAAGTCAATGAAAGACTCTTTATCTCCCGTCATGTGGAAGGAAGCGCCACTATCCAAATACCACACCGATATCGATGCACTTGAAGCCATGCGTGCAATCAAAGTGAAGTCAATTTCAAATTGTGAGACAAGAGCCTCACCAGTTGTAGCTCCAGCAATCATCTTGTTCTTCCTCTTCTGCGGACAATTAGTAGTGAGATGCCCATGTTCATGATAGTGAAAACACTTCACTTTGGAAAAATCCAGCTTCTTGACTTTAGACTTAGATTTTGAATGGAATTTCCTCCTTTTCCCTTTCCTTGCCTTGGCAGTCAAAGCACAATCCTCTTCATCATCACGCTTTGATGAAGATCCATCTCTGGTGTTCCTCCTGAACTCCTCTTGCACTAGATTCGACCATAATCGTTCCCAATCTGGAAATTTTTCCCTTCCATTGACAGAGTCTTGATAACTGTGCCAACTCTTGGGGAGTCCTAGGAGAGCCAAGCTCACCAAATCATTAGCAAGGACTATTATTCCCACACATCCAAGATCATCCCAACATTGGACAAACTTTGTGAGATATTTTGGAATGGTTTCGCCCTTCTCCATCTTGATATTCCTGAGTTTATCTTTGAGTGCCAATTTCCTATGGTCGTTACTATTTTGGAACAGATCTGTCAAAACCTTCCACATTGCATGTGGTGTGGTTTTCCCATGGAGACTTGAGACAATGTGGTCTCGTACTCCCTCCAACAAAATCCTCCTCGCCTTTGCCACTTTATTTTTCCATACATCAAGATTTGTAGTGTCTGTTGCATCCGACTTAGGAACATCTTTGTCAATGTAATCCTTCAACCCATTGTCTTCGAGTATTGCTTCCATCCTGTCCTTCCAAGCAATGTAGTTATATTTTCCCTCGAGTGAATACTCCAACCTCAAGCCATTGAAAAACATTTTGATCTTGAATCAATTGTCGCACCAAGAAAATCCTACAAATTAGAATGTTATCCAACCACAAAACTCAATTGTTGCAATTCCTCTTGCCCTAGGAGGTTCGTACCCCACCTAAGAGCAGCCTAAGGGAAGTTCATACCCTACCAGTGTCTATCCTGTGAACTCTCTGAGAAAGTTCACACCCTGCTAGTGTATAGCCTGCGAATCTTCTGGGGAAGTTCGCACTGTACTTCACTATGGGGTGAGGGAATTTCACACTTCTCCCTTAAGAAACCTATGAGAATCTCAATGAAGTTCACACCTCTCCTTTGAGTAGGGTGTGATAATTTCTTCTCCCGGAAATGTGTGTAGTTTCCATTACTAAGGTTCGCACCCTACTAGAGACGGGACCTGCGAAAATACTATTATTTTTGCACCTCACTTTCGTGGCTCCGTGGCCTCTGTGGCTCTGATACCATGTAGAAATTTCAATACAAATTAAGTATTTCCTACGATTCTCCTGATCTAACAACTATATGCCATTTTTAAATACAAAATCACTTCTACTATTATTCTTGCGGAAAATTAAACCATGATCACAAAGTGAAATATCAATAACACATAACATAAAAGTTTTTCCGGGAAAGCGTAAAGCTAAAAACCCCACTATCATATATTATGTATATCATGAATCATGAAACAATCTCATACAAAACTCTAATCCAAGAGCTCTCAGTACAATACAATTGTCTCACACTGTAATACACAAATCAGCAAATACATGTGCAAATTCTCTATGTCCAGACAGCTTGCCTCCTCTGCACAATCCCTGCAATTAGAATTCTCACAATGATTTCGAATTGCCTAGTTTGCACATGCTAATGAGCATATCCACTACATGTGTGATCAAATCACAACTGATAGCCAAACTATCCATTTCACCTGTTATCTCAACTGGGTCTCCACTGGATCTAACATACATGTAGTTAACCGTGGTGAATCTTCAGTTGCATGTGAGTTCACTGATTGTGAATTAATGAATAATTAATTCACTAAACTCTCACTAGTGCAAGTTTAGTTACAACTAGTACAAATGAGATTAACTCACTTAACTACACTTATAATTATGTTACAATTCCAACTCACTTAGTTATAAATGAGATAATAGATTAATATTTATTGTCCAATTTATTTAAGGGAAAAGTAAATTAGACACATGTTTCTTGTTGACTTTTCAACAGTTTAAGAGATTTTAAAAGGTAAATAATAAAGTGAAGTGATGAGTGTACTACAATTCAAAGTGAATACAAAATAAATTAATTCAATAATAAATTTAATGGATAAATTAGAAGTGGGTTAACCCTAAAATAAGGAAAGTGGGCAAAGTGACCTAGAAGATGTTTTTAAGGAAGCTACTTGGAGAGTATAAACAAGAGTCAAGGCTCTCTCATTTAAGACACACTTGAGAATATTGAATACCTATAGGTTTATAAGGTAACCAAAGGATATCTAAGCTTAATTTATGAGTAAAGTGAAGAAAAGAAGGCTGGAATTCAAGGAAGGATAAATTATTTTGATGATGCTTTCTAAGGTATGTTTTTTTTAGGTCATCTCACCATTTTCGCAATATCTTTTTTTCTAGAATGATTCAGACCGTGAAATTTATATTCCATTGAGGAAACATATCCATGTATCTATGGTAAAAAATTCATCTTGTGGTTCATTGTATTTTTGGAGTTACACTCCATGGAAAATAGGGTTTGTGGCTAGTCCTGAAACTAGTCAAAAATAGGTGTTTCAGGTAAAAATGTCATAACTTATCCATAAAAGATCCAAATTAAGTAAGACCAAATGTGTTGGTTATAGTACAGTATTTAGTATTCTTTGTAATAGTTTCAAATCAATTCAACAAAAAAAATTTGTGGGGCATGCTCTACAAGGTCACTCTCTAGAATAAGCCAGAATTCAGCAAGATGTGCCATTTTTGTCATAACTCCTTTTCTGAGAGGTTCCAAGTAGTGACACCTGGAGAGAATTGCATAAAACAAATAGAAGAACATTGTGTATCAGTTTTAGATCTTTTACAGGTACAAAGTTATGATTATTTCAAGTTAGGGTTGTTGACTAATCCAAAACTAATCTTGTGAGACTAAAGAAACGTTTGATGAAAATGCTAGTCTCTTGTTGTTAAAGTTAAGGAAGGTTTGCAGGTATGTGATCATATACACTAGGTCTATTACAAAGTTACAAATCATATTTGGATGATGAAATTGATGAGGGATTTTGGTTGAGGTACAAGTTGGGTACATGGTTTAGAGAAGTAGTTGATGAGTTGGCACATACATGAGGTGTATAGTTGATGACGTTGGTACATATTGATGAGTCATAGTTGATGAGTACTTGAAACATGATTGGTACATACTTGGTACATGATTGGTTGCACTTGTTTATGGTACATGTTGATTACATATTGTTTGGTATAGGTTGGTGCATGGTTGATGCACTTGTTTATGGTACAAGTTGATTACAGGTTAAGGTACAGGTTGATGCATGGTTTAGGTTTATTGGTACATGTTTACAGTGGTATATCTCACAGTGATAGTGTGGCAGTGGTTACATCATTCTACTTCTACTTCAGGGTGGTTGGATGGGGCAAGGACAGGTGGTTGTAGCCACCTTCCGGTTGTATCTGGAGAACATAGGGGCTTGTAGCCTCCTTCTAGTTGTAGCTAGAGAATTGAGGAGTTGGATATTCCCTCTAGTTGTAGCCTGAGAAACTAGGGGGTTGGAGCCTCCTTCCAGTTGTAGCTGGAAAACAAAGGAATTTGGTGCTTCCAATGAATGTAATTCTTCAATACATATAAGATAAATCATTCTGTGGTTTTCTCCCGATTTGGGTTTCCACGTAAAACATTGTTGTATTGTGTATGTGTGTGATTGTTCATTTCTTATTTCTCATTATTGAATAATAATTCTACGTTGATATAACACTTGGATTATTTGGAGAAAAAAGGATTATAATTACACTATTACTGATTCACCCCCCCTCTTAGTAATCCAACAATCAGTATCAAAGAAGTTTCCTTCATAAATCAATTTAACCACTGAAAGGTAGATCATGGAGAGTACCAACTCGTATAAAAATGTAATACCACACTTTGATGGACAAAAGTATGGTTTTTGGAGCATAAGGCTGAATACATATATACAAGCACAGGGGTTTGAAAGTTGGCAATCAATTGTATATGGATACATAGTACTAGAAGTTCCACCAACAAATGACAAAGCAGTGAAACTTGGTTAGAATAATTCCAAAGCTACAAATGCACTTTTGAATGGTCTCAGTGAAACAATATTCACCAAAGTTGCACATTGTAAATCCACCAAAGATATTTGGGACAAACTTCAAAATATTTTTGAAGGAGATACAAAATTCAAAGCAGCAAAACTTGAAACTTACAGAGGTCAGTTCGAACAACTAAAAATGAAGGCAGATGAGAATATTGCAGCCTACTTCTTAAGAGTTGATGAAACAATGAATGCAATCATAGGATTGGTTGAAGAAATCGAAGAATCTGTAATTGTTCAAAAGGTACTAAGATCTCTTCCTATGAGATTCAACCCTAAGATATCAGCACTGGAAGAAATATCGGATCTGAACTCAATAAGCATGGACAAAATGCATGGAATATTCACAGCATATGAAATGAGAACTGAACAAGAAAATCCAGATGTAAAATAAGCAACCTTCAAAGCATCCAAAAGATCAAAGAAAAATAAAAAGGAACAAGAAGAATATAGCAACAGCAGCAACGTCTCGGAAGATGATGAAGAAGTGGCCAACTTTGTCAAAAAACTGAACAAGGGAACCAATGGTAGGTATAGAGGTAAGCTTCCTTTAATTTGTTTTAATTGTGATGGTATTGGTCATTTTTCTAACAAATGTCCTCATAAGAAAAAGAGAAATGATGAAGGTTACTCAAATGGAAAACACACATATAAAGGAAAAATAACTACAAAGAAATATTTCAAGAAAATCTTATGCATCAAAGAAGACATCTCGTCATCAAATGAAGATAAAGTTAGTGACAGTGAGACAGGAAGAGTTCTATTCATGGCAGTAAAAGATTCTGACAAAGAAGACTCCGAAGAAGAATATGAAGAAGTCGAAGAAGGATATGAAGAAGTAGAAGATGAAATTGAAGAGGTAGAAGTTGACTATCGAGAAGAATTAATGTGTGCCATAGAAGTTATTAGAAGATAAAAGAAGAAAAATAATAAACTACAAGCAAAACTAGACAAGAAAAAGGACATTCAAGAACTACAACAAATGATCACAAGATTGAAGGTCCAAATAGAAGAAGATAAAAGAATTGAAGAAGCACTCAAAGAACAACTAGAAGAAAAGGACAAGATCATTGGAAACAAAGATGCAGGAGTTGAGACTAGAAGAAAAATCCGTTCACTAGAACAATCACACCTAGCACTCTGATCTACAATTGAACCAAACTGTTTTGAAGAAGCCAACAAGGATGAATTTTGGAATAAGGCTATGAATGAAGAATTGGATCAAATAGAGAAAAATGACACTTGGGAAATGGTTCCAAGACCAAAGAATAAGAATGTGATCGGCACAAAATGGGTTTTTAGGAATAAATTAAATGAAGATGGACAAGTTACAAGGAACAAAGCTAGATTAGTATGTAAAGGATATGCATAGATTGAAGGAATCAACTTTGAAGAGACATTTTCCCCAGTTGCTAGAATGGAAGCAATCTGGTTGCTTTTAGCCCATTCATGCTCCAAAAATGTTAAAGTATATCAGATGGACGTAAATTCATCTTTTCTGAATGGGAAACTTGAAGAAGAAGTCTGCACTGAACAACCAGAAGGATTTCAGTTGTCAAAGAACGCATATTATGTGTGTAAATTAAAGAATGTCTTGTATGGTCTAAAACAGGCTCCTAGAGCATGGTACTCTAGACTGGATAAGTATCTACAGCAGGTAGGGTTCAGAAAAGGAAATGCAGACAGCAACCTCTACATCAAGGTAAGTGAAGGTAATATTTTATTAATTGAATTTTATGTTGATATTATTTTTGGTAGTGATGATGACAGGTTAAGCTATAAATTTTCAAAAGATATGCAAAATGAATTTGAAATGTCATTATTTGGAGAGCTATCCTTCTTTTTGGGACTTAAGATACGTCAAAGAAACCAAGGAATATTTATTTCTCAAACCAAGTATATCATAGAAATGCTAAAGAGGTTTGGAATGGAAGATTGCAAACCAATTATCACTCCCATGCAAACCAGTTGCAAGTTGAGAAAAGATGATGATTTGAAGTCTACAGATCAGAGGCAATATAGGTCAATGATTGGAAGCCTACTATATGTGACAGCATCCAGACCAGATGCAATGCAAGAAGTTGGACAAGTGGCACGATTTCAAGCAGCACTAAAAGAGTCGCATGTGTTAGCAGTGAAAAGGATTTTCAGATATCTCAAAGGAACATAAGAGTTTGGATTATGGTATCCAAAAGGAAAGGATCTATCACTTATTGCCTACACAGATGCAGATTGGGTAGGTTGTATTGATGACCGACGAAGCACCAGTGGAGCAGCGTTCTACTTGGGTGAGTTTTTATTATCATGGCTAAGAAAGAAACAATCATCAGTATATTTATCTACAGCCGAGGCAGAGTATATTGCAGTAGCATCATGTTGTACACAGGATATTTGGATGAAACAAACTCTGATAGATATACAGGTTGAGTATGATGAGCCCATTCCAATATATTATGATAATACAAGAGCCATCAGTATCTCAAAGAACCCGATGATGCACTCCAAGACAATGCACATTCCAATAAAGTATCACTTTCTATGGGAGCAGGTTGCAGAAAAGAACATCAGAGTTGAGTATGTGGGCACAAAAGAACAAGTGGAAGACATCTTCACAAAACCACTTCCACGGGAATCCTTTGAATATATTCGCCAGAGACTTGGAGTTATTTGTACTCCAAAATGAATGATTTTTGAATGATTATCTTATACGTCTTATATTTACACGAGGAAGCACCATAAGAGGACAATTCAGTCAGGGGGAGAAACCCCGAATGGAAAGATACCTTTGCCATTGATGAAAAAGGGGGAGAGATTTATCATATGCAGAGGATAGAGGCAGAGGACAAAGGCATGGTTCCAGGGGGAGCATGAGTGATATGATTTCAATATTGCATCAGAGTGTTGCCATCAATGCCAAAGGGGGAGATTGTTGATTAAGGTTGGTTGTCATTGATGTCAACCCTTGAAGAAATTCCCATAGCACAAAGGTTGGGTAATGGACCCAAGATTGTTTGATGTAAAGATGACTCATTATTGTCTTGTCATGGTTGATAATAAGTAGAAATGTATGAACTCCAAAGTGGTCCCCTTATGGTGAAATCCCTCACGGGAAGACGCTTTATGGATTGAGTTATCCTAGAAGTATGGTTAGAGAACTCATGCTTATTTGTGGAATAATGAGATGAACGCTAGTGAATTTTTTAGTGAAACTATCCTATATGGATAGTGCTTGTCATTCCATTTCTGGTGCTATGTGGAATGTCACATAACTCCTCACGTTTAGAGAGTTATGGCCATGAGAAGTTGGAGAACCCAGGTTTGGGTAATGGACCCAAGATTGTTTGATGAATAACGGTATGAGTTTTGATATATTTTCAGGTAATACTATTCTATATGGATATTACATGTCATTCCATTTTTTGTGGTATGTGGAATGGCACATAACTCCTCACGGTTTGAGAGTTATGGCCTTACGAAGTTGGAGGACCCTCATATGTCATCTAGAAGCCCCAAAAGGTCAAAGTAGTCAAAGTGGTTTAAGGGATTTTAAAAGGTAAATAATAAAGTGAATTGATGAGTG
>ML781618.1:175715-191451 GCA_009831015.1 Picea engelmannii | reverse complement strand
CATAACTCCTCACGGTTTGAGAGTTATGGCCTTACGAAGTTGGAGGACCCTCATATGTCATCTAGAAGCCCCAAAAGGTCAAAGTAGTCAAAGTGGTTTAAGGGATTTTAAAAGGTAAATAATAAAGTGAATTGATGAGTGTAATATAATTCAAATTGAATAAAAAATAAATTAATTCAATAATAAATTTAATGGAGAAATTAGAAGTGGGTTAACCCTAAAATAAGGAAAGTGGGCAAAGTTGCCTAGAAGATGTTTTTAAGGAAGCTACTTGGAGAGTATAAATAAGAGGCAAGGCTCTCTCATTTAATAAACACTTGAGAATATTGAATACCTATAAGTTTATGAGATAACCAAAGGATATCTAAGCCGAATTTCTGAGGAAAGTGAAGAAAATAAGGTTGAAATTCAAGGAAGGATAAATTATTTTGATAATGTTTTCTAAGGTATGTTTTTTCAGGTCATCTCACCATTTTCGCAATAAAAAAATTTCTAGAATGATTCAAACCATGAAATTCCTATGACATTAAGGAAACATATCCAAGTATCTTTGTTAAAAAATTCATCTTGTGGGTCGTTTTATTTTTGGAGTTACACTCTGTGGAAAATAGGGTTTGTGGCTAGTCCTAAAACTAGTCAAAAACAGGTGTTTCGGGTAAAAACGTCATAACTTCTTCATAACAAATAAAAATTAAGACCAAATGTGTTGGTTATATTACAGTCCGTAGTATCGTTTGTAAT
Organism: Picea engelmannii; assembly: GCA_009831015.1. Taxonomy (NCBI): domain Eukaryota; kingdom Viridiplantae; phylum Streptophyta; class Pinopsida; order Pinales; family Pinaceae; genus Picea; species Picea engelmannii. Next base: position 190,710 of record ML781618.1, on the reverse strand, counting down.
AGTTTCATATCAATTCAACAAATATTCCATGCAGGTCATGCTCTACAAGGTCGCTCTCTAGAATAAGCCAGAATTCAGCAAGGTGTGCCATTCTTTCCATAACTCCTTTTCTGAGAGGTTCCAAGTAGTGACACCTGGAGGAATTGAAAAAAACACATTGAAGAACATTGTATATCAGTTTCATATATTTTACAAGTACAAATTTATGATTATTTCAAGTTAGGGTTGTTGACTAATCCAAAACTAGTCTTGTGAGACTAAAGAAACGTTTGATGAAAATGCTAGTCTCTTGTTGTTAAAGTTGAAGGTTTGCAGGTATGTGATCATATACATCGGATGTATTACAAATTTACAAATCATATTTGGATTATGAAATCGATGAGGTATTTTGGTTGAGGTACAAGTTGGGTACATGGTTGAGACAAGTAGTTCATGAGTGTGCACATACATGAGGTGTATAGTTGATGATGTTGGTACATATTGATGAGTCATAGTTGATGAGTACTTGACACATGATTGGTACATACTTGGTACATGGTTGGTTGCACTTGTTTATGGTACATGTTAATTAAATATTGTTTGGTACAGGTCGGTGCATGGTTGATGCACTTTTTTATGGTACAGGTTGATTACAGGTTGATGCATGGTTCAGGTTTATTGGTACATGTTTATAGTGGTATATCTCATAGTGATAGTGTGGAAGTGGTTCCATCATTCTACTTATACTTCAGGGTGGTTGGACGGGGCAAGGACAGGTGGTTGTAGCCACCTTTTGGTTGTAGCCGGAGAACATAGGGGGTTGTAGCCTCCTTCTGGTTGTAGCCAGAGAATTGGGGAGTTGGAGATTCCCTCATGTTGTAGCCTAAGAAACTAGGGGGTTGGAGCCTCCTTCCAATTGCAGCTGGAAAACAAAGGAATTTGGTGCTTCCAATGAATGTAATTCTTCAAGACATATAAGATAAAGAATTATGTGGTTTTCTCCCGATTTGGGTTTCCATGTAAAACATTGGTGTATTTTGTATGTGTGTGATTGTTCATTTCTTATTGCTCATTATTGGATAATAATTCTACATTGATATAACACTTGGATTATTTGGAGAAAAAGGATTATAATTACGCTATTATTGATTCACCCCCCCTCTCGATAATCCAACACATGTATCAACAAACATGTGAAAGAAATTATTTGGACATCCTCTACATATGGATTGGGACTCTATATGTAGGGGTGACAAAGAGAAAGGTTATCTAAATAGAATTCACACAGTTTATATCTCTCTTCTATGTTACTATCCAGATAAACTTCTACAAATGCCTTGGGAGTCTCAATGCAGGAATCAACCTATTGAGCTAAGCTTGTTATCTGAAATTTGTACCATTGTTCCTTAATGAACAATGTGTAGACTCAAGTTGACTACCTACAATTTAGCATCTCTTGAGATAATTGAGCCATACTTCTCAAGGATTCCCCTATGACCTATATTTTATCATTCTTAGAAGCTAACCCCCTCTTGGTTTCTTTTATTTCCTTCTTTAGTGTTTGGTTTTTATGACCCAAGGGGGGCATATATAGGGTTAAATGTATATGATATGACCCCAAGGGGGGGAATGTATGAGGATAAATGTACATTTTATGTGTAAATTTAATGTAATAGGTTCATCATAATAGTAAATGGGCCTCATATGTACGTGTGAATAGGTATATATAGAGATCATGTATTCATTATTGAGGGAGGTGAATTGTGATGTATGAATGTATTTGGTTATGTGGAGGAGGTTCTCCTATTATTTAAAGAGCCATTGTATAAATCATCTCTATTATCTATATTGGAGTTTTTCTCCATGCTCACATTGTTTTACATGGTGTGCTTTTTTTCTATTATGATATTTTAAGCATTTAATTCATTACATTTGGTATCGGAGTATCGATCCTAGGGTTTTTCTTCTTCAAGAAATTCATATTGGAATTTTCATTGTAACTTTTTGTATATAATGCTTCAAATAGAGAAAAATGGAGTTTATTTAGAAGACATATTAAGGTACTTGTGGTAAAAAAAATTATCTTCTGGGTCATCACACTTTCGAAGATATACCCTATGGATGATAGGGTTTTTTGACTAGTCCTATAACTAGTCTAGAACATATGTTCTAGGTAACATAGTTATACATTTTTCATAGAGGATCCAAATTTAGTGAGACCAATTGAATTTTAAATAGGAAATTCCATAGTATTTATGGTAGAAATTTCAAAACCGGTTATTTAATATTGGACACATGGCATTATGTACACGTTTGCTCTCTCAGAAAGGCCAAAAATCAGCAAGGTTTGGGAAAGTTACCATAACTTTCACTTGGCACATCCAATTTTGTCGATACGTGTGGCATTGTAGAGAAGAAATTTCATAGTAATATAGGCCAAAATTTCATAGTCATAGGGACTAAAGTTTCATAAATACATCAGAACGAAGGTCAACCAGAAGGATAGACTCCAAATCAAGGTTTCAAAGGTATGTTCACTTAAAACTATCATAAATTTTGATTGGGATGTCTAATTGAGTTGATTAAAAATACATTGGAAAGATAAAAGATAAAATATTGTATTGGAATAAGTATTATAACTATTGTAGATCATTATCCTGAATATACTAAGGTTGGAAGTTGATGATTATGGTTAGACCTCACTTAATAATCAATGGAAATACCCAGATTTACAGAAGATAAAGATAAACATGAAATCAATCCTATGGAATGGTTGAGGTTGATGAAGGAATATGATAGGAATCCTTTAACAAAAAGAATTTATTTTTTTGGTTAATCTTTAAAGTGGTGGGAAGAGCATCAATGAGGATACTAGATGGAACCTCTAATGGGAAGAATTTGAAAAACTCTTCTCAAATAAGAAATATATATAATTCAATATGAGTTAAAGAACAAAAAGAAGATAACAAGAAGAAGGGTGATAAGATATCTAAGATATGATACCTTAGTGAAACACTCATTAAGGAGGTTCAAAAATTAAAACAAGGAAATAGTGGCAAAGGGAAGTGGGAAAAGGATGAGTCAAAGGAAGAATTAAAAAAAAAAGATGAAGAAATAGGTAGATTAAAAAACCATAATAATAAAAAAACTATTGGATGAGTTCAAGATACTGAAAGAATAAAATAAGCATGGTTAAAATCATGAAAAGTAGGGATCTAGGATGAAGAGAATACCAAAATACTTTAAGGGGATATTTACAAGAAGGTTTAGGAATCCCTAAATATTGATGAGGTAAAATAAAAAATGCAAGCCAAAATTGAAGAAGGACATCAAAATTTGATAAATGGGGTGACATTTCAACTTCAAAAGGATAAAGAAGACAAGATTCAATAAGGTCGCCAAAAGATACTTGAAGAAGTTGAACTTCATCTAGAGGATGTACATGCCAAATATGATGGTATTATCTCCAAGGATAAAGTAATCAAAGACCAATAAAAGAGGATAGAGGAATCCATTGTCTCTGAAAAGAAGATAGATGAAATGTCTCTGCATAGTGAAGGAAAACCATCAAATGTGAAACCGTATCGACACCCTTATTACTAGAAAAGATGTCAAGGAAGACAAGAAGGTCGATATCAACATTATCAAGGAAGAAGATGGAATAATTATCAATTTTCATGGAACAATGCATCACAAAACCATAATTCAACCGTATACTATCATAGACAAACATATATTACAAATTGGGGAAGCTTCAACAACAATATTGTTGGAGAAATTTATATTTTTGACACACTAGTTCAGTGGAAGTTAACTCACTAGTTCTATTTTAGAATTTATATTTATACCATCACTATTATGCATGCATGCATTCCTAAGGAAATCAAATTGCTTGACTGCTTTTCTTAATTATGTAATGGTATTCCCTATATATGAGTGTATTCCACTCATTCATTGTATCATATTGATCATCATTGTATCAAGCATTCATTCATTGATCAACTCATTGGAGTAGTGTGAATATATTTTCTAATTCTTCCATATTGAATCTATCTTCCTTTCTTGATAATATTTATTTTTACTTACTTTATCTAGATCCTATGTGTAGGTTTCTATGAAACATTGACATGGTATCAAATATAAGTTGCTTGGAGCAAGCCATACAAGCCAGAGAATAAGGAAAATCGGAGTTTCGATGAGCAGAATCTGTGTAAAAGACAAAGGGAGTTCTCCAAAAATATTAACCTTCTAAGGAAACGACCCATACAAGAAGTAAACCAACCCATTATTCAAGTGGTTTTTCAACCATTTGGTGCAATTCCTCACCCTTTGCTTAGAAAGGAAGTTGGAAGATCGCCTCCTGAAAATGATACGAATTTTCCATTTAAAGTGACCTTTCTGTAGTGATTTATCCCAAAATGTTAACTTTCTAAGAAAATGGCTCCTGTGAGAAGTAAATTGACCTATTCTTCAAGTGGGTTTTAAACCATTTGGAAAAATGTCTAACCGTTTTCTCATAAAGGAAGTCGTAAGATAGCCTCCTGAAACTGATATGAATTTTTCATTTGATGTGACCTTTCTACAGTGATTTCTCAATTGTTTCACTTGCAGATTGAGAGTAAAATCTTATGGGTTTCTCAGACTCAGTTGGGAGAGAATCATTGTGATGGAGGAAAAATATGAATTTATATTGACCCTTCAGAGTCTGAATCTAAAACTTGTCAAAGAAGTTAGCAAACTTCGAGGTGAACAAGAGAGATCCAATATTTGTCTTCAAAACATGTGTACCTATTTTTCCAGGGATTTTGGACTCATTAGGAATCTAATGGAGGATCAAGAAGCTCAATTTGATACTTGGACCACCCACAATAATGAGATAGAGGAGAAATTCACTCTTCTCAATGAGCATTTTTTGGTTGATTTAAAAGAGAATGAAGATATTATTGCTTGTTTGCAGAAAGATCTATAACAGTCTCTTGCTTCTAATGTTGGTTTTTCATTGCTAAGTACTATTGAGCTTCCTTCACCAAATTTTGAGTTTCACACTCATCATTTTGGCTCAAAATTGATGCATGATATGGTATACATTGGTGGTGGCCTTGGAAAGAATGGACAGGGGATTGTACATCCAATTCAGCCTATGATGAGACCAGTAAAAGTTGGATTTGGTTTTGTTGGGACTTCATTTCCAGTAAAAAGTTGTCTCGATATTTCATCCATTAATACTCAATTTGTTCAATCACAAGATCCCATCACAAAATATGCCTATTCTATTGTTGAGTTGCAACATATTCCACCTACATATCTTATTGATACAGCTTTGTAGCTTTCACAGCCAGATTCGACACCAACTTCATCATTAGAGTTCCCATTTTCAAACTCTTCAGCACTTGCATCAGATTTTTTTGTAGAAAAAGACTCTTCAACAACAGCTACAGATTCTACATCCTCCATAGATTGACATCCTCGACATCATGATTGGAGACAACATTGTATTCCTTTCATGTATCCTCAACCTTTTGTCAGTTCCTCTTATTTAACTTATTGATGAAGAGGCGTATACAAAAACATCTTGGCAAGGTACCAACTCCAAGGATTATTTGTGGTTGGCTTGATGATTGGTCATGGCATCATTTGAGAAAAAAATTTAGGATATCTTATAAATGTGTTTCATCCACGATACATGGGAACCATTCTAATTTCTCTTGACTTAACTAATTATGTCGCCTTTACAATTCCATTCACCATTATTTTGATGACTTTTATGGTGTTTGCTTCTATGTTTTGGAAGCACTCTAACTAGCCCAACCATCTTGGTGTAAGCTAGCACCATAATGTTTGGAGAGATGTGATTGTTGTCAATTAGTATCAGCTACAACATTTCAGCTTCAGCACACTCATTGAAGCAGATTATGATATGTCATCGTCAAATCATGCTCCATTGACTTGTCATTTTTTCTTGGTTTTGGAGACTGTCTACCTACCACATGGTGGATCTCATCTGTTCTTTTCTTCTTTTGATGCATTGTCTTTTGAGAGGGGGGGGGGGTGCGGGGGTTGTTCCCATGTGGTTTTCCATCTTTCCTCATTTTTATTCAATGTTCATTAGTTGTGTTGTACATGAGTACCTAATATGGCCGAGTTGTCGGGACTCATTTTTAATCCATAGTGATGTTCAGGGGGGGTGTTGGAGAAATTTCTATTTTCGACACACTATTTCAGTGGGAGTTAATTGACTAGTTCTATTGTAGACTTTCTATTTATACCATCAATATTATGCATACATGCATTCCTAAGGAAATATAACTTCTTGGTTTCTTTTCTTAATTATGGAATGGCATGCCCTGTATATGAGTGTATTCCACTCATTCATTGTATCATATTGATCATCATTGTATCAACCATTCATTCATTGATCAGCTCATTGCAATAGTGTGAATATATTTTCTCATGCTTCCATATTGAATCTCTCTTCCTTTCTTGATAATATTTGTTTGTACTTGTTTTAGCTAGATCTCATGTACAGGTTTCGATGAAACATTGAAAAATACATGGAATCAAGGGAAAGAAAATTATGCAACTAGCCACCAAGGATTACAACCAAAAATAATTTATTTTGGATAGATGGATCATCATCAATTGAAATAAGAAAGAATAAACATAAGAAAATCATATTACTTGGTTTTGTCACATGTGAATCATTTAATTGGAAATATTTGAGGACAAAGCTTTTTGGAGGGTTCTATGTTATGAGCCAAGAGGGGAATATATAATGTTAAATGTATATGATATGACCCCAAGGGGGGGAATATATGTGGCTAAATGTATATGTAATGTGTAAATATATATGTAAGAGGTTCGGTCTAATAGTAAAGGGGCCTCATGTGTAGGTGTGAATAGGTATATATAGAGATCATGTATTCATTATTGAGGGAGGTGAATTGCAATGTATGAATGTATTTGGTTATGTGGAGGATGTTCTACTATTATTTAAGGATTTATTGTGTAACTCATCTCTATTATCTATATTGGAATTTTTCTCCATGCTCACATTGATGCACATGGTGTCTACTTTTGTTTTGTTATGATATTTTAAGCATTTGATTCATTACATTGGATTAGAATGATTTAGCACCAGATGCTCAGGAAGAGTTGGTAGAGGACATAGTTTTGTAGAAGCATTCGACAACTACAATAAAGTGACAGCATGACCTTTGGAAGGTTGGGTTGAAAGGACAACTTCCAGGTAAATCAAAGTGGTACTCCAGGGAGAAGGTAGAAGGAAAATTTCCTCACCTCATTGAGTAAATATTTTGGGGACCAAAATCCTCCCTAAAATGGAAGGTATGATCCATATTGGATCATTATATTATTTTATATATATATAGATGTTTTCATAGTAGAAAAGGTTGGAGGAATTAGCTTGCAGGATTATTTTAGTGGCAGGTCTCGGTTTGGAAAATTGGGGTCTAGAACCTTCCAAAGCCATTTTTAGGCATCAAATGCATTTTGGGGAGTTCAAAATTTCATAAGATAGATAGGACCCTGTGAAACTATTCTATATATTGACACCTTTCCAATTGTGCAAAAATTGTGTCAATCGGAGCTCGTATGCAAAAGTTATGTGTCTCGCAAGTTGACCTACCATGTTGACCACCATGGTACAAGAGTATTCCATGTCATCCCCCATTACTCACGCATATGGGGGCTATGTGTTAAATTATGAGCTTGATTTCTTATGTGGATTAATTCTTTTATTTTCTTCAATACTTTGATTCCATCTTAATATACTTCAACAATTCCAAATCATAATCGAATAGCGATAATTATGTAGATAAGTAAACATGCATATCAACAACACATATACCCTAGGGAAACCCTGTACAGGGAGAAAAACCCCAAAAAACAATATTCCTTTATTGCATTAATAATGTAAGATCTCTTACAAATATCCACCATGAATGTTCTTCTCTCAAAGATCTTTCCAAGATGACTCTAGCCTGACAAAGACTTACAAGACCTTGTTGAAATACACCTCTGATATGTTGCCTCTTTATCACTGATGTGATCCTCTATTACTTCAACCTCACCCTGCATATGAAAACTATGTTTCAAAACTGTGTTGCAGAACTATATTGAAGAGAGGGTTTGACCTCTTCTTATATAGGCTGAAGAGGGGAAGAGGGGAAGCTCGAAATAGTAACATGATTGCATGCATTAAACATAACTCAGCTTCATGCTTTCGTTCAAACTTAGAACTAGACTTGAGATTGGTTACAACTCAGCTTTACACTTTAGTTCGAACTTAGAACTAGACTTGAGATTGGTTACAACTCAGCATTACACTTTAGTTTGAACTTAGAACTAGACTTGAGACTGACATGCTTTAGTTCGAAGTTAGAACTAGACTTAAGACTTTAGTTGCAACTCAACATTACACTTTAGTTCTAAAGTAGAACTAGACTCAAGACTTTAGTTGCAACTCAAAATTACACTTTAGTTCTAAAATAGAACTAGACTCAAGACTTTAGTTGCAACTCAACATTACTAAAATAGAAATAGACTCAATACTTTAGTTGCAACTCAACATTACACTTTAGTTCTAACATAGAACTAGACTCAAGACTTTAGTTGCAACTCTTGACAAGGCAATTCGAAATTCTCTTCAGGGTGGATAATGTTTACACGTGCCAACGCACTAGATCAATACAATTACATAATTTTCAATATTAGGAATATTGTTTGTTTCTGTCTCATAGGAATTTTACATTCAACCTAAATTTTTCTAGATACCTTGACTTTTTCTCATGGCTCACAAGGTTTGACTAGGCTCACAGAGGTTGTATGTTCCCCCTATCTTTTGCACTAGTCTGTCTATTCTCATAGAGGTTGTATGTTCCCCCTGACTTTTGCACTAGACTGTATATGCTCACAGAGGTTGTACGTTCCCCTTGACTTTTTCATTAGACTCACATAGCATCTCGTTCATCCTAACTTTTGGTTTGACTCATAGAGGTTGTACATTCCCCCTGGCTTTTGTCAATACCTCACAAGACTAGTTGATTCTCCAAATCTCTCTGGCTAGCCTCAGGGTGGCCCATATGGCCTCTCATTGGAGAATGACTGTCAATGCTACCAAATTTAACACTCCCTCTCAGTGAGGGAGTCATTCTTAGCCACACCAAGCTTTCCTCTCGGTTGCACAAACTATCTCGAGGTCAGAGGCTTGGTTAGGATATCAGCTACCTCCGTGCTTGTGGCTATGCACTGTAACTTTACAGTTTTTCTCTGGACCAAGTCTCAGATGTAGTGGTACCTCATGTCAATATGTTTTGACCTATCATGAAATACCAAGTTCTCTGTCAATTTTATGCAACTTTGATTATCACAGTGAACCATCGTCGTCTCGAGCTTGTCACCAAACAATCTAGAAACCAATTTTTTGAGCCATATTGCTTCCTTGCTAGCATCACTTGTTGCAATGTACTCAACCTCTATTGTACTATGTGCAATGGATCCCTGCTTTCAGCTCGACCAAGAGATCATAGCAGATCCCAAACTGAAATAGTATCTGGAATTACTCTTCTGATCCATTGGGCTTCCTGCCCAGTCAGCATCTGCATACCCATGCAAAAATAAACCACCACTGGATGTATATCTCAAACCATAAGTAATGATCCATCTAAGATATCTCAAGATGTGATTTGTTTCCGCCCAGTGTCTCTGTCTCGGTTTAGTCATGAACTGACTCATTGCAATGATTGCATAGCATATATCTGGCCTAGTGTGGATCATGTACATCAATGATCCAATCAGCTGCCTATACATGGTGGGATCCACCAAATATGAACCTGTATCAAAATCATGCAGCTTCCTCGGGTTGGTAACCATCGGAGTAGACATGGATTTGCAATCCATCATACCAAACCTCTTTATTACATCCATTGTGTATTTTCCTTGTGCCATAAATATATCGCCATGTCTTTGCCACACTTCCAATCCTAGGAAGTAATGCATCAATCCTAAGTCTTTCATCTCGAATTCTAAGGTTAGCTCCCTCTTACACTAGGATATTATCCCTTCATCTCCTATTAGAAAGAGATCATCAACATACAGTATTAGTATAACAGGTTGGTTTCCTCTTACCTTGAAGTACAGATTTAGCATCACTTTTCTGAAAGCCATCAATCATGTCATACCAAACTCTAGGAGCCTACTTAAGACCATACAAGGCCTTCCTTAGCGTGCATACATGAGTGCCTTTTTTATGCAGTATAAAACAATCTAGTTGTTCCACAAACACCTCATGTTCAATATTTCCATTCAAGAATGTTGTTTTTACATCCATCTGATGTAGCTTCCAACCAAGTACGGAAACTAAACAAATAATAGCTTGAATGGAGGTATACCTGGCTACAGGAGCAAAAGTCTCTTTGTAGTTGATTCCTTCTTTCTGATTGAAGCCTCTATCTACAAATCTTGCTTTGATATTTTCCACACTTCCATCAGCTACATGTTTGATCTTATAGATCCATTTGGAAGAAACCACTGATTTTTGTTTTGGCCTTTGCACAATGTCCCAAATTAGAGAAGCAATTGAAATCCACAAACACCCAAACAACCTAAACAGAGACAAAGGCCTAGAATTAAATGATAATTGGTTCCCCTTATCCATAAAAATAAAGAAAATAACAGATAAAGTGACTCTAAAACTAACCTTCCCTTAAAATCAATTTTATTTAAAATTAAACTTTTCACCTAATTAAACTTTTTACCTGATTAACACCATTAATAAAAAATCATAACGTTAAATCTAGTATTAGCACCAACAAATAATCTTACACACTAATCCAACCCCATACAACTTTATCTATTAAAACTTAATACTCCTAACCTATAAAAGACCTTAATTTATTCTTATTCTTTTACTTAACTTATTAACAATTAATCAAAATAAACAAACACACCTAAAAACACTAAATTAATTCTAAAACAATTCTACACTTTAAAACCTAAAACCACCTTCAAAACATTTTAATTAATAGATTTTAATAAAAATTTAAATAATTTCTAAGAAAACCCCTAAATGAACCCTATTAAACCTTAAATTAATTGATTCACTCATATTAATCGATTTAATTAAAATAACCTTAATAAATCTTAATAAACATTTTAATAAAAAATTAATAAAATATAATAAAATTAAAATTAAAATAAAAAAACCCTAATTAAACCTAAATTAAACCTAATCCAATCCTCACCATAAAACTCCAAGTGACACATAATTTCCCCTGCACACTTAGTATCAGTATTTATAACCAACTCTTCCCTCTAATTAGAACTCGGGCTTCTTGTCCTGATGATGGATCCTGATATGGATCTGAAACGTCAACAATCCATTGACAATACTGTGGTCTCTCCAAACACACCTAAAAACACTCCTCGCCATAGAAATCTCATCAAACAAACCTATATTCCTCAAGAATGGCATCCTTCCATACTTGTAATTTATCTGCTTCTTCAAATGAAGAAGGTGCAGCATCACTAATGTTGCTCATCAGTGCAACATAGCCTCCAAACCTATGAGGCCTCTTCCTTTCCCTGGAAGTTCCTTTGGGAGAAGCTATCCTTTCTGCTTCTCGCACTATTTCTTTAAGCCACCCTAGCTTCCTTTTGGCTGGAGTTTCTTCAAGAGTTCTTTCTAACACTTTAGTGGGTTTAGGGGCTCATTACTTGGCCCTTCATGAGGTTCCTCCCTCTGATCATCTAACTCTTCATTTTAAGAAGAGGGTGAAGCTGGTTGAACTGCTTCTGAATCCTATTGAAGCTCTCTAGATTTCTTAAATGTGGCTTCCTCATGGAAAGTCACATATTTTCTTACCTCTATTTGCCTCTGACCTGGTACATAAATCCTGTAAGCCTTGGAGTTCTCACTGTACCCCACAAACACCCCTTTCTTGTATGAGGGTTCCATTTGTGTCCTCTTTTCCTTAGGGACATAAATATACACAGGACATCCAAATATCCTTAGATTCCCTACTTCAGGTTTTATCCTTGAGAAGACCTCTTCAAGAGTCTTGTCCTTCAAAATAGCATGTGGACACATGTTTTGAATATACACAACAGTGGAGGTAGCTTCTACCCATAAATAATTTGGTAGATCCTAGTCAAACATCATTTCTTTCGCTGCCTCATAAATTGTCTTATTTTTCCTCTCAACAACTCCATTTTGTTGAGGGTTATATGGAACAGTCAACTGTCTCTTGATTCCTGCCAACTTGTAGAAATCCTCAAACTGGAGAGATTCAAACTCTCCTCCATTGTTTGTTCTAAGGATTCGGATGTGTTTCCTTGTCTGCTTTTCAATAAAAGTTTTACTCTTTGAATTTATCAAATGTGTCACTTTTAGCTTTAGGAAAAAATATCCAACATTTTCTTGAGTAATCATCAATAAAAATGACATAATAAAAACAATCATTGAGTGAGGGAGATGACATGGGACCACATACATCAGAATGAACCAGATTTAATATGCCTTGAGCTTTGTTGTCACTACTAGGAAATGCTTTCTTTATATTTTTACCTAGCATGCATCCCTTACAAATTTCATTTTTAATAAGAGAAATAGAGGGCATGCCACATACCATGTTTTGTATATCTGGAAGAGATTTGTAATGAAGATGTCTAAGTCTTATGTGCCACAACTCATTGGATCTAGTCGCATCATGAGTTAATGCATGAACTGACTTTCCTAACACGATGTACAGTCCTCCATTGCGAGGTCCAATGGGTTCTTATGTACTTAAGTGGCTACCTTTAGCCCATAGTAGTGTCTTCTTGTCCTTGAATATCACCCAATATCCCTTTTCCTCAAAGGTTGCAACTGATATTATATTCTTCTTGAGCCTTGGAACATATAATACTTCATCAACATGAAGTCTAGCCCTAGATTCCAATCTGAAGGAGATAGAGCCTACTCCCTCTATATTGTAACATTTTTCATCCCCAAGCTCGACCTGCTCTGCAAAATATTTTGTCTAGAAATATGAGAGGATCTCCTTGTACCATGTCATGTGCTTTGATGCACCACTATCTACTAACCAAGTTTTCGGACCCGTGGAAACTGAGTTGGATAAGGCAGAAACCAAATAATATCCCTTCCTATTTTATTTCTGATTTCTTTTGAATTCATCATCCTCAGCAGTTAAGGCATGATGTTTCCCTTTCCTAGGATATTTCTTTCTAAACCAACAATCTTTAGCAAAATGACCCAACTTATTACAACTAAAGCATTTAATCTTAGATGTATCAATATTCTTGCCTTTGAATGTACCTTTGGTGTTTGGCTTCCACTGAGTGCCTTTCTTCTTTCCCTTGAATCTTGATGCTAAGGTTGAGTGTTGTTCTTTCGTTGGCTCACTCAGGGTAGTTGTGTGACTCTCCTCCTGGAGGAAATCATGCCATAACCTCTCAAACCTGGGTTGAATCTCTCTCCCACTTACACTGGATAAGAAGGTCTCCCATGAAGAAGGAAGACCATCAAAAATGGCTTGCACTAAATCATCATCGTCCACTGTCACTCATGTGACCAAAAGCTGATCTCTGATCTGAGCTATCCTAGAACAGAAAGATGCCACTGATTCACCTTTCTCCATCTTCAAATACTTAAGCTTGTGCTTAAGTTTTCTCTTCTGACTTGAAGCATGTTTCTCATACAGATTCACCAAGGTATCCATACAGTCCTTGGAATTCATCAATGAATACATTGTAGGCATTATATTGTCTTTGACTGAGTCAAATATGATTCACTTGGCCTTTCTTGACTCTTCATGAAGGTCATTCTTCATGCATTATTCGTGGGTTCCTTCACCACTGTGGTCACATACTGCTCAAGATCATGCTCCTGCAAGATATTTGTTATCCGGAGCTTCCACACATTGAAGTTGGTAGCTCCTTAGAGCCTATCCTTAGCCCTGACTGAAATGGAGGATGCCATGGCCCTCACACTAGAAACTTAATCAAGCTTGCTTGGATCTATGTGTACCTACTGTTGCACTTCAACACGTTTAACACACCCTATGCTATGATACCATGTTAAATTATGAGCTTGATTTCTTATGCGGATTAATTCTTTTATTTTCTTCAATACTTTGATTCCATATTAATATACTTCAACAATTCCAAATCATAATCAAATATCAATAATTATGTAGATAAGTAAACATGCATATCAACAACACATATACCTTGGGGAAACCTTGTACAGGGAGAAAAAACCCAGCAAACAATATTCCTTTATTGCATTAATAATGTAAGATATCTTACAAATATCCACCATGAATGTTCTTCTTTCAAAGAGCTTTCCAAGATGACTCTGACCTAACAAAGACTTAAAAGACCTTGCTGAAATACACCTCTGATATGCTTCCTCTTTATCACTAATGTGCTCCTCTATTACTTCACCCTCAACCTGCATATGAAAATTGTGTTTCAAAACTGTGTTGCAGAATTGTATTGAAGAGAGGGTTCGACCTCTTCTTATATAGGCTAAAGAGGGGAAGATCGAAACAGTAACCTGATTGTATGCATTAAACATAACTCAGCTTCATGCTTTAGTTCAAACTTAGAACTAGACTTGATATTGGTTACAACTCAACTTTACACTTTAGTTCGAACTTAGAACTAGACTTGAGATTGGTTACAACTCAGAATTACACTTTAGTTCGAACTTAGAACTAGACTTGAGACTGACATGCTTTAGTTCTAACTTATAACTAGACTTAAGACTTTAGTTGCAACTCAACATTACACTTTAGTTCTAAAGTAGAACTAGACTCAAGACTTTAGTTGCAACTCAACATTACACTTTAGTTCTAAAATAGAACTAGACTCAAGACTTTACTTGCAACTCAACATTACACTTTAGTTCTAACATAGAACTAGACTCAAGACTTTAGTTACAACTCTTGACAAGGCAATTCGAAATTCTCTTCATGGTGGATAATGTTTACATGTG
>ML781618.1:164451-175665 GCA_009831015.1 Picea engelmannii | reverse complement strand
TCTTACAAATATCCACCATGAATGTTCTTCTTTCAAAGAGCTTTCCAAGATGACTCTGACCTAACAAAGACTTAAAAGACCTTGCTGAAATACACCTCTGATATGCTTCCTCTTTATCACTAATGTGCTCCTCTATTACTTCACCCTCAACCTGCATATGAAAATTGTGTTTCAAAACTGTGTTGCAGAATTGTATTGAAGAGAGGGTTCGACCTCTTCTTATATAGGCTAAAGAGGGGAAGATCGAAACAGTAACCTGATTGTATGCATTAAACATAACTCAGCTTCATGCTTTAGTTCAAACTTAGAACTAGACTTGATATTGGTTACAACTCAACTTTACACTTTAGTTCGAACTTAGAACTAGACTTGAGATTGGTTACAACTCAGAATTACACTTTAGTTCGAACTTAGAACTAGACTTGAGACTGACATGCTTTAGTTCTAACTTATAACTAGACTTAAGACTTTAGTTGCAACTCAACATTACACTTTAGTTCTAAAGTAGAACTAGACTCAAGACTTTAGTTGCAACTCAACATTACACTTTAGTTCTAAAATAGAACTAGACTCAAGACTTTACTTGCAACTCAACATTACACTTTAGTTCTAACATAGAACTAGACTCAAGACTTTAGTTACAACTCTTGACAAGGCAATTCGAAATTCTCTTCATGGTGGATAATGTTTACATGTGTCAACACACTATATCAATACAATTACATCGTTTACAATATTAGGAATATCGTTTGTTTCTATCTCATAGGAATTTTACATTCAACCTAACTTTTTATAGATACCTTGACTTTTTATCATGGCTCAAAAGGTTTGACTAGGCTCACAGAGGTTGCATGTTCCCCCTGACCTTTGCACTAGTCTGTCTATGCTCATAGAGGTTGTACATTCCCCCTGACTTTTGCACTAGATTGTTTATGCTCATAGAGGTTGTACATTCCCCCTGACTTTTGCATTAGACTCACATAGCATCTCATTTTTCCTAACTTTTGGTTTGACTCACAGAGGTTGTACGTTCCCCCTGGATTTTTTCAATACCTCACAAGACTAGTTGATTCTCGAAATCTCCCTGGCTAGCCTCATGGTGGCCCATATGGCCTCTCATTGGAGAATGACTATCGATGCTGCCGAATTTAACACTATCCAGGTATGTAATTTCAATAATATTCTAGATGTTCCATAACCATATATCATTTTAGGTTTGAGAAAGTCAAAAACCTACCCCTAGATGCATGTCGAGCTATGTTAAATACCAGGCCACTAGGAGGAGAAGGGGTTCAATTATATGTTATTGTATTTTTTTCCATAACATAGAAGAACAACTAGGAGTGGTAAATTAGAGAGTACAATAGATGGTTTTAATGTTCTATAGTATCCTAGCATGCCAAAAGTCTTGGGTAACTCCATAGAGAGTGCCTTCTCCTTTGTACTTGCATTATTTACATACCAAAGAAAGAGAGCAGAGTGGCCTCACCTTCTAGCTGGGTTTTCTCCCGTAAGGATTTCCTAGAGAAAATGTTTGTGTTATTTTTTGGATGGTGTGTGATTGTGTTTTATTTTTCTCTGTTTTCTGGATTTTATCTATTTCATACATAATCATAAAATCAGTAACTAAATATTCTGGAATCTAAAGGAATTTAACCTTCATAGTGTAGATCTCAATTTTATTTATCAGATCTATTGTGAAGAACTATTCCATTGTAATATCCATGACAGTTTACATATCATATTGGTATCATAGAAGGCACTAAATATAGCATGGTCCATTCAAATTGTTGACTAAGAGAAGGTGATATAGGAAGGGATTTTACCCCTAAAACATAGGTCCCTGATTATAGGGATCCTAGACACACAAGCACTTCAATCAAGGATTAATTGAAGGGTTAATTGTTGTAATATTTTAGTATAAGTAGTAGCTAATGGCTATCCCTAGGGATTTAATCATTTTTGTAACATACCCAACCCCCTAAGTAGTATTAAGGAGGTGGGGTATCCAAAATTTTCATATTTAAAATCAACTCAAACATCACCTTTAATATTACAAAGGCATTATACTCATCTCAATTCCAAGATCCAAGCAAGAATTTATGTCCCTTTAAATTTTTCTAAGGGCTCTCATCTCTCCTACCATGTTATCATCCATATACGTGACATGTCATACATGCCTATATGGAAATCATATGGGTCCATGTCATCTCTTGTATGTACATCCTTTGGTTTTCACAATTACCGAGGAAAATTTCTTACTTAGTGAGGCTTATCACTTCCCTGAGAAGTTTCTTATGTGCACCATTTTTCACCTCCTCGAATCTTCTCATCGCATCTAAAAAAAATTCATGTACGACATATCATACTTGAGAATATTATCTCTCTCGTGATGAAGGTTCTTTCTTTTTTCATTGCACCGCAAGAAAACATGTTTTTTCATGACAAGGGGAGACTCTTCCTCTATATTATGTCATGTGAAAAGTTCTATATTTGTGACATGTTGTTATAGTCCAAAAATGACTTATCTGTGCATACAAGACATTAGCCTTTCCACTTACATACTTTGTCAAAATATTGTTGAGGCTTTCTCTTAAAAAACCATTTTTTTGGATAGTGTATGTGCCCTGCTGCACTAATATCCCACGTACACATGTGTGTTGCATGATAGTTAACCCATGTACATGCACAAGTTGCATGCTAGTTATCTCGTGTTTACCTACAAAAGTTGCAAAAAATATAAAATTGCATGGAATTCGGCGGAGTTTATGGGCTACAGAGGGTTTCCTAACCATTTTACCCCTTGTGTCTCTTCCCCAAACCAAATAACTATCTTTTTCTCATATAAAAAGAGGTATTGGGGTATCATTTAGAAATACAAGCAAGATAATAAGAACACTTTGTGAAAATCACTTCCCCTTCTTAGCCCAAGATTTGCATCCTATTTTGATTTTTGGCCTCAGCCTTCCCCTCTAGCCCTTTCTCCTTGTGCAACCCTTCCTCCTTCCC
The DNA here is from genome assembly GCA_009831015.1 of Picea engelmannii. Classification (NCBI taxonomy): domain Eukaryota; kingdom Viridiplantae; phylum Streptophyta; class Pinopsida; order Pinales; family Pinaceae; genus Picea; species Picea engelmannii. The sequence continues at coordinate 172,656 of ML781618.1, read as the reverse complement.
TAGGTGATAATTTGGTTGTGGGACGCTAACGTGGGATTGATGCACTTGGGGCCACGATAGAGAATCTTAGACCTAGTTCATGGAGCGATTGTCAATAAAGGTAGTAATCCTTTTTATCTTAAAATTGAATGAAAGAATTCATTCTTGTCCCAAAACACTATGTCTACATGATTTTGTTGATTTGTGCATTTATGTCTATGTCTAAACTTTTGAAGTGATTAGTATAGATAGCATATGTTGTTGTGGTGTAATCCTAACCTTTTGTAGGTCATCTTTGGGAGGAGACTAGTAATCTCAGAGGCAACAACAAGCGAAAGAGGTCGACACCAACTGCAAGGACTAAACATGCATTCATTAATCCTCTTTCATTTCTTTATCATCACTTAGTTTAGTTGGTTTTGTGGTAGTTTGAGGGTAGAACTGTCTTTTAAGGTAGTTGGTGCACTTCTTTTACCTTTGACCCAGTATAGGGGGATTTTCTCTTTAGTAGAATTGGCGACTCCACTAGGGAGTCTCTTTAGGGTCCTTTGGGAGATCTTGGTTTGGTTTGATTTTTAGTTGTTTCTGAGTATTCTAAGTGTCATGAGTCAGGTTGGGTCTCTGTTCACCTTCTTGGTGCCTACCAACTTCCCTTGCCCAAGTTGTCTATCCAAAAAAAATCTTCTTTTTTTTATTTGCAAAGGTGTACGCACCCTATTCTCTATACAACACGCGTACATATTCGTTCTGAATTATACACAGCCCGAGTACATACACAAGTTGGTCGTTCACAGAATGCGTCTCTGTTGTTTTGGAGAATTTTTTCAAAATATTTTCCTTTTCTTTCAGGAAACTTGTGGTTCCCATGTCTTCTTGAGTTCTAGAAGGTTTTGTTGTTTGGGGTTTGGACAATTTGTAGGCTTAGATTGTTTATGAAATAACAAAAGGAAAACATCTTGTCTCTCTATGTTTCCAAGCATATTTGGCTTATTTTTAGCTTGAATTTTAGCAGTTTCTTTTAGCATCTTTTGTTAGTTCTTCTTTGATTGGAAGAAGAAAAATTAAAAATTAAAAAATGAGTTTTTTATGCCTCTTTCTTTCTTTGCATTTTCTTTGCATTGTTATTTGAAAAAGAAAAAGAAATTAGCATACGGTTATGTTTTCATCTCATATTGAAAGCATTTCAAAAGAAAAATACGAAAGAAAATCCTTTCATTTTCTCTTTTGTTTCACTCGAAAGTTGCATTGTGCATTTTGCATAGAAAGGAGAAAAGATTGTAACTTTATGTTTGAAGGATTGTTCATGCATTTTCTTTCTTGAAACTCTTTTTCATTTGAAGGATTAGTGTAAAGTTTTATTTTCTAGTGTTCTTATAAGTTTCATTTTTTGCAAGAGTCTCAAACAACATAAGTTGCACTTCCATTCCTTGAGTAAGAAAAGACCCTAAAATGAACACACTAATCTAAAATATATTAGTAACACTTTTTCTAGGGTTCACCAATAGCTTAGGTTAGGGCCTTGGATTAGGTGTGGAGAGGTAAACTCTTCAAGGCCAACCAAAACTTAACTTAGGTATCTATGCTAGGGTGTGAAAAATCCACTTTATAATTATTCAATCCGGGAAGCTCCTCTAACACAGGATTCAAACACAAGGCCGCATAGAGGATGGTGATAAAGATATCCACTCCTGATCCTAACAAAGCATTTGGGAGAGTATGTATTGGGGGTGAATCCTATAGCGTTACTGTCCTGACTTGTGTCATACCTCTCAGACACTTGGATCCATCCAAGGTACTCTAATATTTATTTTGGACTTGTTGTGATTCAAGCCTCAAGAGGAACTTCGTGCTTAGTTACCCTGCCCATACACTCAATCGGTTGTCGATTGTACCCCCTGGTTTTTTATTACAAGTTGGTGGCCTAGTTTCCATTATATAGGTTGACACACAGGTGACTGCGAGGGGTGTATCACGATACCTGAGGCAGACTTTGTACTCTCTGGGAGACACCCAAAGGGACCATCGGTTGGAGCTTTGGATAACTTCTTCTCATGGAAATTTGTTTGCCTTTTTGAATTCTTTGGATGATTAGGACTTCATCTCCCTGGGTCGAAACCATTCAGAAGGGTCATTTTTTTGGTTTGTATCTCTTTATTATTTTTTCTTAGTGGTGTGCTTAGATCTCCCTAGTTTTCCATAGTGAGTTATTCATTCATTTCTTTGGGTCTCTAAATTAATGTGGTAGACTGCCCACTCCATCGGTCATGAGGACTTGTTGGTCTTCTTCTTAGAAACGTGGAGCCGCCTCTTTATAGGCGTTTTTTTTTATACCATTGGTTCACTAGAGTCAATGTGTGAGACTTTTACAAACTTGAACGATCCCGCAAGAGAAGAACCTATTCATAACATCTTCATGGAAAACTTTTATGATGATACCAACCAAGCAACCCCTTCACAAGGGGATTCTTTTTATTTTCCTTTCTTAGGAAACATTGGTGTCCCTTTGATGGCCACATTGTACATTTTTGGGTTGAATGTGGAACTACCAGTTTGGTTGGGTACCATTCAAAATGTCCATAATGCTCTTGATGCTTCTTAGTTAGTCACCTTATGTCATGGGAATCATGTTGATGTCCCTTCATAAGAAAATTATTCTCCCCCTCCTTCTTCCTTCTCTGTTGAAAGTCCAGCTACTAGTAACCAGAAGTCTAAATGAAATACAAATAGGAAGAAGAAATCACCAACCTCTACAAGTCATGCTGGATATTTCCACCTAGTCCCTATGAGTCATACTGGAGTTCAAAAACCAACCTTTGTTAATCATGTTGGAGAGTTTTTAACAACCTCTATGATTCATGTTGAGTACAAGAAACCGACCACTTCTAGTCATGCTCGGAGAATTGATTCTATTGAGAAACCTATATGGATAGTACGTAATCCTAAGTTCCCTTATAAGATTTGCAAGGGAGATCACCTTACTCATTTATTCCCTAGCCTTCCAGACACAAGAATATTGTGGTCCATCTCTGCAATCTATTTTGATTCTGAGTCTTATGATGTTTCCTCACAAATCTATTCATCCTTTGGTTGATGAAGAGATCATGATGATGCAATCTTCAGCCGATCCCACTCCTCTTTTGGGTGGTAATGCAACTTCAAAACATGTTATCTCATAGTCTATTCAACTAGTGGTTGACAAAGTGGTCACACTGGTGCATTCTTTGGTTGATCCCACTCTTCTCTTGGAAAGTGTTGAGTCTACTAAAGTGGTCGCGTCAATGCAATATTCAGTTGATCCCACTCTTATCTTGTAGAGTTTCGATTCTACCAAAGTGGTCATGCCAATGCAATATTTGGTTGATCCCACTCTTTTGATGGGGAGTGATGTGTCTATCAACTGTGTTTTTAGCATTTCCAGTTCAGTACTTTCATAAAAAAGGGGCATTCTGCTCACTTAGAGAACACCCCCTCCAAGCCTTAGGATGGTTTCATTTGATTGGAATGACCTTGTTGAGCCTCGTCTTCCTTCTTCTGCACCCTTTCAAATAAGGGTTGAAGTTAATTCAAAAAACATTTACCAATGTATTGTAGATGAAGGAGCCTCCACAAGTATTTTATCCTCCTCAGATTGGAAAGATTTGGGTTCTTCGGAGCTTGTGTCTACTTCGCATGAGTTTTTCGATTTTGACAAATGGCCCAGTGAATATTTGGGATTTATTCCTCAGTTACCTATCTTGTTAGGTGGGAAGACTATCCATGTCGATGTTATAGTGGTGCAAGGCCCGTTAGATTTCAATATGCTTCTCAGGTGTGATTATGTATATTCTATGAATTTTGTGTTGTCTACACTCTTTTGGGTGATGCATTTCCCTCGCAATGGAAGCATTGTCACCACTGACCAACTGGCATCTGATAATCACCATCCTAATTCGACGTTATTTCAGGTTGCCCCTTTATATGTTCCTATTGTTCGTGTAGACTCTACCCCACCATGGAAAAATTGTGTGGCATCTTATCCTCGGTGTTTAATTTCTCCTGAGTGGGAACTTGTTCAATCATGTTTTCATTTTCGAGACATGGTCTCGGCAATTGATCACTTTTGTTATCCAATGGACGAATGGGATCCCTTGCTTCCCCCTCTTCGTCCGAGTGGTCTTGATTCTCCTATCGATTTTGATATCACTGTTTGAAGATCCTTAAGCCCTCGTGTTTTTTATTATTCATTGATAGACTCTGCCAGTCCTGGACAGAACCTCCATCTTCATATGGAATATGGTCAATTTACTTCTCCCTTTGGGATTTTTAACCCTCCTCGTTTATGTGATTTCTCATATTTTGAATTGCCTTCGGATGAGGCTATCCTTGAAGCCATGACTATGGTTTCTATACCGTGGGAAGACTTGCACTATGGTTTTGTTTTCTTCTCTTTTGGGAGACTTTCCGAGTTGACTATCAAAGAGACTCTTGGTCAGAGCCTAGCAGCGGGATCTACCTAAAATAGTACTACACATGAGTTGTAAGGTTGTGTGGTGCTTTGTACCATATTGTACAGTCCAGGTTTGTTGTTTTCAAGTTTTTAATTCAGCAGAACCTCTTATTTTCCAAAGTTTATATCGATATTGGATCTATTAACTTCTAGATGAGTGTTATTGGCCTTATATGAAGGATCTTGGAGAAATTTTTTCTTTGAATTTTGTTCATCATATCGATCTGTTCTGATAGGTATTGACCTAAAAATAGGCATATAGGTTAGGTTTTTCCCTACTTGCAATATTTTCATTATTTGTTTCCTAGTTCTTTTTGCCTTAGGGTTGACCCCACTGAATTGTGACACTAACCTTCCTTGTTGATAAGTGTGTCATCCTTTATGTCGCAGAGCCTTCCTTTCATGGGAATCCTAGTTAGAACCTTGTTTTCCATTTGGTGCCCATGCTGAATTAATTCATACGCATGGAAGTCCTTTTAGTCCTGCCATGATTACATTTTAAAGCCTTATTCTTCTTCGTCTTTTCTGGCACTTACTCGAGAGACTCCCCATGAGAATAGTTTGTTGTCTTTCAGGCTCGTTTAAACTTTGAAAGCAACATATAATAAGAGATTATTTATTTATTCAGTCTTGTCTGGATTAATTAAGAAAATCCCTTTTCAAACTCTTTAAAATTGAAAATATTGTCGAGTGATCTTGTTTCCCTTCATGCTCATCAAACTCAAATTTGAAGGCACATTTGTCTAGCGGTAGTTTACCCCTTTTTTGGTTCGAACGGTTAATTTACGAATAAAGGCATGCCCTAGGAGCTTTGATTTGCTAGAAGAGTATTCTAAGGCATAAATTTAACCCTTTTTCAGTCCTGAGGGACTAAATTTTTGAAAAAGGGCCATTCTCCTTGGCTTTGGTTTATCTCTTTTTCGAGCCTCAGAGATTATCTATGAAAAAGGAACCCCCTCGCTATTATAGAAATATTTTCCTCACCCTATGAAATCTTTCACAGAAGGCCTTTTTCCATTTCCCCATGTAGACTTATCTTCCTTGTTTATAAAATCCACAGCCAAAAATAAATATTTTTCCACATGTACGCATCTTTCCTACTATACAGCATGCATATATGCAGGTTGCTCCACTACAGCCCATGTACATCAGGATTTGTGTCAGAAAATGAAAATTAATTTCGGGTTTCCATGTCACGACAGGAGATCTATGATCCTTGGCCTTCCATATACTGGAAACGTTCCGACTCGGCCCTTCAATTCAATTTTGAAGGCTATAAATGGGCCAATTCTGAGCTATGGAAGGAGGAGAAAGAATTCAACTTTAAGAGCAAAGTTACTCTGGAGAAATTATTTACTTCATATTGAGTCTACAACCCTTTGTCCTTTAAGTCTAAACATAGTGTTCATCCCCCAAGTTCTTCCCCTATTGATTGAGAACCTCATTGTTTCTCTCTTATGAGCTTGCCTTTGGTGGAGGATTGAAGTGGTGGAGGCCCAGCTGGAAGGAACTTAGTTTCTCGGTTCTGAACCGTGCCGACACGGAAGTTTGTAACATTTTCACTTCTCTTGATCATTTATTAATAGAAATACTATTTTCCCGTCCAATTGATATATTGCAAATATATTGAATTATTATTCCATGGGTGTATTTGTCATGTTTATTAATGGATTATGCTATTGAATGTGCTAACATTATATAATATCACCATATTATTTCTTTGCTTGGTTGTTGTGGACTAGTTGTAGGTATATTGTTTTGAGTCGAGTGCTCAACGGTGGACTTCATCGAACGTCTAGACGAGGTAGGCCTTTTATCTTGTCTTTCTAGCACATTTGTTTGTATAGAATACTTGAGAAGAGAGTTGATTTTTGAAGTCATTTCCGTCTGTTGTGGTTCACCCTAGCCATAGAGAGATTTTCATTGTAACATAATTGGCGACCATACTAGGGATTGAATCTTCTTTCTTAAGGTTTGGCGTACTTTTCTCCTTAGATTTCTCTAATTTCTATTATGTTTCTTGTCGTATCATTGCTTGACGGCCTCTGTTCACTCTGGGTCTGAGTGTTTAGCCTTATTCCCTTTCCTGGCCTTGTTTTGAAACATATACATGCTTTTTTCCCTAACAGTCACGTACATACGCAGGTTGTCCCTCTACAAGATGCATATATATGCTATGTTTTCCTAAACATTCACGCATATCAACTTTCCTTGCTTGTTTTCTTGGTCTGGTGGTTGTTGGGTGGGATTTGATGTTTGTTGAGCCTTCTTGGGTCTTTGTAGTGCATGTTAAGTGCTTGTGGGATGTGTTGATGGGCGTAAGTGATACATCGTCAACTGGAAGGTCAAATCTGGACCGGGTTTGTCTAAATAACCCAAGCCATTTGGAATGAAATGACCTGATGGGTTTAATGGCTCCATTGGCCAACTAAATTCCTAAAAATAATAAAAGAAACGAAACTAATCTATAAAGCTATAACACTGAGAATATAAGTCTAATCATTTACAAATGTCAAAATAGAAAGATGTAATATGAGCATATGATTATAAACAGTGCATATACAATTTACAAGATTTACTAGATATCTTGCGAAATAGATGTTTTTGAAAGTGTTTGTAAAAGAGATAAAGAAAGCACATACATTTTTCTGTTTTTTGTCTAATATTTAAAATCTAAAAAAAACTAAAGAATACTAAGTGAATATTATTGAAACAAGAATACATGAACAGTCAAATCTAATTCAAGTTGTTCCTATTTCATTGATAAATAATCTAACTAAAGAACTAGTAAACTAACCTATGATTAATCAATTAAAATGAATTTATTCTCCTGTGCAATTCAAGCTCCTAGATGTCCCGCTTATTAGGGAAACCTATAAAAGAACAGAGCTAATACTCCTAGAAAAAACTCAAAGGTGCTTTGGAACAAGAATATAACAGCAGACTGATAAAATATATAGATCTGGTGATCTTATGATAATGAACACTTATAATAAAGGAAACTTAATACAAAGCATTCATATAATCCATCATCCAATATCCGGCATAAATCAACAATATTTAAATGAAAGATTTGATCGCAGATGTAATATGGAACAGCAGATTATAGACATCATCAAAATACTTAATAATATGAAATATCATAGGATAACCAAACTAAAGTTGCATCAAACGTAATAACATTTCATAAGATAGAAGTAAAAACATAACAAGTTAAGCGTCACACAGGTCTAAAGCCAAGTAGTGAACAACCTCTCCATATCAGTCTTCCAAAATCATATGTCCATAATGTGTCCCAGACAAAGATGTCCCTCACTATTAAGAGTGACCAATATTTAAACTAGTTCAGGATTCATATACTTTTATCATACAAGATAGAGTTGAATCCACAAAAATAGATAGTATTACAAAAATAGTGAAACTAGAAACCACTCATGTATGATTTGTTTTGTCCAAAATAAACCAAAGTTTTATGAACATAAAAGACAGAAAATACTGAATAATAGAGTGTATGATCCAAGGTGTTTGCTCCATGCAATCAGCATCATAATCATCAATTTCCTTTGGATAGAAAAACAGTTTTGATATTCAAAAAATAATGCTAACTATTATTCAAAAACAGACTGGCTACAGAATCATAGATTTTGTAGCTAGTCTTATTATTAGAAAAAGAAATCAAAATTAAATCTCCCTATTTTGATTTTTCATAACAGAATGGAATAAAATCAAACAAAATCATT
>ML781618.1:99973-160087 GCA_009831015.1 Picea engelmannii | reverse complement strand
AACACTATTATCTATTTAATAAAATAAAACACATAACTTAAAATCAATCAAATCTGCTCTTGCTTGAAAATACACTCAGCTGAAATAAAATCACTACCACACTCTTACATAAATTAAAGGAGTATTAATAAAATGAAGTAACATCAACTTGAATTGAATCTTACTGTAACAACAATATAATAAACAACACACAACTGTAAGCAATGATCAACTAATCATAAACCAAGATAAATTAAGACAATGAAAAGAAAAATACAAGTAAATGAATAAGACCAACACATACCAGATTGAGGGGGCCCTGCCTCACCTAGCATGCGTGTCCAAAATACTTACAAGATCAAGAAAAAGTTGCACATAATTGCAAATCCATCAGCTCCTTTGTATTATTGAAGAAAACTCAGAAATTACATAAGTTTAGCTCTTTCTTGTTGATACTGAGAGGGGGGTGAATCAGTATCAAGTACAATTTAAAACCTTTTTCAACTTATAATTAAACCATTCAACTATATCCAATGAGAAATGAACAATAGTATAAGAGTTACACCAATACACCATAATACACCATGCACAATATATGAGAAATAATCAATAGTTATTGTTCAAGGGAAGTAATGACTTCCAAAGGTAGCTATAGCTTCCAAATGTAAATGGATGGATAAACCTCCAAGAGGAATATACAATCCTCCAATATCAAGAGAGATTTGAACTCTCCATCCTTGCCCCTTTCTTCCACCCAATAATATATGAGAGATAATAAAACTTTACATTAAATCATCACCATCGACCAATCATTACATAGAACCTGATAATGCTTCCTGAGACTTCTTCAATTTCTTAAATTATTCAATTCTTGGAGTAATCTGATCCTGTAGATAATATTACTCAATGTATTCTCTGAAACTCCTTGAATCCTCCCCAAAAAGAGGTTATAGAAAGAATGGTAGACTTTATTCAATTCTGGTCTATTCAGGACAGTGAACTTGCACAAAATGCCTCATGCTCAATAATTAACATCCGATTCTAAAACTCGTAAACACAAAACTAAAGTCCGTACTCTTTTCAATGAAATTTGTCCCACTTCATTTGGATTCTGGATGAAGAATTTATGACTGTTTTACCCGGAACACCTGTTTATTGACTAGCTTCAGAACTGGTCACAAACCCTATCTTCCACAGAGTGTATCTCCATAATTATAGTAAATCAAGAGATGAAATTTTTAAAAAAGGTACCTTGATATGTTTTCTCAATACCATAGCGATTTCACCATCTGAATCGTTCTAGAAATAAAGTTATAGAAAAACTGGTAAGATGACCTGAAAATAACATACCTTAGAACACATCACCAAAAGACTTCATCCTCCCTTGAAATTTGGCCTTTTTTACTTCTTATTTCCTTTGAAATTCGACTTGTATCAAAATGAATGTCTAATGATTTTTATTTATACCATTTATGTCACTTCATTTTAACATTAGGTCCGACCTGGCACTTTATTATTTTGTAATTCTTTTCTTTAATTATCTTCAGGGCCTACATGTACTTCCTTCTTCAATTCACTTTGTCATCTTCAAAAATTAATTTCTCCTCAACCATGAGGATCCATGTGACATGCCACATACCACCGGAAATAACATGATGTATACTATCCATTCATGGGTGTTGTATATGCATGTGCATTGTCCTTCATGTCCAAATACCTTTATCAATCTTGCGGTCCAAAACCCATGACTAGGGTTGACATCAATGACAACAACCAATCTTCCAACATTTCTTACAAATAAATTCTATACATTCTCATGAATGCCCCTCTCCTAATTGAATAGGTATTATTTATACAAATCAAATCCCCAAATCCTTGGGTTGCTCAAACAAATTGCTAAGTTTAGAGAACCGGTCGCAACTGTAAATCTAGAAAAATATTGTTTTAAAGAACCAACGATTTTTATCAAACCGTAGCTCCAATTGGAAAACTACATCATTTAATCTCAATTGGGCCCATTCTGAACAAAACCCATGTCTCAAATTTTCTAGATTCGTCCTCATCTACTCACAATATTCCACGCAAATTCTTCTCTCCTTATCTGCCACATTTTCCACTGAAAACAGTTAACCATGAGCTGGAACTCACATGTGTCATTTGGAGGTTGGAACCTTGACTGCTGCAACTATTAATACATAAAATCACTCATCAAACCATCATTAGAAAAAACATGCATAATAGTCTTTAATTCATTAAAAATGAAGGAAGAATAATCATTATTAACCACTGAAGCATAACAGGAATTATATGTCATTTTATGAGCAGTTGTAGAAAATGTATGGCAAATGGAATGATAAATGAATGATAATAGGATGAACAAGGGATGGAATGGATTTCTATAGATGATGAAAATATGGACAAATATGCGACCCAACACCTATCATCCTAGAGTGCATTATACAGTGCATTGTGCCAATTCTTGTGGTTTTCTGAAACTGTCCTTTTGATATTTTGATTAAATTCTTGTTTGTTGAATATTGAGGGATGAAAAATAAGAAGCATTATCAAAAAATAGACATTCAAGATCACTAAATCAAGCGATGATATGGGAGTTCAGAAAAGACACTACCTGATTGGTGTTGACCACTTTTAGAGGTACAGTTTTAGACCATCTTGTAAAATAGTATGTTGTTGTAAGGATATACTTGTGTTGTTGTGAAGAAGAGTTATTAATTGGTCCTATGATGTCTATGCCCCATTTTTAAAAAGGCACATCTACAGTAACAAGCTGCAAAGGGAAAGATGTCTTTTTCATCCGTCTTGTAGCCTTTTGGAATATTAAACATTTGTGGGGCGGCGTATGGGCATATTTAAACACGGTAGGCCAATAGTATACATCCCTCATCACTTTGTGGGTAGTGGTATCTCCATTGAAGTGTCCACCAGATTCACCCGCATGAATTTCATCTAGCACTCTTTCGGACTCTTCCTTTTCTAAATAGCGCAAAAAAACACTATCAAATTTCTTTCGAAATGATACATCATTTATTAATTAGAAAGATGCATATTTGAGCCTAAGTTATCTTCTGTTTTTAGGATCAAGATTTCAGGGATCATATCCATGCGTTAAATAAAATTTAATGTTTTCATACCACGAATTGGGTGTAACTTGTGCACAGGTGATTTGTTTTTCATTATGTTGATTTACAGTTGAGGTGTTTATTTGGATTTCTTGTTCTTCAACTGGATCATCTGCTAGTTTACACAGGCCTTGACCTCTAACAATTTGTGAAGGAGTTATTTCAATGTCATATTCCTATAGTGAAGTCATCTAATTTTCCCTTTTCTCACCTAGCTCTTTTTGTACTAACAGGTTTCTCATAGCAGGGTTAGGAACAATAACTTTGGTTCTGGATTTCAACACATAAGACCGAAAGTGTTTCACTGCTTTGAAAATAGCATATGCATGTTGATCTACTATTGGGTAATTAAGTTTTTCTCCTTTAAAATCTGAGCTAATGAAGGCAATGGGTATATCATTTCTTTCAACGTTTTTTTGTGTAAGTACAGGAGCATAAGATCGATCAAATGAAAAAGTGTAAAGAGTGAAATCCTGAAAAAAAATCGAGACTCATCAAGGAAGGGGCTTATATTATCGCTTTTCTAATTGAATCAAAAGCCTAACTTTCTTGTGGTCCCCAACGGTACAAAACATTTTTTTTAATTAAATTTTTTAACGGTCTAACCATTTCCGAGAAACTCGAGACAAATCTTCTTATGAAATTAATCTTACCCAAAAAGGATTGCATGGCCTTTTTGTAAGAAGGAGGGGGGAGTTTAGAAATAGCTTGGGTTCTTTCAAGCTCAATAATCATTCCATCCTTATATACTATAAACCCAAGAAGTTTGCCTTGCTCTACTACAAATACCAATTTCTTAGGGTTGAGAGATATGATGAACTTGTGGCTTTGTTCTAGGACAGCCCTAAGGTGAGACAAGTGATCTTTCTTGTTTTTAAAGAAGACGGTGACATCATCAAGATAGACCATGATTGACTGGTTAATGGGGCCACAGAAATCAATATCCATTTCTCTCTGGAAAGTGGCGTCGGCGTTTATCAGTCCGAAAGGAATTTTCTTGTAGGCATAAATGCCCCATGGGGTACGAAAGGTGGTTTTAAGCTGGTACAAAGGAGACATAAGGACCTAGTTGTAACCCGAAAAACCATCTAGTAAATATAGTCTTTCAGAACCAGAGACCTATTGTAGAATTTGTTCCATTGGAGGAACAAGGTAGTTGTCTTTATCAGACACTCGGTTTAAGTTTTGAAAGTCGACACAGAGTCAAATTTCACCATTTTTCTTCCTTACAGGGACTAAATTAGACACCCATTGAGTGTGCCTAACCGGGAAAATTAACTTTGCAGTTAGTAATTTGTTTAATTCTTTTTTAACAGTAGGTTCCAATTTAGGATGCATCTTCCTCAATTTATGTTGAAAAGGATGAGTCTATGGTTTCATAGGGATTATATGTTGTATGATGTTTGGATTGAAATTTTTAAGGTCATCATACATCCAGGCGAATACATATTTATATTCTTTAAATAATTTTATAAAGGCATATATTTCTTGCTCGGAACATTCCTTTCCCAGATTAATATTTTGAGGATTATCTCTTGTTCCTAAATTAACAGTTTCATAGATCAAAGAGGAACTATTAGTTTTGCAGTTGACTATCCCTCTAAACTTATCATGAAAATCATGAAATTTCTTTAATCTCACAATAGATCTGGGGATAGAGTTTACTAGCTTGGATGTTGATTCAGGAGATCAAGGATCAGATATTACTGTCAAGTTTCAGAGATTCTCGTCATGAGTACCTTCATCAATGGCTGCATATTGGAAGGTGTCCTCCATATGGAGAAAGTTGATGATCAATTGGTCATCATCAAATACTCTACAATTCATGATGTTGTCTAGAATCGATGGCCTGGAAAACACATTAGGGGAAAGACCTTCAGCAGGCAACAATTTAGAAGCAACATTGGCTAGTAGATCAGCTTCTGAATTACTCATCCTAGGAATAGAATTTATATTAAATGCTGAAAATTTATGCATCAAACTCCATACCTTGGTTTGGTAAATTTTCAGATGTGGTGATAAGCAATGGTATGGAGTTTCTTACCTTCTTGACCACGATTTTTGAATCGCAAAATACTATCAAATTTCGCACGTCCATATCCAATGATTTCCTAAGTCCTTGCAGAAATGCTTCGTACTCGACCATGTTGTTAGTGCATTCAAGCTCTAATTGACAAGCAATAAAAGTTTTATTTACTGTAGGGTCGATGAGTACACAGCCAGCACCTGCTCCTTCTTGGAATTTAGATCCATTGAAATATAAAGACCATATTTGTGCATCATTAGCATTACTTGGCATATTTGGCAAAGCTAGTGTCTGAGTATAGATTGTAACTTCATATTGCTTCCCTGGATTAGCGATAGAAGAGATTTCGGTCATGAAATTACCAAAAAAGGTATTCATTCCCTGCATTTCAAATGAATTTTTGGATGTAATGAAAAGCTCATTTGTATCGTTCATATCTGTCACGGTATGCTTAATATAACGTTCTCTTTTTATCCTGATTTTGTTGGGCTTTCCATTTTCAGGTAGCCACAAGTGAGACCAATCTGTAGCAAAGTAACCGTGCAGTTGTTCTGATCAATCTCTGCTTAAAAACAAACCGTACACTTCAGGAATATTGAAAATGATAATATCAATAATCTGATGAACTTTAGGATTGGATGATAATCTAATCCGTACATTCTTAAGCTCATCGATTACTTTAACGTTCACTCGATTTAGCTGAATAATTTTAAGTTTAGAAGGTTTTACTTTTGCATTAATTTTTTGGCATACAGATAGAGGCATAACATTTGATGATGCACTGGATTCAACCATACAATTATGTACATTCCTATTAAAAATCTCAAAAGTCAATAAAAAAGATGGGACATTTTTTTGTGTGGAAACAGCAGAATTCTGTTGATTTTTTGTTGTTGTCCCTAAAACAGTTTTATCTACATTTGCTACAATTTTTTCTGCTAAGTCCCTTTTGTCTTGAGGTTCAGATGTTTTTTTAGTTGGGAAACTTTTAGCCGCATTTGAATCAATTTTCACTAATGTTTTTCTACCAGGATCGTTCTTTTTATTGTTTTCAGAGATGCTTTGAAGCATTTTCTATAAAATAAGAGGAAATTTCAGCAATTCAAAAACAGAAATATTAGCCCTCAATTTTTTTAGATCTTCAATTAAATCGTATTCTAAAATTGGGGCTACTAGGCTTTGTTTAATGTCAGTTTTCTTTGACTATTTTGGAAACACATTTTTACTTACTTTGGGAGGGGATTTGTTTTGTGTTTTTCTTTTTGTGTTGTAGGGGTGGACAATTTCAAAATTCGCTTGGAAGATACTATCCAACAAGTGACCGAAAACAGGAGGATATGAGTCCTCTTCTTCTAGTACCTCTTCCTCAACTGTATCGTCAGAATTTTCAGGAGGAATAGAAGCAGAATTGTCATGTGCTTTTAAGATGGTTTGCAAATCATACTGTAAACTTTCAAAATTTAGAACTTATGTGGTCGGGTTTGGCCAGTTAGGAGGAAAAGTCTTTCTGAAAGGAGGTTTGAAACTTCCTTTTCTTATGGATGGAGAAGAAGCAGGTGGGTATGGTGGGATACCATATCCTCCTGCTCCAGGGATAAGTGTTTTAGGGAGATTAATAGTATTTCCACCTAGAGGGTTTTCGAGCAGACTGGTGCCTTGAAGTTTCTCTTGGATATCCGTGAAATCTAGGGGTTGATTAAGTGGCCTACCAGGTTGTCTGAAATGGGCTAAGGCACTATGAGTTCTTATGAGTGACTAACGAACAATTTCTTGGACATGGACCCCTTGAGGAAATGGTGTCATCAGTTCAACGAGAATATCAGGGTTATTGTTTGAGGTAGTTTTTGTTTCAAGTGTAACATCATTGTCTGAGCGACTACGCGTTATGACAAGAGTGTGATTGTGTGGGGGAGGAATCTTGCGACCTCCATGTTCCATCAATTAAATTTAGGCCCTCCTTCTAGCATCATTTGTTGATGGGCGTAAGTGAAACACCATCAACTGGAAGGTCAAATCTGGATCGGGGTTGTCTAAATAACCCAAGTCGTTTGGAATTAAATGACCTAACAGGCTTAATGGATTTGTTGTCCAACTAAAGTCCTAAAAATAATAAAAGAAATGAAACTAATATGTAAAGCTATAATACTGAGAATATAAGTCTAATCATTTACAAACGTCAAAATAGAAAGATGGAATATGTGCATATGATTATAAACAGTGCATATACAATTTACAAGATTTACTAGATATCTTGCGAAATAGATGATTTTGAAAGTGTTTGTAAAAGAGATAAATAAAGCACATACATTTTTCTGTTTTCTGTCTAATATTTAAAATCTAAAAAAAACTAAAGAATACTAAGTGAATATTATTGAAATAAGAATAGGTGAATAGTCAAAGCTAATTCAAGTTGTTCCTATTTCATTAAAATATAATCTAACTAAATAACTAGTAAACTAACATGTGATTAATCAATTAAAATGAATTTATTCTCCTGTGCAATTCAAGCTCCTAGTTGTCCCGCTTATTAGAGAAACATGTAACAGAACAGAGATAATACTCCCAGAACAAACTCAGAGGTGCTTTGGAACAAGAATATAATAGCAGACTGATAAAATATAAAGATCTGGTGATCTTATGATAATGAACACTTATAATAAAGGAAACTTAATACAAAGCATTCATATAATCCATCATCCAATATCCATCATAAAACAACAATATTTAAATGAAAGATTTGATCGTAGATGTAATATGGAATAGCAGATTATAGACATCATCAAAATACTTAATAATATGAAATACCATACGATAACCAGACTAAAGTTGCATCAAACGTAATAACATTTCATAAGATAGAATTCAAAACATAATAGGGTAAGTGTCACACAGGTCTAAAGCCAAGTAGTGAACAACCTCTCCATATCAATCTTCCAAAACCATATGTCCATAATGTGTCCTAGCCAAATATGTTCCTCACTACTAAGAGTGACCAATATTTACACTAGTTTAGGATTCATATACTCGTATCATACAAGATAGAGTTGAATCCACAAAAATAGATAGTATTAAGAAAATAGTGAAACTATAAACCACTCATGTATGAGTTGGTTTGTCCAAAATAAACCAATTTTTTATGAACATAAAATATAGAAACTACTGAATAATAGAGTGTATGATCCTAGGTGTTTTCTCCATGCAATCAACATCATAATCATCAATTTCCTGTGGATAGAAAAATAGATTTGATATTCATAAAACAATGCTAACTATTATTCAAAAACAGACTGGCTACGGAATCATAGATTTTGTAGCTAGTCTTTTTTTTTCGTTTTCTTTTTTTTACTGGGGGAATCGGCAACTTCGCGGTTCTCGTACTTGCGTGACACGGGGTTGATCCCCAGTGGCTACCACTATAACCCCAGGTGAAACCACTCGGCCCACAAAAATGGCGCACAAGTAAGTCCGGGTGAGAATCGAACATGAGACTTCATTTTACAAATTTCCTTCCATTTACACGGCACTTGCCAATCCGTCTACACCCATGCGGGCTTGTAGCTAGTCTTATTATTAGCAAAAGAAATCAAAATTAAATCTCCCTATTTTGATTTTTCATAACATAATGGAATAAAATCAAACAAAATCGTTTTTACCATTAGAAATTAGCAAATGAAGGATTGGACAGTTTTGAATTTATGATGACTTTGAAATTGGTTGTATTTTTTATGATTATATTACCGGATCTCTTGATTCTTTTATTTTCCCTTTCTGTGTATGATTTCAAGTCTTGGTTCTCTCATTCCAATAGATAATTTTGAGCAACTAGAAGTTTTACTTGTGCCTGTAAGAGCAGAATATCCCTATAATAGCGCTCTATCGAATCTAAGCAACTGTCACAATGCACTGGTGTAATGGCAGACCGATGTGGAATACAGTCGGCAACGGATATCTCATGTTTCCATGTGGCTTGTCCCAAGTTGTGACCAATGCCTACAAAACCCTCCTTGCCTTTGAGACACAGGGGTAATTTAGACATTAATTCATACTGTTCAAACTAGGTAATAGCCTCATTCCCAGGACATTGGTTGTCTGGATCTTCCTGAGCCAAGAAATCATTTATCTCTTGATATGAACATTGATCATTGACCTTGATCATAGAGATCGATCTCAAATGATCAATTTTTTTATTCCTTAAACTCCTAGAAATCAATCAACCAGACCTCTTATTCCTAAAATTCAAATCGGAGTTGTGTTGTTTCTTACCCTTGCGAATTTTCTTTGCAGCAGGCTTATCATTATTGTTCAGATTAGGTTCTCTCATAGGCATAGGGGAAACTTTTCCTTTTAATTCACCAACTACTTGTTCCAAATATTTCCTGGGCAAAAAACTACATCGTAATTTTTTAACCACAAGGGTTTCCACAACAATAGACATTGGTTCATTAAATTTGGAGCCATCAGGTGAATTGAAAACCTAGATTTTGGTCACTGGTCTATCCAAATTGGGGTTTACAATTAAAGACGGGTTGACTGTATTTTCGACCTGGGTGAAGCCATTTTGTCTCAGGAAACTCTCCCAATTGTCAGTGATTTGCGACAGGTGAGAAATCAACGGTATTTTAATGAGTCTATGATGAAAAAGACTCGACAGAGAGTTCATGCTCATTTAGACATTTTGTAGCATTTAGACATTTTTTAAATGCTCATTAACAGGTAGAACTGCATGTTCAATTCAAACCCTATGAATAACATAAGAAACCGAATGTGGTATAGAAAAACCATCCCATACCGTCCTTCACATGTGATAAATTGTTTCAAAATTAAAATGAGGTTGTGCCATCTAGGTTTCAAAAAAGCAATGGGAATACCTTTTGGATAGCAAGTGGATTTGTGGGAAGCCATGAACAAGCTCCATGGAACATCCTCCATTTTCTCATTCTTAAACCACTTTTCTCCTTTCAATGGGAGTCATGTCGCTCGACTTATGAAATCTTTTGTTATTTCCAACTACACATCCCTGACCTTGTCCCTAAAACCATCAAAATTTTGTGCAAAGGCATGTGCAACCGAGAGGTTGTAGCCTTCGAATTTCTTGAGGAAGATATCCCACCTGTGAGCCTTCAAGTCATCTATTGTGTCATCATGGGAAAGAAGGTCTTGGAAACCGTTCAGCTTGATTCGAATCACAGATTCCATTTCCACCATGAAATAGATATCACATGGGGTAGGTTTCATCTTCCAAAAGATGAGCAACAGAGAGAGATCTGTGCGGAATGTAATGGCATGAAAACTACAAAGTTTGGGGACAGTCGTAACTTGGAAAAATGAGTTGGTAAAAATGAAAAAATAGAGGGCTCGTAGAACTATGAGCCATTACCCATGATGAATACCAAACCCTCCAATAGTACCAAACCCCAAATCGCATAATGAATGATCTCATTAATGCTCAAGACAGAAAGGTGGAATGAAATCGTGGGTATAGCATGCATGTACCAAGCGACAAGAGTGTTGATATGACTGTTGAGATCATGAGACCTGTATCAAATATTAAACCATTGTTTTGTGCATTCAAACATTTCACAAATTAAAACCAATGATCAACCATAGAGCCAATTAAGTCACGATACCCATAATACATAAAAATCATGATAGTGAATCAATCAATAAGTTCATAAAACTTGAAATTTAACAATATATGGGTATCTTCAAAGTGAGATTTCTTAGGTAGAAGATATAAATCCCAAACCAAGTTTATTTAAATTCATGCTTACAGTCATGAATTTAAAAACAAAAACAAATGAAAATTCAAACGAAAAACTCAATAACGTAAGTTAATCCCAATCATCATCTTGAAGTTCAGAAACTTAAGCGTTTATAAATGAAAGGTGGCAGCAGCTACAGAAATATATATTTTTTTTTTGGTGACTTCGACTGTGATAAAAATCAAAAAAACTGGTGGCTGCCAACAGGATGACAGGAAACCTATCTTTGGTTGAATTTATTGGCGGAGTATTTCTCGTCACCTTTTCATTTTTTATTGTCCTTGTACATTGGGTTGGGTGTTTTGTTGCTTGGTATCTTGCTTGAGTTATCTATTTTTATACACAGTAGGGTTATATATCAAGTTACTTTTCAGTTCATGCATTTTCGTTCTTATTATATTGAAAATACAAAAAAATAAGCATTTGGAATTGCTTGGGATTTTTGTCTTTTGAGTCATTGTCATTAGCTTAGTACATGAAGTGAAATATTGCATTTTACTTCAGAATTGCAAAATTGAAATCGAAAATTGCATTGGTTTTTAGAAGCATATCATTCATTGAAAGTTAAAGTTAGGACTTTGCATTATTTTCATATTTACTTTTCTTGTAGAGTCATAACGTCATGAGTTTCACTACCATACCTTTTTGAGTAATCACGGCCACTAAAATTAACGCTATAATTTAAAATTGATTAGTCATGATTTTATTTTCTAGGGTGCACAAACTAGCTTAGGATTTAGTGCCTTGGAATAGGATTTTGTGAGTAAACTTCTCCAAGGCAATTAACTCAACATATGTGTCTGAGAAATGGAGTGGAGAAATCTATTGTATAATTGGTAATATTAGGAAGCTCCGCTCACACCGGAGTTAATCACGAGGTTGGTTGAAGGGATATCCCCCCAATACCTTCTTAGCGTCAAAGATATTTTGGGGGATCTATTCGTATCTAGGGATATTGATAGTGCCTTTACCTCCGTGAGAGGTGGTGCTTTCAAGGTTTCAGGATTTGACACCCTTCCCATACGGTGGACCTAGCATACGATGGCTCACTTGTGCATCAATTATACAGTGGTTTATTAGTTGTTTGACTTAGGTGTCTCACAGGTTACTTGCAGGGGTTATTCTGCAAGTACCCTAGGTCAGATAAGGGTCAGACAGCACACAACCTTTATGGAGGATTACCTCTTTGGGGGGATCTGACCGACTGGTTGTTAAGCCCATAAGGGCCCTTATAACTGATTCTTTTACCTCTGATCTTTAGCAGGGAGTCTCATGCCCCTCTTGGGTGAGACATACCTTCTTTAGGGAGGGAGTCCACTCAGCCACTTTACCTCGTTTGTATGCATATTTTTCATTTGACTTTTGGTGTGCTCTTTGACTGCTAGTTGGCCTTAGGAGATTTTACTGAGTCTTCTTTATCATGGATAGTGGAGTTCCTTCATATCCCTCATTCGCTACTACCCCCCCCCCCCCATGGAATTTACTCATTTCAAGGGGATGAATCCTTTCGCTTTTCATAATGGTATGCAAAACTATGACACTCAGTCTGTGCCTTGGGTTCCTAGTCATTCTCATGTTTATATGCCTTCACCCTTGCAATCCTCCCGCTGGTCCACTTATATGAATCCTAGCATTGGATTTGGAGGCACCATGGCCCCAATGCCTACTTCTTCATTCGATATGAGTCATATCCCTCAACCAGCTCTCACTCTGGGAGGTTGGAACCTCCCCTCTTATGGATCCAATCCTAGTTATCCTCTTTCAAGAGCCAATTCTCATATGGGTGCTTATTATACTTACTATGCCCCATATTTGTATCCTTCATCTGCCATGTCGATTCCTTCGAAAAATTTTCCCATGACGGGTCCTCAGGTATCCCCAGGTGTTTCATACTGGGAGAATTAGTTTTACGTTTCGGGCTACCCTCTTTATGGAACCCCTTCACAAGGGGGAAACATATAACCTCACTCTAATAATCATTATCATACTTCTGTCTCTTGGTAGACTTCAGTGATGATTCCCATTTATACCTCTTCGAATCAGTTAGGCGAAGGATACTACCTTTTTAGATAGGGACAAGGGGTAAACTAGGTTTTTTCATGGCCTGCAATGTTGCAAATCCAATATTTCCTTGGACCTTGGTATCAAATTCCACAACTCACCACTAGGCCATTCACTGTTAGTCATACTAGAGCCCCATCACCAACCTTTGCCAGTCATGTTGGAGATGGGTCGACAAATTCTACAAATCTTGTTGACAACCTGCACCTGGACACTGTCAGTCATGCTGGGGGCACCACACTATTCTCCACGAGTCATATCAATGTCATTTCTCCAACCTCTGTGCACCATGTATGAGATGAGTCTCTCACCTATACCAGTCATGTTAATAGTATGTCACTAGCCATTGTGAACGACATTGGGGGCATTGAGAATCCTAGATGCCTCAGACATAATCCTAAATTCCTTTGCAGGACTTGTGAAGGATATCACCTTACTTGTTTATGTCCAGCCATGGTTGGGATACCAGAAGCATGGGGCTCACCTAAAGGCCCTTCGGATTCTGAGGCATATGTGGTTTCCCCACACCTTGTTTCTTCGTTGATTAACACAACAGTAATGTCGTTGCAATATTCTCTTGACCACACCCCCGTTATCGAGGGTGATGTATCCCCTATCCCTATTATCATGCATTCTCTTCAACCTAGAGTTGAAGAAGTGGTCATACCAATGAAATCTTTGGTCAATCCTACTCTCCTTACAAAGGGTGATGTGCCCTTCAACCACATCGTTAGCATCCTCGATATTGCACCTTATGAACGAGAGAGAGCTATACTTTCCCCAAGTCCTCTCCCTTTGGGTTTTGAGGAGATCACCTTCGATTGGGACAGTCTTGTCGGGTATCCAATGCCCCCTCTTATGTCCTTTCTAGTAAGGGATGTTATCTAATATATCATTGAGACCATATCCTACGCTGGTGCTTTATCCTCCTCGACTTGAAGATCTTTGGTTTTTCCCAAGATTATGTCGGTTATTCATAAGATAGTGATGTTCTGCAGAAGTTCTGCACAGGAGCCCTGCCCCCCCCCCCCCCCCCCCCCCCCCCCCCCCCCCCCACCCCCCATGACTTTCCTCCTAGACTCTCCCAAACGTTTCTTAGTTAATCTCTTTTCCAACTCATTTAAAAATCTAAAATATTGCCGAGTGATTTGTCCCTTTCACACTCATTAAATTGGACTTGAAAGGTCATGAGTCTTAGTTAATCTCTTTTCTGACTCGTTTTCAAAAAGATAAAAGATTGTCGAGTGAACTTGTCTCTTTCACACTCGTAAATTGGATTTGAAAAGATGTTTGTTTGGCACAAGTTTATCCCTTTTTCACACCAAGTAGACTGAAAATCATAAAAAATGACTTTTTTGGTGTTAAGTTGTGATTGCATCTCATGCCCTTGCTTGCATTATTGAGCCTATATTTGGTTCTCACTTTGTGTTATAAATTGTTTGGCTCAACAGTTTTTTGCATCCTCAACCAAGAAGAGCCTTGTCTATATGCTTCACAATTTGACACTCTATACCTAGGAGGGAATATTCCCCAGAGTGTCCATCTCCCACATGCATATCCTCTCATTGAGCATAGGTATGTTCTATTGAAATATTGTAACTGCAAAGAGTATTCTATTTATTATTGATGTATTATTCATTAGATCAATCCCCTTTTGTGGATTGATCATGTTGGGCATTGTAAATGACCAAATCCCCTTTTGTGGATTGGTCAAACCCTAATTTTAATAATCAAAATGAGAAGTCGGCCCCCAAAATTAATTAAGGTGGTTCTAACCACCCAGAAAGAGAAATCGGCCCTGCTAGTGAAAATACACTTCATTTTAGCTCCTTCGAGATTGTATAAATAAAGGAGGCTAGCGCCTCATTTGTTCACTCACTCACTTGATCATCAGAGCACAAGTTTGGAGCTGCAGTTGGAGAAGAAGGAAGAGAGAGAGAGGCACATTACCTGGAGAGGACTTTATGTAGTGTTTGGTTTATTCTCTTGGCATTGTATTGGCTATCTATATTAAGGAAGTTTTTGTTGAGTTTTCTCCCTCGTGAGGATTTCCCAGAATAAATGATGTGTCTCTTGTGATTGTGTATTTCTCAGTGACCTTGTCTATGTTATGGTTATCTAGTGAATTGAAAAGAAACTTAATAATATCTTAAACTCTAACATGGTATCAGAGCTAAGATGAAGAGAGCATCTTTCACAAGAGTAAGAAAAACGTCACTATTGTTATACATGAAAATTAGGGTTTTTTATTGAAGGGGAATTTCAGCCCAAGAGACATCTAGAAAAGTGCACCCTAGCCCAAGGAACTCTTTGGCACCTTCAGTGCACCTTTTCAATGGTTATATCTCCTGGAAAGTGAAACCCTATTTTTATCTAGTACCAGAGTACTACAAGTACCAGAAGCACCAGTCCAGAAATCCATTGGTCAAGTTTGAAGGGGGAAAAAATGGATTTTTTTAAATCCAAACACACCAAGCTACTTGCCTCAGCCAAGCGCACCTCTTGGTAAGTTCAAAATTCAATTTTGAGCACTTTCATTTTTTGCTCATTTTCCTAGCTCCAGGTAAAATATGTATGCAAGCACTAAGCTTGTTGACAAGCTAGAAGGTGTGGAAAACTTTTGTGCCTAGAAGTATAGGATTGGACTCATTCTTGAAGAGAATTACCTAGCAATATTCATTAAAGAAGATGTACCAGAACCCTCTTATGCTACAGCTAAAGAAAAACACCAAAAGGACACAATTAGGGCTAAAAGAATCATTGCAGATTCTATCAAAGATCACTTGATTCCTCAAGTGACATCAAAAAAGACTCCAAAATAAATGTTTGATGCCCTAACTAGATTATATGAAGGAAATAACATAAATCGGAAGATGAATCTAAGAACTCAACTCAAGAATACAAGGATGCAGAAAGGAGAATCAATCCAGGAATATTTCTCCAGAATATTAGAATTCAAAGAATAGCTAGAAGAAATTGGAGATGTTATAGACGAAGAAGAACTCATAATGATGGCCCTTAATGGTCTCAAAATACCTTGGGATGAATTCATCCAAAATATTTGTGCCATAAAGGAGAAACTACAATTTGACAATCTTTGGGAAGAATGTATTCAAGAAGAATCAAGGGTAGCTAACTGAGAAGCTTTATTATCAAGAGATGAATATCGAGCCCTAGCTACTCACACTAAAGGAGAAAGAAAGAAGTCTTTCTTCTAGAAAGAAACTCATAAGTAGTCTCAACCCAAAAACAAATTCATACATAAATAATCTCAACCAAGGATATTCCAAAAGTTTCAGAAAGGACAAAGAAAAGGAAAATATTTCGCATCCTACCAATGTTACCATTGTGACAAGATGGGACATATTGTGAAACATTGTCCAGCTAGACGAGAAGAATACAAGAAGAAAAACAATAGGTATCATGCCCATGCAGTTGAATATGAAGAGCCACCCACAAATATGATAAAAGAATGAATTGAAGACTATGTCTTAATCTCAACCCTCTCAGGATCAGTATTACCTGGTGAGGACATGTGGCTCATTGATAGTGGTGCTTCCAAGCACATGACAGGTCAAAGAGACATTCTCTCTTGCCTTTCAGAAAATAAGTTTTCTCATAAAGTCACACTTAGAGATGATTATAATACCCCGTCATGGGAGTAGGAGAATCAAAATACAAGCTTAATTTTGGGGCTCCAATGAAGATGAAGGGTGGACTCTATGTACCAGGTTTGACAAAGAACTTACTCTCCATATCATATTTATAAAATAAAGGCTTCATATTTTCCTTTATAGATGGAGAAGTTCTTATGTGGGCCAAAGGAAAAACCATGGAAGAAGCAATTGTTATTGGAAAAGAATAAGGTGGCTTGTATAAGCTAAAGGGTCACTCAGAAGCAGCCATGACCCACTCCATTGAGAATCCATGTGAAATTTGGCATAGAATATTATCCCGCATCAACTACAAGGCATTACCATATGTAAGCAAGGTATTCATAGGTATACCAGAGCTCAAGGTTGACCATGAAGGTGTGTGCAATGGATGTGCACAAGGGAAGAACATCAAGAACCCTTTTCCGAAGAGAGAAATTAAAGAAGAAGGATTCCTAGAACTCATTCACTCAGATGTGTGTGGACCAATGCCATCATCCTCCATTAGTGGGTATGTATACTATGTATCTTTTATTGATGACTACTCTCATAAAACCTGGGTTTACTTTTTGAAATCAAAAGATGAAGTGTTCAGTAAATTCAAGGAATTCAAAGCCTTGATAGAGAATATTTTTGAAAGAAAGATCAAGATACTCAGGTCAGATAATGGAGGAGAATACACATCAAAAGAGTTTGTAAAAATTTTCAAAGATGTTGCGATCAAGAGGGAGATCACCACTCCCTACAATCCTCAACAAAATGGTGTAGCAGAAAGCAAGAACAGAACTATAATGGAAGCAGTGAAGACCATGATCCATGATCAAGATCTTCCAATGTGCTTATGGGAAGAAGCGGAAAAAACAACAATATATGTGCAGAACAGATTGTCTCATATTTCATTGGGGTTCAATACCCCAGAAGAGATGTTCTCCGCAAAGAAGCCAAAAGTAATCCATCTCAAAATATTTGGCTGCCTAGTATTTGTACATATTCCAAAAGAGAAGAGAACCAAGTTGGACCCTTTAGGAAAGAAGGGAATATTTGTTGGATATTGTGAGGTCTCCAAGGCCTTCATATTTTATATACCAGGTTACCATCATATTGATATCATTAGGGATATAACCTTTGATGAAGATGCAACACTCAAGAAATAAAGAAGATGTCATCTTGAAGAAGTATATGAAGAGGAACATGTAGCTCCCAGAGTTGCAGAAATAGTAAGGGAAGTCATAGATTCCCCTGATGAGGAGATTCTAGAATATCATGACATAGTATAATCTCAAGACCCTCCCCAGATGATGATCTCCCACAAGAGAAAGCCATCCTGGGAAAGGGAAATTATTCAATATGGAGAGAAGTATGGTGTCTGCGAAGGAACCATGAGACAAGTGAAGAAACCAAATCCATTCTCTAGTTATATGGATTTGATGTGTGATCTCTTAGAGAAGGAGCCTACCTACTTTGAAGAATCCATTCAGAAGAAAGAATGGGAAAATGCCATGATAGGAGAATACCAATCCATTTTAAATAATGATGTATGGGAAATAGTTCCTAGACCAAAGAGCAAGGATGTGGTATCTTCCAAATGGTTTTTCAAAATAAAACATGTTGTTGATGGAAGTATTGAGAAATATAAAGCAAGGTTCGTTGCTCGTGGATTCTCTCAAAAGGAAGGCATTGACTATGAAGGGACATTTTCTCCTATAGCCAAATACACTTCAATCAGAACTAGCATAGCCCTTGCAGCTAAGATGAAGTGGAAGTTACACCAGATGGACATGAAAATTGCCTTCTTGAATGGTGCCATTGAAGAAGAAGTGTATATAGAACAACCTCAAGGATTTGAAGTTGAAGACTGGAAGACTCATGTCTGTAAGTTGAAGAAGGCTATGTATGGATTGAAGCAAGCTCCTAGAGCTTGGTATGGAAGGATTGACAGTTTTCTAATGAGCTTGGGATTTACCAAGAGTAAAGCAGATTCTAACCTTTACTTCAAGGTTATAAATGATGAGCCTGTTATATTTCTATTGTATGTGGATGAATTATTCTTAACTGGAGAAGAAAATATCATCATTGAATGTAAGAAGAAGCTTGCTGCAGAATTTGATATGAAATACCTTGGCCTAATGCACTATTTCTTAGGTCTTGAGGTATGGAAGAGCCCAGAGAGGATCTTCCTTAACCAAGGGAAATATGCAGTTGAAATACTAAAGAGATTTGATATGTTGGAGTGAAATTCCATGAATACACCGATGGAAACAAAGTTGAAGCTCCTGGTTGACTCTTCATCAGAATTTATTGACACTATGCTATATACACAGATCATTGGATCGTTGATGTATCTGACGAACACCAGGCCAGATATCTATTTTTTTGTGAACACCTTGAGTCAGTTTGTGGTAAAACCCAGACATGTTCACCTATTTGTTGCAAAACATGTGATGAGGTACCTTAAGGGTACATTATATTGTGGTCTCGGTTATGATAGAGATCATAACTTCAAACTGAGTGGATATACCGATTCATATTGGGTAGGAAGTGTCTCTAGTAGAAAGAGCACTTCAGGATGTTGTTTCAGTCTAGGGTCAGCCATGATCTCATGGCAGAGTAGGAAGTAATCGAGAATTTCTCTCAGCACGGTAGAATAAGAATACATTGTTGCGTGTTCTACCAATTGTGAAGCCATATGGCTTCGGAAGTTGTTGACAGGTCTATTTGATCTAGAGATGGAAGAAACCCTGATCCTATGTAATAACTAGAGCTACATAAAGATGACCGAGAACCCTGTGTTCCATGACAAGTCAAAACACATAGAGATATGATATCATTATATCTATGATATGGTGCAGAGAGGATCCATAAAGATCTAATATGTTAGCATGAATGAATAGGTTGTTGATGTGTTGACCAAGCCTCCATCTCGTGTAAAGTTTGAGCACTTTTGAGATAAGCTTGATGTAGTCCGTAAGGACCTCCCTCGAAAGGGGGAGTAGTGTTGTGATGCCAGCCCCATGATGATGATGTCTCAGCCTAGTGTTGTGCTGTCAGCCTCATGTTGATGATGTGCCAGCCTTGTGTTGTGATGCCAGCCTCGTGCTGATGATGTGCCAGTGTGTTGGCCCTTGGTTATGGAAGCAAGCGAATATTAAGGGAGAAAAGGAAAAATGTGAATTGCATAGAAGACATAGTGACTGATACTGGGTTGAAGTGAGCAAAAGAGCAGAAAAGACAGAGAGAAGTAATAGAAAGAAATTCATTGGACTAGGAGATTGAGGATGACAGATCAGGAAGGAAGAGGGATTTTGGACAACTCAACAAGCGCGCATGAAGGAAGGAAAGACAGTCAGGCGAAGCCCTGAAAATGTGGGTCAAGTTGACCTAGGGATTTAGCATTTAGGGTTTTGGACACCTAGGTTTCGGCCTAAGGTTGTCAATGAGATATTGTAATGTATAAATAAAGGTCAAGAGGACCTGGGATGGGCAAGAGTAAGAGAGATAGAAGAGATTATGCGATGAGAAGAGATTTCTATTGAGAGAGAACTATTGTATTGTGAGAGTAGTCTGTATTGTAAGATCCTCAGCTGGGTGCGAAGATCAACCCTGCAGCTAGGTGCGCAGGGAGGGGAGAGAAAGAGAGAGAAGAAGAGAAGATTTTCTAGCTAAGAGCGCAGATAAGAAATGTATGCTTCCATCTTAATATATCATAAAGCACAGCTATTTGGACGTAGCCCTAGGGAAAGGGTGAACCATGTATATCCTGTGTTATGTGTGATTGATGTTGTGTTCTCTGTCATTTGATATGCTGCTGTTGTGATATTGTGTTAGATATGAAATATAACCCACGCAATAAGTTTAAGGAAGATAAAGAATAACTAGGTGATTGTGTGTTGTTGCTATGAATCCACTATGCATTTCCTCTTGTTTTAGACACATGTGTCCTACAAACCCCTATAGCTACTTTGGGTGAGACTGCATCTACTTCGCAAGTGTTTCTAAAAGGGCCAATAGTTAGGGTTTTTTGGTGCATTGTTAGAGATGAACCCTGGGTCTACCCCTGTGCCAACAAATGGTTCTTTTGTCGGGACAACAATCTTCTTGAGGGAATGTCAAGGTGGTTTCCATCAAAGAAAGAGATTCATAAGTGGATAGAAGATCAAGAAAAGGACTTCGTTGAAGCCCAGAACAAGAACCCCAGACTTGGTACAGAGGATTGGTTGGGAAGATATATCTTTACTGATATACATTATATTTTCTTTGGAGGAATCCATTGGGAGATATATGAGTGGCTAGCTAGGTTAGTAGATACCCAGTTCAAAGTCAAACTCATACCACCTGTGGTTTGGACGTCGGCACTAATCAATAAGGTCAAGAGAGTTGACAACGCCGTGTCAAGAGTAGTATATCACTAGTTTGATAGTAACATCGGAGGGTATATCACTGATTTTGTTTTTGATAGAGTGGAATCGTATAGCCAAGCAGAGAGATATTTATTTAAGGGACCTAGAGGAAAATTTTTACATTTTCTGAAGTTGAATATCAAGATGCTATTACATGAGAAGAACATCTTGAATATACAGTAATCAGTTAGATCGAAAGAGCTAATGTTAAAAAATTCATACAGCAATAGCGACACAAAGGTTGGACATACGCGCAATGGGAGAGTGTTCAAAGAAGTTCATCTCGTGAACCTGTTTAAGAAGAAATATGGAGACGAAGGGTTCTACAATGGAGAAGAGACATATCTGGCAGATGAAGAGCATTCAAAATCTGCTAGGACAGAGGAACCTCGGCGATAAGAGCCGGAACCTTCAAGAACTGTGTCAAATGTTGAAGTACTATTATTCCTCATGTTGCTTCAGAAACGTTAAGTAACCATATTAACCTAAGTCATCATAATGCTCAGAGAATTGTCACTAGCAGCCCACCACATACTCAATCAGGAAACCTAGGAAGATCTATGGCAGATGAGATGAGGTTACCCACCTTTAGAGGAGATGGATCTTAAGATCCTAATTAGCACTATTTTCTATGTGAAGTTGTGTGGAGTATTAAGAATATCACCAATGAAGTTGTCAAATGAGCTCAGTTTAGCACTACCCTAAGAGATCGTGCACTGATATGGTACATGAAATTCGTCCAAGGATCTACACCTAAACCATTGAATTCCATTAAGACTGTGCTAATTTTTGAGTTAAAGAAACCTAATTCAGAGTCGTAGTGCATTACAAAACTAAAAGAAATCAAGTAGAGAACAGTTGAACCTGTGTGGGAGTTTGAACAGAGATTTAATACCTTGACAGGCCATTTGATTTTTCAAATCCAAGATGAGAAGAACAAGGAATGGTTCATTGCTACCTTCTTTCCACACATCAAAGTTCCTCTGATGCAACAAAAGATTACTTCGTAGGCTGAGGCATTAGAGATCGCCATGAAATTAGAATCAGCCCCGATGGGAGAATCCAACTTAGGTATGAGTCAAATCTTGAGTCAGTTAACGAGCTTATCACTGCAGTTTGAAGATATGAACAAAGACAAGAGAAAATATAAAAGAGAAGACATTTGGTGTATCAGATGCAAATCATAAGGCGATGACAAGGATCATTGTCCCCTATTTCATGAATACTTTGCCTCTGGAGCTCTGAGCCCTTTGAAGCAAGTTACCCTACCCTGGTGCGACGTACGTAGAAATTGACATCACCCTGGTGAACATTAATATCTACAAAAACATGTCCAGACACCCACAAATATGTATTGCACGTTCTTTAAGTCGGTAGGACATGATGACAGGGATTGTAGGGCTTACGATCTCATGCATGAAATGTCAAGAGAGATATACAAAATTCAAGGCGAATTATGGCAAGAAGGAAGCATTGCATAGTATAATTCCCTTGGGAGAGGAAAATTCAACCCTCCTGGTGGATTCTGAGGAAGAGGAAGAGGAGGAGGTATGGGTCAAGGTTGAGGATAGATCATTTGTTATAACTGCACATAGCCATGACACTTGGAAAGGGACTTTCAAAACCCTTGTACCACTTGCAGCTACTGCAACTCATTCGAGCATGTTATCGAGGAATGTCCATCATTGTTGGCTAAGATTCAAGAGAAACGAGGAGGAAACTAGCAAATACAACTAATAAAAGAAGAACCTCATGGAGCAGACACCAGAGTCGTTGTTATCACTAGAGGAGGCATTGTGATAGGAGAAGACAAAGTGATCGAAGGAAAGACTACAGAAGAATTAGGAGTTAGGAAAGTTGCAGAGAAGACACAAGAGTTTGATCCAAGGAAAGAGAAGCATATATTTGAGGAAGAAAGAAAGGAATTCGAAAGAGATCATGCTTCTTCATCAAAGTTTCAACTAGAAGTAAGAGAATTTGGAATGCCTCTAGCATTTGATCATTCTTATTCACCCGGAGATGGAAAAGAGGTGAGTAAATTGTCAATTTATTGTATATGTTTATTGAGTTGATTAAAGATGAAAAAGCCATACAAGAACTACAGAATTTGGTCAGACAGTATGAGATAGGAAGGGTAGATCCTTTGTTCAATAAATTAGTACATCAACTATCCAAGAAGAGAAGGAAAAATAAATAACTACACCTTAATGCTCAGATTGGAGAGTACGATATAGACTATGTGGTCCTCGACTTAGGGTTGGAGGTCAATGTCATGACGAAGTAGACCTAGGCACTAATGGGAAAACCTAAGTTGATATATTCCCCTATCAAGCTTAGGATGGCTAATAAACAAGATGTAAGCCCCTTTGGAAGACTAGAGCATGTCCCTATGGACATCAGCGGAGTAAGGATGTTTGCAGACTTCAAGGTGATTGAGATAGTTGATGATAGTTTTCCTTAACCTGCGTTGTTAGGAATTGATTGGGCTTTCAATAATTCCACTATGGTTTATTTAAAGAAAATAAGAATGGTGTTTGAAGGAGATGGCCTTAGGTTCATTGCACCTTTGGAATGGCATTTGAAGGAGATGTCCTTAGGTTCATTTCACCTTTGGATCCCAATTGAAGGTTATAGAGACACAAAACCCATCAGAGAAGAAGGTCGTGCATATGAACTAGAAAACATATACAAATTAACATCCAGACAATAGGACTACATTAATCCTATAGCGGATGGGAATTTGAGCTGGAAAATTGACAGTGCATGCTCATCAAATTCAGAAGAAGCACTGGAGAACTGGTAGAAAAAAATGTATTAAGTATCTACAAGGAAATGTGCTAGATTAACCAGAGAAGTTCATTGGATCGGCACAACAGTAAGTAACTTTCCCACCTTTGATGGTCTAAATCACTTAGAAGCATTCTTACTGAACTTTGAAGAAATTGTACCAACACAACAAATATTGTTGGCAATGGATGAGGCCCTAAAATCAACTCCAGTGAGATGGTGGGGGACACACAAAAATAATATTACAAATTGGGTACAATGTCGCACTTTGATGACAGCACGATTTTCAGAGCAAGTAGAAGGCTATGAAGTTAGGTACACAGGTCGAAGTTGTCTGAAGGACCATGTGAGAAGTTGCAAGGAAGCCTGGAGAAACATTCCTAAAGAACAACGGGTACACAAATTCATTAACACACTGGACACAACTCCAATCAACTGGTATCTTCAAGTAGAACTTTTCCTCATCACTGCAAATT
Source organism: Picea engelmannii (assembly GCA_009831015.1). Classification (NCBI taxonomy): domain Eukaryota; kingdom Viridiplantae; phylum Streptophyta; class Pinopsida; order Pinales; family Pinaceae; genus Picea; species Picea engelmannii. The sequence continues at coordinate 135,806 of ML781618.1, read as the reverse complement.
GAGAAGGTATGACCCAGAACTTTGTCACTACCTTTTTGCTTGAAAGCCAATATCCTACAGTAGATCAAGAATTACAGGTTGTATGACAGAAAGTGTTCGAGGAGGCACCTAGCCTCCCTTTGGAGAAAGAAGAGGATGAATGGATTGCGCCTCTTCAAAAGTTGCAAGGATGTTACAATATCAATGTTCCTGAAGACGATGATCCTAGGAATGTGAACATCAAAGAAACAGAAGGCCAAAGAGATGTAGAATGACCAGGAGTCAAACTACCTTTCGTTGGACATCCAATTAAAATCAAAAAATCAACATTGGAACAGAACAGACACCAAAACTTGCAAATGTTGGATATTATTGGGATGCTTCCACCATTGAAAAGATCATAGAGTTACTACATGAGTATCGGGACTTGTTTAAAACCAAGTTCACTAATATGAAGGGCATTAAAGGGTCCATGGGAGAGATGAGGATCCCTTTGAAACTAGATGCAAGGCTAGTCAAACAGAGACCCTACATATTGAACCCTAAATATAAGGAGAAAGTGAAGATTGAGCTTGGCATAATGTTGGAAGCAGGAATCCTAGAACCTATTGAAGATTCAGAGTGGATTATCCCTATGGTGGTACAAGATAAAAATATAGAATAAATCAGGATCTATGTAGATCTTAGGAAGTTGAATGATGCATGTTTGTGTGACCCATTCCCTACGCAATTCACTGACAAAGTGTTAGACAATGTAGGAGGACATGAGGTATATTCTTTTACAGATGGATTTTCAGGATACCATCAGATCCGAATTGCTAAGGAAGATTGCCATAAGACCACATTTGCAACAGAATGGGGATCCTACCAGTATACAGTGATTCCATTTGGATTGAATAATGCACCAGCCATATTTTCCAGGGTGGTGGTCGAAGCATTTAAGGAGATTTTACATAAATTCCTAGAAGCATATTTTGATGATTGGACTGTTTTTTAGCATTTTGAAAAATCATATTGAATGTTTACAACTAATGTTGGATAATTGCATGCAGTTTCAGATTGCCTTGAACCTAAATAAGTGCAACTTGTTTTCACCCTTCGGAGTGTTGTTGGGCCATATTGTGTGTAAGAAGGGATTGTTGGTAGATCCATCTAAGATTGCCATTATAGTCGATCTACCCCCTCCTACATCAGTCAAACAGTTGCGTACTACGATGGGACATACTGGATACTACAGGGAGTTCATTAAGGGCTATGCACAGATCACAACACCCATGGAGAAGATTTTAAAAACAGACTATCAGTTTCATTGGACAGAAGAATGCCAGTAGAGCTTCGACACACTAAAACAGAAAATGGTTACTGTGCCCATTCTGGTTTTCCTAGATTGGAGTAAGGAATTTCACGTGCATGTCAATGCATCTTCTATCACATTAGGAGTAGTGTTAGGACAACCAGGAGATGGATACATTGACCACCTGTTAGCCTTTTCTAGAAGGAAGCTATCAATAACTTAGATTAATTACACCACCACTGAGCGAGAAGGATTAGCCATGGTGTATGCACTGCAGATGTTCTGTCGCTACCTGTTGGGAGGACATTTTAAGATGTTCACTGATCATTTTGTTCTTAAATACCTAGTCAACAAGCCAGTTTTGGTGGGAAGAATATGCAAATGGATTATGTTATTTCATGAATATGATACTGAGATCGTGGTTAAGCCAGGAAGAATGAACAAAGGTCTTGACCACTTGTCGAGGTTGGAACATGGAGAAGAGCCTACTAGTTTGGAGGATACACTGCCAAATTCACATTTGCTATCCATCATGAAGGTTGATGATCACTTCATGGAGATAGTGCAGTCCCTGTCAATAGGAATGGCACCTAGTGACTATACAATTATTCAAAAGAAATAGTTGGTAGTGCACGTTGCAGATTTTTCACTTACAGCTGGACAGCTATACAAGATGGGACCTAGTGAGATATTGAGGAGGTGTGTTATGGAAGTAGAGAGACCATTCATCCTCACAGAAGCACATAAAGGCATCGTAGGAGGACACTACGCAGGGAAAGAAACAACGCAGAAGATTCTTAGGGTTGGCCTTTGGTGGCCTACTCTACAAAAAGATGCTAATAAATACTATAAGGCATGCGATGTATGCCAAAGAGTTGGAAAACCATCCAGAAGAGATGAGATTCCTTTAGCACCCCAGATAACCTTATAGTCATTTGAGAAATGGGACATTGACTTCGTGGGACCTATCAACCCACCAGGAAAGCACACAGGAGCTAGATACATAATCAATGTCACGGAGTATTTGACCAGATGGGAAGAAGCAAGAGTAATTAAGGACTGTAATGCAACTACGGATGTGTGCTTCATATTTAATGATATCATAACTAGGTTTGGATGCCCAAAAATCATTATGAGCAATCAAGGCACACATTTTATTAACAAGACTATTGAAGCCTTGACTCAGGAATTTGAATTCCAGCATTAGAAGAGCACGCCCTATCATCCACAAGAAAATGGGACAATTGAAGCATTCAATAAGATATTGGAGACAGATTTGACGAAGATATGCAGTGTGAATAGGGATGACTGGGATTTGAGAGTACCAGTAGTATTATGGGCCTATAGAACCACTTGCAAGAAATTGACCATGCAGACCCCTTTTAAATTGGTCTATGGTCTAGAAGCAGTTGTATCCATGGAATATTTCGTTCCTAGTCTGAGAATTGCATCCTTTACAGATATGGATGACACTGGCGTTGTGCAAGAGAGGCTTGCGCAGTTGGTCGAACTAGAAGAAGATAGATTTATTGCAATATTTCACCCACAGGTTCAGAAAGAAAGAGAAAATGCCTACCATGATAGACACATCAAGAAGAAAGATTTCAAGAAAGGAGATCTGGTATTGGTATATGACAGTAAGTTCATGAGGCATCCAGGGAAGTTCAGGACGCATTGTCTTGGGCCATATGAGGTTGCCTATGTTACAGAAGGAGGAGTTGTGCAGTTGAAGACTTTGACTGGAGAATGGAAGGAAGGTTTGGTGAACAGAAGTCGGTTGAAATTGTATTATGACAACTAGTTGCCTCGTAATTCTTAGTAAAAGCATAAGGAAGAGGGTCTAGGTACCAAGTGCAGTTGAAACAGGGTACCGGACACAGAAAAAGACAATATGCACATAGAAGGGAGGGACAGAGCAGAAAGCACAGGTTGTCCTACGTAGTCTGAAGTTGAAATGAAACAAAAATTTCAGACCTAAAGTGCCTCAAGATGAGTCACGGGTGAGTCTTGGGGGCATGTTGGCCCTTGGTTATGGAACCAAGTGAAGATTAAGGGAGAAAAGGAAAAATGTGAACTACGCAGAAGACACAGTGACTAATACTGGGTCGAAGTGAGAAAAAGAGAAGAAAATATGGATCGAAGTAAGAGAAAGCAATCCATTAGACTAGGATATCAAAGATGACAGATCAAAAAGGAAGAGATATTGCGGAAAACTCAGCAAGCGAAAGAATATGTCAACATATTCTTTTGAGCACTGTGCGTGAAGGAAGGAAAGACAGGCTAGTGAAGCCCTGAAAACGCTAGTCAAGTTGACCTAGGGATTTAGCATTTAGGGTTTTGGACACCTAGGTTTCATCCTAAGGTTGTCAATGAGCTATTGTAATGTATAAATAAAGGTCAAGAGGACCTAGTATGGGCAAGAGTAAGAGAGATAGAGGAGATTATGCGATGAGAAGAGAATGTTATTGAGAGAGAACTATTGTATTGTGAGAGTAGAATGTATTGTAAGATCTTCAGCTAGGTGGGAAGATCAACCCTGCAGCTAGGTGTGCGGGGAGGGGAGAAAAAGAGAGAGAAGAAGAGAAGATATGCTAGCTAAGAGCAAAGATAAGAACTATATGCTTCCATATTAATATATCATAAAGCACAGTTATGTGGACATAACCCTAGGGAGAGGGTGAACCACATATATCTTGTGTTATGTGTGATTGATGTTGTGTTCTTTTTCATTTGATATGTTGCTATTGTGATATTGTGTTAGATCTAAAATATAACTTGCGTGGTAGGTTTAAGGAAGATAAAGAGTAACTAGGTGACTATGTGTTGTTGTTTTGAATCCACTCTGCATTTTCTCTGGTTGTAGACACATGTGTCATGTAACCCCCTATAGATACTTCGGGTGAGACTGCATATGCTTCGCAGGTGTTGCCGAAAGGGCCAGTAGTTAGGGCTTGTTGGTGCGTTGTTAGAGATAAACCATGGGTCTGCCCCTGTGCCAACAATGCGCCAGCCTCATGTTGTGATGATGTGCCAGCCTCGTGTTGTGATGATGTGTGTCAGCCTCGTGTTGTGATGATGTTTCCAGTCTCATACTGTGATCCAACTTCATGCTGATGATATTGTGTTGCCAGTCTCGTACTATGATGTCAGCTTCATGCTGATGATATTATGTCGCTAGCTTCGTTTTGTGATGCCAACTGCGTGTTGAAGACTCTCAGCCTAGTGTTGATGTTGATGATTCTCCATCCTTTGTGTTGTGTACTTGTTTCTATTGATGATGAGAAAAAATTTCAATGATTTATAAATATTCCATTCAGTGTTCCAAGATGTTGTTGATGATGTTTCCCTCTCTCTCGCCTAATATTGTTGTAAAATACCCTTCTTGTTAAGGGGGAGTGTTCAAATATTGTTACTGCAAAGAATATTCTATTTATTATTGATGTATTATTCATTAGATGAATCCCATTTTGTGGATTGATCATGTCGTGCATTGTAAATGACCAAATCCCCTTTTGTAGATTGTTCAAACCCTAATTGTAATAAGAAAAATGAGAAGTTGGACCCCAGAATTAATTAAGGTGGTTCTAACCACCCAAAAAGAGAAGTCGACCCTGCCAGTGAAAAGACACTTTGTTTTATCTCCTTCCATATTGTATAAATAAAGGAGGCTAGTGCCTCATTTGTTCACTCACTCACTTGATCATCAGAGCACAAGTTTGGAGCTGCATTTGGAGAAGAAGGAAGAGAGAGAGAGAGAGGTGCATTACTTGGAGAGGACTTTCTGTAGTGTTTGGTTTATTCTCTTGGCATTGTATTGGCTATCTATACTAAGGAAATTTGTGTTGGGTTTTCTCCCCCATGAGGGTTTCCCGAGATAAATGTTGTGTCTCTTGTGATTTTTTATTTCTCAGTGATCATGTCTATGCTATGGTTATCTAGTGAATTGAAAAGAAACCTAATAATAGCTTAAACTCTAACATGTTCCACTGCTAGAACTAGTTTTTCTTACTTGCGACACTCGTTTCCTCCTCTATATCATAGCATTCATTTTTCTATGAAAAAAAAAAAAAAGACGGACGGGAAGGGAGTATTATCTTATATTGGTAGCAGTCATCTCACCTTTGAACAGAGCACAAAGTTATTGAGTCCATTCATCATCATAATTTTGGGATTAGCATAGCCTTAGGAAGCCAAGGTCATTATAGAGTCTTCTCTACTGACTGGTTACCCCTTCAGTCCCTATAGAGAATTTCATTGATGTCTACTGCATATTATGGTTTCATTGGGTCTATGCTATTGGAGTCCTCCATATTTCTCATGATATTGTTAAAAGGAAGTCTATCAACCTGTGTTGTCCACTCCTCATTACTCTTGACTTTGCATGTCGTCCATAGCCTCAATTTGTCTCAAAATCACAAGATACTGAAGTCATATCATGCACCCTATCCCTACTTTCATCATTGGTAGGTAACCTTGAATCCAGTAGTCGACATTTCATCATTGCTCGTCGACTGGGTGGTTTCCCTTATGTTCGACAGCAAGACATCTATTCACACATTAGGATTCATGCAGTGTCTTGGATACCATTAGCATTATTAGTGATTTCCTCACCTTTCTCATCATTTTTCATCATTGGTTGTTATTCAGAGGGTCTTTCTCGTGTACCACTTGCACTTGGCACACATGAAAGACACATAGGGTCGTTGGTTCGTGAACATGTTCTTCATCCAATTTCCACCAAATCGTGAAGCTCCTGCTTTGTACCTCATGTTGAATGATGAGAAATGCCTTAATTCTCTCATTTCAGCGGGTCTCCTTCTGTCGAATTCAGCCCATTTATTCTAGGAACAGGACCTAGAGTCCTATGAGTACCTTGAGGCTTGTAGTCATTAGTGGTAGGCTCTCTCGCCATCGACAGTTGGGAATACATTAATGCCTCTTGATCGATGGATTATTCAGGTGTTCGACACCATCTCCTTTATTCACACTTATAAGAATGTACTCGGTGCCTTGATACCTACTTTCATTATCGATAGGTTGTCTCATGTTTGTTAATGGTATATATCAATGATCGGTAATCAAATGGCATCTCATTGTGTTCAACCTCAACTCCTTTATTCACATGATGTAGACTTGCACCCTTGGCAGATTGTGTAGAAGACTTGAAGACATAGTTATGTTTCCACATATTTCCTGAGTTGTTGCTTCCTTTTCATTGGACCAGTACCTATATGACTTCAGTAATCAGGGGAGATCATATTGTACTTCATGGTATACAGATATCTTCAAATTGGTTTTGAGATTGGTTCTACTGGGCCTCGTTCATGACTATGAAAGCTATTGGCATGTAACCACATTTGTATTTTCCTATTCATGGCCACAGACATTTGTTTGGTATATTTTCACATGGATCTGTAGTGTAATTTTATTGGCAACCATGTATGCAAAGTCAGGGCAGAATGTAATGAGAAACTAGTTCATCCAGCTGGTTCCCCACCACTCCACTTCTGGGTTGTTTATAATGTATTTCGGACATCGCAGATACTACTCTGACCTCACACATTAGGGGGCATTTGTTATAGAAATATTTTCCTCACCCTATGCAATCTTTCATAGAAGGCCCTTTTTCATTTCCCCATGCAGACTTATCTTCCCTGTTTATAAAATCCAAAGTCAAAAATAAATTTTTTTCCACATGTACACATATTGCCTACTATAGAGCATGTGTATACATAGGTTTCTCCACTACATCCCATGTACATCGAGATTTGTCCCAGAAAATGAAAATTAATGTCGATTTTCCATGTCATGATAGGATATCTATGATCCTTGGCCTTCCATATACTGGAAACATTTTGACTCGGCCCTTCAGTTCCATTTTGAAGGATATAAATGGGCCAATTCCAAGCTATGGAAGGAGGAGAAAGAATTCAACTTTGAGAGCAAAGTTACTCTGGAGAAATTATTTACTTCATATTGAGTCTGCACCCCTTTGTCCTTTAAGACTGAACACAGTGTTCAATCCCCAATCTCTTGCCCTATTGATTGAGAACCTCATTGCTTCTCTTTTATGAGCTTGCATTTGGTGGAGGATTGAATTGGTGGAGGCCCAGATAGAAGGAACTTAGTTTCTCGATTCTGAACCATGCCGAAACATAAGTCTATAACATTTTCACTTGTGTTGATCATTTATTAATAGAAATACTATTTTCCTGTCCAATTGATATCTTGCAAATATTATATAATTCCATGGGCATAATTTTCATGTTTATTAATGGATTATGCTATTGAATGTGCTAACATTATATAATATCACCATATGCTTTCTTTGCTTGGTTGTTGAGGACTAGTTGTAGGTATATTGCTTTGGTTCGAGTGCTCAATGGTGGACTTCATCGAACGTATGGATGAGGTAGGCCTTTTATCTTGTCTTGATGGAATATTTGTTTGTATAGCATACTTGAGAAGAGAGTTGATTTCTGCAGTCATTTTCATATGTTGTGGTTCACCCTAGCCATAGAGAGATTTTCCTCGTAACACTCGGATTCCATAGTTAATCTCTTTTCAAAATCCCTAAATATGAAAAGATCATAGAGTGATCTTGTTCCTTTCACACTTGTTAATTGGTCCAGAAGAAATATCTATTTGGCATAAGTTTAACCCTTTTTCCGACCAATAGATTATCTAGGAAAAAGGTACGCCTTAGGAGACATGTCTCTCCGGGAGAGTTCTCCTAAGTTATATTTTATATGTTTTCAAGCTAAGGAGACTAAACTTAGAAAAAGGTTGTGAGTCCATAGTTAATATCTTTTCGGACTACTTAAAATTGAAAATATAGGGGAGTGATACTATCTCATTCACACTCATTAAAATTGGTTTTAAGAGACGTCATTTCGGTATAAGTTTAACCCTTTTTCGAATTGACTTGACTAATTACAAAAAAGGAACACTCTAGAGTTGTCTTTTAGTGTTTTTAGTGTTTTGTATGGCCTACTATTGTTTATTTACTTTTGACTCCATAGCCCTGAGTGCCCCTCCCTTTCCTTGCCAAAAACTTTCTAAAAACCCCCAAAACAATTTGAAATCTAGCCACCAATTTCCAAAGATATATCAAGTGACACGAGAGAGCCCTCTTTGTGTTGAGCAGGCTAGTGCCCAGTTCTAAAGTAGGTTGAAATATTTACCTCTGTCATTTGTCTATTCATTCAGAAAAAATTTACAGAGTGCTAACATTCGGGCGTCGTTGCTAAGGAGCAAAGGTGAAATACTCCCTGGGAGAAACGACAAAATTCAGATCTAAGTACTAATGGTGAAGAGTATTCAGACACGGAAAGGTTGTACATCATTCACCTGGCGACTCCATTTTCAAGAATCTAGAATTCAAAAATTTTATGACAACTCCACTGCCCAAAGACTCAGTAGCCTAAAGATTTTATTGGCGACTCCACTCAAGCTTCAAATGCGATTTAGAGACACCACAAGAAGATGAGATTCCTTGACAGAGGTATGAAAGGACATCATGGGAGAAAACAAATACCTAAAGTTAAGTTTTTTCCAAGACATCATATTTTTTATTATTAATTACCTTTTGTCCTTTCCTGAACATGCTAAAACAAATTTTTATTTACCTACTACATTCAAATGATGATCATGAGAATCTTGCAATTGTATATCCTCCTCTTAAAGTTGTACATACATCTCTTCATTGTATCACTAATTTTGACCAAAATTTTCCATTTGATCCATGTGATAACCATAACCAAGTTGATGAGCCTCATGAAGCCAAGGCTAATATTCCACCTCATGTACTTGATCCAACACTCTCCAAGACCCATCACAGATATAGACCCTTAAAATTACCTCACATCCTTCATGATTTTCCTCCAAAGCACTATAAGTACCTACATGTGTTTGATGGGAAACCTGATGCCATCACAGCTGAAAACCACATCCAAGAGTTTGAAAATTTTATAGATTTTTTTGAGATTGATCATGATGATGTTTGTATGAGGGCCTTCTCTCAATCCTTGAAAGGGGATACCAAAGATTGGTTTAAACACTTGCAACCAGAGATAATTAGCTCATCGGAGGAATTGAAGAATGTATTGTTGAAGTTTTGGGGCAAGAAGAAATCTTTGGATCTACAGTGTACAGAGTTTTATGCCTTGAAAAGGTAGAGAAACGAAACTATTTCTACATTCAGTAGGAGGTTTTCCAGTATTTATTACAATTTTCCCAAATAAATTCAACCTATTGAAGTTGTTTCCATGCTCCATTATACAAAAACTCTTCATCCAAATTTGTATTTCCTCCTGATGGAAAGAATACCTAAGTACTTCCAGCAAATGTTTAATGATGATCAGGAGATTCAACACAATATACAAGCATGTAAATAGATTTGAAATGAGGAGTTGGGTGCTAAAGAACATGACAGTTAATATGAACAAAAAATAGTTGATTGGAATATTGAGCAGAGAGTTGATAATATCATAAGTCCTCTTGAAGTTTTTAATGCCAATGATTTTTCAAAAGGTTATATTCCACTTATTGAAAGTGGAGGTACTAATTTAGCTTCTGATCCATCCCATGATAAGCATGGGGCTGATTGTTTCATATATTCATTTGAACATGGTCAAGAAGATGAGTTTGCAAATCAATTTGTTAAGGAACAGGTTGATGTCCCAAGTTTTTTCTTGTTAAACAATGTTGTCGATGTTATCAATTTGCATATATATGATCAATATGATGATGATTATGATAATGATCTCCCAGAATATCCAAGTGCATTTCCTCTATCATGAAATGTCATTCTCCATCGGTATAATGATAGAAATCATCTTGCATATGATAGTCACAGAGAAGAGGGTACTGAAAAAGATGAAGGAAATTCTTTGCCTTTATGCTTTTCTTCATTTGAATTGCTGAAAGAAAATGCTAAGGTCATCATGGAAACAAAGGAGAGTATATTGATGCCAAATCACGCTGATTCAATGGGACAATTTGACAATAAATTGTAGCCATGGGTCAAAGAGGAATCAAAAAGGGAGTGTGTTCAACAACCTAAAGAAATGGAAATATGTGCATGTGACATATGTAAAGCAAATAAAGAATATTTTGAATCGAGTGAAGGAACCTTGTCACTATGTTTTTATTCCTTCAAAATGCTGAAGAAAAATGTTTATAATGTTTCAAATCAAACATCCTCTAGACATGATGTTGAATATCCAGGGTTCAATGGACTTACAAATGAAAAACATCTTCCATTGTGTTTTTATTCCTTTGAGTTGTTGAAAGCCAATCATGAGGTAACAAAAGAAGAAGGAAAGTCTGACTACAATAGTACTACTTTACAGAAGAAAATGGTTGTTGATGAGGAATATCAACGACCTTCACATGTGTTAAATGATCATGTGGTCGATTACATGGGAGGTTATTTACTTCATAATTACAGCATGTGCTCAGCTACCAGGCTGAAAATGAAGATGAAGTTGATCAAGAAATTGTTGTTAAAGGTCATTTTCTTCCCCCTGAAACTAATATAGATATGCAACAAGATTTCCAGCAAGGCAAAGTGTTTCAAAGTTGTCTTTCTTCCCCTGAGAATGACGTGGTGGTCCAATTTCTAAGTGGCCTAAACAGAGATGAGGTTTCTGAAACTGCATCTATGGATACTTCGAGCAATAGACAAACAAATAACATGGAGTTTTAGGAAAGAAACAAAACATTGTATACCACTCTTCAATTAGAAATACAGAAAGATAATGAAAGGGCAGTTGTTTTATTTGATTCATTTGAAAATCATGATTTTGAAAATGCATCCATGGAAAATCTGGATTCTGAAATAGTTCATGATGTTAGCTTTTCACACTTTCTATAATATTATGAGCATGAACTTACTTCCATTAATTCATTTGAAAGTCAAAGTGACATTCCTCAAGCAAATTTCCAGAAGGTTGATAACACAAGACCTGAATTGTTTGATTAAAAGGAGGATAGCCTCGATACACATAATATAGTTGTCATATTTGAAGATGTTCAAGAATGTATGGATGTTTTTGTAGACAAACCTATCGCTAAAATTCCATTCAAGAACACTCTCAGGATTAAAGAAGTAGAGCGAGAACAAAAAACACTTGCAAGGGAAGCATGTTCTTCTATCTTAACTCCTAAAAAGGAAATGTTCCCTCATGTGTTTCATGACCCCATGGCATGCTATATGGAGAATATTCATAATAGGAATCTACAGATGATGCCACTACTATCTTCTATTTCAGGAGGTTGTTACTTCCATCCATATCAGCAGATCTATCATCTTCTTGATGGGAATCAACAAGGTGGATCACATGAAAACCAGAGTACATTGGAAGAAGTCATATGTATTTTGGGCCTTATGCATACATTGGAAGATTCATTTGCAATTTTGCTAGAAACAGTGAACAGTCTCAATATTGTTGAAATCCTAGGAATCAAATCCATATACAAATTCCCAAAAGAGTTGTTGGAAAGCAGAGGTCAGATCAGGCATGTGCAAAGAAAACAAGCATTAGATAATATTCTTACATGGTTACATTGGCATTTTGACTTCATCTGATTTGAAGCTCATTTAAACTATTAGGGTAGGTAGGTGTGAATAATCTTGATGATCAAGAATTTTCAATTCCCAAATAAAGTTTTCAGTTAGATTTTTAGTAGTATACCTAGCGTTCAATCTCCAGGTCAGAGCATGGCACACACCTATTATGGTAATCTCAATGGATAAGGTACAAGGTCTATTGTTATTTTCTACCTCGCAGGGAGGATAGCATCCCCAGTTGGAGCCTCTGTTATCACTGTAAAAAAAAAATTAGGAAACCCAGCCTCAAAAATTAGCAGGAGGCTTAGTATGGAGGAGCGACAGACTGGCGAACGAGGAAGTATTCGGTGGACAGGGCTAAATATAGCGGAGAGGTAAAGTAGATGGGTCCCAATGGATCATGATCTTGAGTGTTTCCAAAATAACGGTCGAAGGATGCATCGGGCAAATAAATAGTGCATCGGTTAACATCTGAGAGGCGGGCCGATGAAAATACCATGGTTTTGTTCCGAAGGTACGTGGCGCCACCAGATACATATCGGGGAGGAAGAGCGGGTAAGCCTGAAACTGCCCAAGTTCACCCCAATGTCACGTGTCAGAAATCCATTTGATGTATGTCAAATCCAAGGATTGCATTGGGAAAGGGACGATCGGTCAAATCACTTCAGGCCACTTGTTCGAGTACTTTTATTTCATGAGATGTCAGGTGAGTGTCACTAGATCACCAATTCGAAGGCTCATCATTTAGAATAGATTGGCCAAGCGTGAAAAACCATTGTACCTATAATTACTTTGTCATTAATTCATGATTATAACTCAATGACTACTATCCTTCAAAATATGGATGGAATTACTCTTTTTTGGGCAATCAATGCTTCATTCGTAAACGGGGTAATTACAAACTGGATCAGTTTCCTAATTTATGTGCAATTAAGGGAGATAAGCTTATGTTTTCTGCAAAACTAGGAAACATGGAAAAAGCAGACCGAGTAGCCTTCAGTGAACCAGGATTTTCAATGAATATGACAAATTCATCATTGAAGAAGAAAGAGAAACCGGTTTCTCGAATATTAGCAACTAAATTTCATACAAAGCCTATGGGAGAGCCAGGAGCAGATAAAGAGGTCAGATTAAATATCATCATGAAGGATTTAATCATCAATGGATATGCAGACGAGCACCATACACGAGATGTCAAAAGGAATTGGAGAAAGCTTCAGAAGACAGAGGTAAAAGCTGAGGTGGTTGAAAGCGTTGGAGAAAATCAGCTTGCTTGGCTTGACACCTTGAAGGAAGAAATTGCTAATCTAAATAGTTTTCAAGCTAAATTTAGTATGCTTCAGAGAATTTTTTAATGATGTAGACATGTAGTGATCAAAGAGAAAATTCTCAAATATGTCATTTTTGTTTATAACACTCCCTATAATGTAGGAGAATAGTTATTATGTGTTACTCCTTTTTGTAACCGACATCTATTTTTGGAATGGTGGGGTAGTTGATTCGTTTTGAATCCCAGATGTAATTTATCTATATAATATTCCTAAGAAGAATGAAAAAAGAATTGACCGAAGAGGGGCCTGCCCTCATATCAGGAGGACTTTGTAAATTCCTGGAGCCAAATTGAATATATAATGCATAAGCATCCAAACTTTTTATGAAAAGATTCTAATGGTTGTGTTATGAGTTATGTTTTCTCTCATAGTGTGTATTTCTTGTATCTCTATAAATTCCATTTACATCTTCTTATATTTAAATTGGAGAGTTAGAAGTCCATAATTCATCTTATGATGCTCTTGACTCAAGAAATTTAGACTATGTGATCTTCTTCTTATCTAATTCAGAATTCATTTTAATAATGCTCTGATGTGGTTAATTGTTTCTCTTTTTCCTCTTTCACCCTAAAAATTTCAATTTACAACTCAAAATCATTGCCTCATTTATCCTTTCTCCTCTGGATAATTCTAATGGTCTTCTATTGTTTATTTACTTTCGAATCCATAGCCTTGAGTGTCCCTCCCTTTCCTTTCTAGCAACTTTCTAAAAAACCCCAAAACAATCTGAAATCTATCCACCAATTGCCAAAGATATATCAAGTGACATGAGAGAGCCCTCTCTGAGTTGAGTAGGCTAGTTCCCAGCTCTAAAGTAGGTTGAAACAGTTACCTCTATCATTTTTCTATTCAGCCGGAAAAAATTTACAGAGTGCTAACAGTACCCTAGGGGAATATTAGTAGATAGGTATTGTTATGTATGAGGTCACTATTAGTAAATAAGGCCCAGTGTGAACATAATAAATGTTAGATAGATTACTAAAAAGTTATGCTTCTAGAAGATTATTCCACTAGATTGTTCTTAGGTGGTAGGTAGCACTATATAAAGGGGTGAAAACAATGTAATGGGAAGGTGGAAGAAGTATTTTATTTGGAGTGTATATTATTAGGAGGTTTCCACCTCTAAGAGGCAAGTGATCATGATTGGATCCCTTCCTTAAAAGGATCTATTGTACGGTGTTTCTCTACCTCAAGGATTTTCATAATAATAAAGTGTGGATTTTCCTACATTATTTTTAGATATATTGTATTTTCTTTTGTATTCAAATATTTGGCACTTAACAAGTGGTATCAAATCACTTTCTTTGGCCACAAAATAGGAATTTTTTTTCTATTTTGCATGTTTTCAAACAAAGAAAAAAGAGAGGGTCACGAACCTTGGATCAATTACTAAAGTTTTCTACGTAGAATTTGATGAAATTAGTTGTATATTGAAGATCCTCTCGAAAAAAAACCACTTAAAAAAAAATTGTCTAAATCGAAGTTCGGGAGGCCAAGATATCGTTGATTTAAATCAGTAATTTTTCAGGGTTTTTCTTTGGACAGTCGTGCGATTTTGTTTATTTATGTATAGATTGGTGACAACTTCTCCCAAAAAAATACATATATGAGTTCCTCTGGCCAAAATATCCAATTTCAAAAAAAAAATCATTTGAATCAAAGCTCTGAAAGTGAGAATATCACTAATTTAAAGTCATCAATTTTTAAGGGTTTTTTCGTTACGGTAGCGAAACTACAGAGCTCATAACTTTTGACATAGTGCTCAAATTACTACTAGATCACTGTCATTGGCTAGACGATTTTAGGAGATTTATTTTGGTATATTATATCTAGTGTTTCCAATGGATATTCTCTCTTGAATCCTCATGGACCTCAATGAAATTCAACAAGAGATGGAAGCCATCAAGAAAACATCTCAAGACTTCAAATTTGCAAGGCAAGAGAGATGTAACATGGATATCATTGGCCATCATGTCACAACATAATGTAATCAAGACACATATGCTTGGTATTATTTATAAGTTGAGTGTTATGATTGGTATATGGATAGGTGTCCTTTCTGGGATGACAACCACTTTCATCTTCTATTTGATTACTCTCCTCAACCTTATGTAAAGCACATCCTAGAAAATAGACAAGAGCCTTCTATGCATACTCTTCTTCATTTTTCTTGTTCTCCAGTGCTAGTGGATGATTTTTTGGTCAGACCTACATATTTGGATCCACATGACCAATCTCAATATTTGGCACATCATTTTCGGATGGCTATTGAGTTATGGTATCTTCATCGTGGTATTCCCATGAGTACTTGGACATGGGACCCAGGTTTACACTGGTGTTGGGACTACTTCAACATGGTGGCTAGCACTTCTACGTCGGACCCTGGTTATCCAACCTACTTTAGCATTATGGTCCACACTTATCCATGAGACCATTGTATATGGTTGTACTCCCTCATAACAAGTGTTGAGGACAATGCTTTCATAAGAGGGATGGAATGTAGTGTAGCTACGGGAATAATATGGGGTACCTAGGGAGGTACCCAAAGGGAATAATAGTAGAGGGGTTGTTGGTTTTCATTAGTTTCGTTAACATTATATTTACCATAGAATTTTTATATACTTTTGACATTCAATAATCATATACTAAATAAAAAATCACAAGAAGACACAAAGATTTATCCAGGGAAAACTCCAAACTCAAAGGAAATGTTGGTTGTGGATGTTGATTATCTTCCTGATTCGAAGGTCTTTGTTTTCAGTTGTGTTTATACCCCATGAATACTTTACACCCTGTAAGAATGTGCACTCCTCCATGTGGGGGAGTGCAGAGGGGGGTTACCCCCTCTGCGGGTCTGGTGGAAACGGATCCCCAGCAGGGGTTTCGGGGACAGATTTCCCCGATGGGAGTTTGAGGGAAAAGCCCCCAAAAGAAAAATTGCCTTGTAAATGTATATTGTAATTTCATTGTAAATATGGACCATTCATTATAAGGTCGTTGATCTAACGGTAGAAGTTATGTTAGGGTTTTTTCCCCTAGAAGGCAACCCTCTTTTATGAGGGAAATGTATTGTGGCTATGTATCATTACGAATATTGTATTATGAGAGAGGATATTGTGAGAGAAAGAAGAGGAAGTTATAGTTGGTGTGTTGTAGGTTGTATCCCTTCATTTGTTGGATAATAATAAAGCAAGGACCTGGAAACTTCTCTGGTGGACATAGCCCACACTGGTTGAACCACGTATAGTTGTGTCTCTATTGTATTGTGTATCTTTTGTGTTTTATTTACTCATTTGTTTTGTTTTATTGCTCCGCAATCCTTTTTTAATAACAGGAAAAACCCAAAACTTTTCTTAGAGAGAATATTTCCAATATTCCAATACAACCATGAGCAAGCTCTATTCACAAGAGTAAACCAACAATGAACAAACCCTGATAAAAAATACTTGTCTTCTTCTTGTCAAACCCTAGTGAGGTAGACAATTGGGAAACACCACAGAAATGGCACAAGATAGGCGCATTACTAGAGCAATATAGTGCACCACAAAATTGGCACAACTGGCAACTGGCAACTGGCAACAGCAACTGCAATTGTAACTGCAACTGCAACTGTGACTGCAATTGCAATTGGCACGAAGCAATTGGGAAATGTCACACAAAATTAGCACAACTCCTCCAGATTTAGCGCATAAGATAAATCACCAAGATCCGCCAAGAAAATCCTTCCCCAAGTAGGGTGCACTCTCCAAGAGAACCAAAAATAGTGAAGTTGTTGCAACTGCCTAGTGTGCACTCCAGAAGGAGAAATGTGTAGTTGTACAAATGAATTGACCAAGACTTGTATTTATACTAATTTGGGTGCTTGACTGGGGCTGACTTCTTATTATGGGTCTTCAAACTTACTTTATTATTTATGTGGGCCGACTTCTCTTCCTGGAAATTATATTTCCACTTTATTATTATTTCCTATGTGTCGACTTCTCTTATGTGGTCTTCTATTTCACTTTATTCTTTTTCGAGGTGTTATTCAACTGTTCAATGGTCTTCCTTTGACTTCTTGGAATCTTTTTATTCTCTAATAAAATTTGTCCAGGAGGGAATACCTCCCGCAACTGCCAAAACATCAACACTCCCTCTTAGCTAAGGGGGCATCTTTCACGATGTCTTCTTCTGGTAGTCTACTAAATACTTTGCAATCAACTAGTAGAACATGGCTATTACCATGCCATCGGTAGCTTAAATCATCTTTCATGGTCTCCAATACTATGATGCAAGCATCTAGTATCACATGATTACCCATATTGTCTAGTATTACACAACTATTGTCGTATTCCAATAGTACACAACTACTGCCATAGCCCTTCTAACTGTGTTGTGATGTTCCTTCTTATTTTCTTGATGTCTTATTCACACCCATCCACCTCGCATGGTATGGGAAATATTTCCTCCATATCCCCATTCACACCTAGCCACCTCGCATGGCTTAATCAAGGCTATCCCATGCTCCAAGACCATGCTCCAAGTCTTATTCCCACCTAGCCACCTCGCATGGTGTAGGAAAGACTTGACACAAGTATTATTCACACCTATCCACCTCGCATGGAATAGGAAATAATTGTACTAGGATGTGATTTTTCTCCTCTCCCAGTAGTCTTATTCGCACCTACGCACCTCACATGGTGTAGGAAAGACTCCAACCATATCCCTATTCACACCTAGCCACCTCAGATGGTGTAGAAATGACTCCGCCATAGCCCTATTCACACCT
Source organism: Picea engelmannii (assembly GCA_009831015.1). Classification (NCBI taxonomy): domain Eukaryota; kingdom Viridiplantae; phylum Streptophyta; class Pinopsida; order Pinales; family Pinaceae; genus Picea; species Picea engelmannii. The sequence goes on along the minus strand of ML781618.1, from coordinate 117,861 downwards.
AGCCACCTCACATGGCATAGGAAAGGTTATGTTGCAAGTCGTATTCACACCTATCCACCTCACATGGCGTAGGAAAGACTTGATATAGATATTATTCACACCTAGCCACCTCACATGGAATAGGAAAGATTTGTACCTGGCTATACATTACACCTAGCCATGATTGATCTGGGAAACCCTTGGCTAAATGGCAAAGTTGGTTGGAGGATAAATATCAAGCATCCCTCTCAACGAGGGTGGACATTCTGCATCATGCCAAGCGTGTCTCTAAAGTACTCATAATTCACTCTAGACAAAGGCTTGGTGAGAATGTTTTTTATATGTTCACCAATGGATATGTAACAGAGCTCCACAACTCCTCTTTGCACCATGAAACATAGGATTCTCTGACAGCTTCACACAACTTTGATTGTCACATTGTATCAAAGTTGGCTCCAACTCTAGATAAAATAACCTTGCAAGCAACATCTAAAGCCATAATGCTTCACATCTTACAACATTGGTTGCAATATACTCTACCTATATTGTACTAAGTTCCATTGACGATTACTTCCTAATTAACCATGAGATCCTACATGATCCCAAAATGAAGCAACATCTTGATGTTCTTTTTCGGTCCACTACACTCCTTGCCCAGTCAGAGTTTGTATAACCCTGCAACTTCACATCTCCATCCGATACATATCTCAATCCATATCCAATTGTTCCATGTAGGTACCTCAACAGATGTTTTATTTCTATCCAATGTACATGTCTAGGATCAACCATCCATATACTAACTCAAAGTGTTCACTGCAAAACATATGTTTGGCCTGGTTTTAACCAAGTACATCAAGGATCTGATCAATTGTATGTACATCATGGGATCCACTAAATATAAATATGAATCACTCAAGAGCTTCATATTTGTCATCATAGGTGTGGCTTGTCATTGTTTCATGGAAACCTGCATAAGAGACCTAGCTAAATCATACACAAACAAAACTTATCAAGAAAAGGAAGAGAGATACACAATGAAAAATGAGAATCAATGTATATTATGATCTTAGAAATGAGTGAGTGATCTTCACTCATATAGGAAATTCCATCCTATAATTAGGAATGCATGCATAATAGTTATGGTCTAAGATTAGAAAGCATAAAATAGAACTAGTCAGTTAACTCCCATTGAACTAGTGTTACTCCCACTTAACTAGTGTGTCGAAAATAGAATTTTCTCCAACACCCCCCCTGAACATCACTATGGAGTAAAAAATGAGTCCCAACTACTAGGCCATATTAGGTACTCATGTACAATGCAACTAATGAACATTGAATAAAAATGAGGAAAGAGGAAAAACCATGTGGGAACAAAAGCCCCCCTCAAAAGACAATGTATCAAAAGAAGAAAATGGCAATTGCTAGGTAATTGTGTTCTTCACTTAAAGACGATATCGCAAAGTCTGAAAATTTTGCTCACTGAAAGTCTTCGTGAAGATGTATAAATCTTCATGGATCTGATGAAGTCCTTTGGCAACCTATCTATCCTTGTACCTCTTGATCATGTGGCCCCATATGCACTTGAAAATATTCCTTTCTGGTGGAAGTGGAACTAGATGCAAAGTACAATTCTTTAGGAGTGAGTCATACTCCTTCTGCATGGTTGCTTTCCATAATGGATTTCCCAAAACCTTATTCACTACTACATATGGGCAGATTATTCCACAAAAATTTTCCACGTTTCCATTGTTTTCATGTTTTTTTTAAATAGGGCGGTATTTTCATCGATATTTCCATGAAAGTTCATCGATATTGCCAAGAATAGGTTTTTTAACTTGGGCAGGATTTTCATGGCTATTGCCATGAATCCTCGTCGCTATTGCCACGAAAATTTTTCCTATCTCAAAAAGCATCTGCTAACAACTAGTTGACTAGTTGATCTATATATACTTGACTTTAAGAGACTTTGCGACACAATTGCTATAGTTGCAATAGTGTTCATGGCTTTTGCTTGAGCTGTTTATTTTTTTCGTCAACCACCAGTTGAACAAATCCAATTCTCGATCTACATAGCTCGGATTTTGAACTTGCAAGGTTAGTTTTTTTTTTATTGATGTACTCAATTAAGTTGTAATTTTTTGTTCAAATGTCGAAATTTCATGTAGCTTGTTTTTTCCTTGATAATATATTATATGTGTAGTACCATATTTCATGTCATTGGTTTTTGGATCTAGTTAGTATATTCTATGGAAATTCATGTGAAATGTCAAGAAAAATGTTTTCTGAAGAAGTATTTTAAGAAGAGGGAAAACCACTCCATCAATAAGTCAATTCAAACATTAAAAATGGATGTCATTATCAATCTAGATTAATTTGAGCCTACAATTCCTTATGTAAATTTAATCCTTATTACAAAACCACCAACTCATAACAACTTTACTGGTTGGACTTATGTTTGAAATAGAAATTCATGGAAAAAAAATCCTCTTAAGTCTAATTATATCCCTTAGAGACCTTGTTAGCTCTCTAACTTTTGTGTTTCTATGATGTTGTGCCTATATATATTAATGTCATATTTTTAGTCTAGTATTAGGTTAGGTTAGTCGTATAACATTTTATTCTTATATGTGATGTTGTTTCTCCCAATTTTTTATAATCACACGCAATTCTAGATGTAGTGATTAACTCTAGTTTGTAGTTGATGTAACTTGTTTATACACTATTAATAAGGAGTAGCTAAAATATAAAAAATTCATGATGAAATCTACGATAACATGATGAAATATACTAGCCAGACAATGAAAAATGAGAACATGCCAAAGTGTCTTATAAAATAAAACCGTGACCACTGTAAGTAGCATAAAATTATGACCATTGCATGTAGATGCAAATCAACACGTCATAATTCAAACCAACCCAACCCAATTGTGGATGACAAGTGGTTGGCATTCTTTTTTTAGTGGTGAATTTCAAATATTGACATTTTGTCTACAAAACAACTTAGAGGCTAGTGTATGGTGTGGAGTGATTCAAGTTTGAGAAATTTTGACCACTTTCGTTAAATGGTGTGTAATTATTTTCCATGGTGATTCAGTACACACTACTCTAAAGTACAAATTGAAGCATATCGATCTTAATAGTTAATCGATAATAATAATAATAAAAGCAAGTCAAAATGTCTTAGAAGAAATAATTGTGAGGATTGTAGGTCACTGTAAATAAACATATCATAATCAAAAGGAGTAGCTAAAATGTAAAAATTTGACAACTTACTGTTTGGTATGGTGTAGGCAAGACAATTACTTGTAAGGAGAAGGATTTGTCACTATGAACAAAAATGACAGGAAGCTTGCTCAGTTAAGAGCGGCATTAGAGGCGAGGGGTGATGGAAAATGCTATTTCCCTTGCTATGATTGCAGGGGCTTGCAAAGAAAAAGACTTTTAATAACAACAACTGAAATACATTGTAGGGAGAAGGGGCACGCCAAAGGGGGTTATGAATATCCTCCCTTGGTAAGAGGATTCAATATTTAATGTATTCTCTATCATAATCATCATGTCATGACTTTTAGTAATATTTCTTATCGGGATTATTATATTTTCTATACACACTAACGTTTCTACGTTTTTTTTTAAATATATAGACAATGCCCCCAAAATGTCGACCTCCAGAGAGTTATTTGCTAAGTAATAGCAGAAATACTTCTTTACAGGGTGATGAACTTCGAGATCATAATATTGAAGCTATTGATCAAGTTATTAATGAGGATATGGATGGAGATAATGTTAGTGATTCAAATCAGGAAGATGAGATACATAGATGGATCCAAGACACATTTGCTCCAATGGATGAGGACAACCAGGATGATAGTCATGATGTTGATCCTCTACTTGAGAAGTCACGTCAACCTCTTTATGAAGGCTCAACAACAAATCTTTTATCTACTATATTATTGTTGGTGAACTTGAAGGTTTTGAATGGTTTATCAAACACATGCCTCACACAGATACTAAGGTATTTAATTTGTTAATTATTTATCCATGCATGTTCACAAATACTTAAAAGGTTCGATTTTTTCCTATATTGCTATTGTTTTATAATTTGTAAATTAGTATATTGGATGTGATATTGATGATTAATATTGTTTACATTGACTTGTTGTTTTGAATTTTGTAGATTGTTAGGTGAATTTCTATTACCGACGTCAAATATTTTTCCACGCACATATCGAGAAATATATGTGATTATGAAAGAAATTGGAATGGACTATCAAGCTATTGATGCATGTACTAATGATCATATCATATGCTATGGAAAATATGCATTAGAAAATGAATGCCCACAATGTCAAATAATTATATATCGAATCGATAAAGCGTCAAAGAAGGTGCCTCGCAAATTTCTTCGTTATATTCTGATAATTCCACGTTTCCAGTGGTTGTTCAAGTGCCAAAGTATAGCACAGTTTATGGATTTCCATGCAAAGAATAGAAGTCTAGATGATGTTATTCGAATGCATGCAGATGGTTCTGCATTGAAGTACATCGAAGAAAAGTGGTCAATTTTTAAAGAAGAACCTTGTAATGTTAGACTTTCGTTGGTAGATGATGATATCAATCCATTTGGAGAGCTTCATTTTACGTACTCAGTGTGGCATGTTTTTGTTATAAACAATAACCTTCCTCCTTGGATGTCGATCAAGAGAGAGCACATAACATTGGCAATGATTGTTCCAGGTATTTAATTATATTTTATTTGCTTTAAAGTATGACAAAATATTTCATTTCTTTGTTTCGTGCATAGTAATTATTTTTTATATATAATGACATCTAGATAAGTATAATTAATCATGCAATATGTTGAACCAATTAGGTAGGTATCGGGTTTAATATATGAACATATGTATTGAGCCTCTTATCGATGAGTTGTTGAAGTTATGGGTTGACGTCACTATGTATGACATCTCTAGACCAATAGGGCAAAAATTATTTCAATTCCATGGAATACTATCATGGACAATTCATGGTGCTCCCTGGTTAACACATTTTTGTGGTATATTGTTACTTTATTTTGTGATTTAATATTATATATATTTATTGAAAATACCATGCATTATTTTAAATTGTAACTCTAATTTGACGCTACATTAATTCATATATCTTGCAGGTCTTCAAACAAAGGGTAAATTTGCATGCCCAGTTTGTGGTCGGAGGATAAAATCTCGTCGTTCAAGGAGTTTAGGAAAGGAAGTGTTTGATCAGTATAGGCACTTTCTGCCTAAGAACCATAGTTATCGAACTACAGACAAAGCAAAATTCAATGGTAAAGAAGAAAATGGAAAAAAACCACGAAGAATGACACCTCGTCTATGGAAGTTGGAATATATTATAAATCGTCAAGGTACGCAAATTATTTATGTATGACATATTATATAAATATTTAGTTAATTTCATTAGTATTAATTTCATTTTGTCCCATTAATTAGTGTTAATTTCAATTTTTTGATGTTTCATGAATGTCGTTAAGGAACGAATGGGCTTCCATGAGGAATGAAAAGTTACTCGATGCAATTCAGTAGATTTCCATACTACGAGCACCTACAAATAGTTCATTTGTTTGATACAATGCATATCGGGAAGAACATGACAGAATTGTTATGGGGAATATTAGATGGAAGGACTGACAAAGAGAGAATTGGAAAGATTTGTTGTGACATCCAGGAATCTAATCACGCATTTCAAAGTGTTATTATTAATTCCAATGGCAATGGTCGTGAATAGAATACTAGTCTTCCTTGGTTATTGACGGAGCAACAGAGAAATATTGTAAAAGGGGTCATTCAAAAAATTAGGTTTCCGACGGGGTTTCGTCGAACATACAAAATATCTTAACGAAAAAAAGTGATTTTGGTGGGGTTAAAACATATGACTGGCATACATTCATTAAGGTAATTAGTAGGTTGTAATATATTTCCTTATTGTACGCATTTTTTGGAAACAAATAATAATTATTTGTTTTCTGTTACAATATGTTCTACCTTTATCTCTCCCAGACGACTTTGACAACAACATAAGACAAATTATTTATCTACTTGGAAAATACATGAGGTAAGTATTGTTTTATAAGGAAAATGTACTTCTTATGCAATTTGTAGCGGAACTTATTGACATATTATGTTTTATCTGCAAATTTATGTATGCCTTGATATTATTTTATTGCATCGAGATTTGTAGGTGGCTATCATTAAAATAAATCCATAAAGAAGATATAAGGTATTGGAAGAGAGAAATTCCCCGACTAATGTGTCAAATGCAACAGTATCTACCTCCAGCATTTTTCAATGCACAAGAACACTACCTCATACACCAACTTGAGGAGATTGAATTATGTGGACCAGTACACACAAGGTTGATGTGGATGGTGGAGAGGTAGTTGAAGTCACTGAAGAATTTTTTTAGACAAAGAGCATGTTCGGAGGGTTCTATGGTTGAGGGATATATGGTATATCAATGCATGGTGTATATTAGTCAATATCTACCTAAATTAGCAAAAAATGTGAATGTGCCTCGCATTTGGCATCTCGACTTCATCAACAAATTTCAAGGGGAGGTCCTATTGGGGAAAGGTAAAATGAGGATTGTGAAAGGTAATTATTAGATGTTGAAGTAGATTTAATATATTACACATTTATTTTTCCAATTTTATTTTATCATACTGATTTTTTACATTTTTTGTTCCTGCATATTGAACTATATTAAATTATTCCTTTATTAACAATAGCTAATTAATGATATTAAATTGTTATTTTATCATATAGTTGCTCGAGAGTGGGATGCTTTACATTTATACATTGCAAACAACCTTGATTGGATGGATCATTAGATAGAATACACTGAAGAATAATTTGTTAGGTTATCATGGGAAGGGGTGAGTAAAATGATTAAAACAATGCATCTCCAACAAGATCAATTTCCTGATCTTACATCAAGGGAAGTTGATTTAGCCTTTGGTTTAAAAGATAAACAGACAAGTAAAGTTTTTACCCACATTTTCCTAGTTATTTCCCAATTTTTCAATGTATTTGGTTTGTTTAATTTTTGAAATATATATTTAATAAGTCCTATATGAGGTTTATTTATTGGCAATGTATTTTTCACTTGTTTTCCATGTTGAAGTTGAAACATCACAAGGCTATGTGGTGTAATGGTCGTAAATTTTGTATCAAAATGTTGGATGATAAGATGAAAACCTCAGATTGTGGGATAACTGCAATGTTTAAGGTCACCAACATTTCGTCTAGAAGTGACAGAAATCCAGAAGAAACTGAGAATAGGTACTATGGGCATTTGGAGGATATAATTGAGTGTGATTTTAATTTCTTTAAAATAGCTTTGTTTGAGGTTAAATGGTACAGGCTATGGATGCATGAACGTGATCCTGAAAGAAATGTTATTGAGCGTGATAATGGATTTACCATGGTTAATGCAAGGGAATTTGAACTGGGTGCAGAGCCTTATGTTCTTCCAACTCAATGTGAGCAAGTATTTTACTCAGAGGTACCTGGTAAAGCAGGTTGGTCATACATTGTTAGATATGATCCACAAGGAAGACTAGTAAAGTATAATCATGTAGCCGAGGATGAAGATAATAACAAGGAATAAGATCATGATTATGCATATTAGGAACAGGTGGCTCATGTAGTCGATGTGTTAGATGAAGAAGTCGAAGAAGTTGATCATCCAAATGTAGGAGATGATGATCTCATTGACGATATCGATAACTATATTAGAGAAGATGACCTTGTTGATGATGTTGATATGAATGAGCCTTTCACCAATATTGATTATGAACTAGATCCTGATATAGATGTTGAGTTGGATGAAGAAGAAGATAATTGATATTTAATTGTTGAAAAGAAGAGGTATGTGTTTATATCTTTTATATGATCTTTATATGTTTTTATTTTGTATAATATAATATATGATGCATGTTCTTTATAATTTCAAATTAGGTACTATGGGGAAATTGAGAGTGATGTGAGGGGGGGGGGGGCATAATTAGAGCTTCCACCTTCACGTGGTTGCCCCTGTTTAGTAGAGAATGAAATATTCTTGAAACCAAGAGGAGCTCTGCGCGACTGCACCTAATCATACCAACAATGTAGGTATGTCATCCCAGTGAATGGATGCATTGTTGTTGACATGGAATGGGACAACACATGCACCTTCTTAATTTTATTCCTTCACTTGATGTGGGCCTGGTCATTCCTAGCCTTGAATTGAAAGTTACCCCTAGTCTTAGTCATCAACCTTCATGACACTTGTCACCAAACAATCATTAGATCACAAGGTTGGAGGCATATGGGCATTGAGATGAGGCTTTATAACCCTACAGTAATAAGAGACAATAATTGAGCTTTGACTAGATTGAAAGGTGTGTGCAATTGAAAATACTAACAACCCAAAACTAAAAGGGATCAATACATAGACTGTCAATGAGAGGTGATCTGGTCGTGGTGTGTAGGAAGAGGCGTAGCACCTTCAAAATTATCATTCTCCAAATATTTTATACAAATTTTACAAGGAAGTTGTACTATGACTAGACATGAGCAACAGTGACCTGTGAATGGGGCCAACATTGAAATTTTTTCAAACTGTTTATGTATGCATTGAAATTTGACATGGATAAACTATTTGCATGCCTTAACGATATGGGAGGTTTATGGACTCAAATTTTACTCACACACCCACTTTCGTCCATCATCAATTCATCATGTAAACCATAAACCCTAATTTAGTGGATTCATCGATTTGTCGAGTTTTAGTGTTCCTAGTGAATGGATGTGTTGTTGTGACATGGAATGGGACAACACGTGTACCTTATTAATTTTCTTCCTTCACTTGATGTGGGCCTAGTCATTCCTAGCCTTAAATTGAAAGTTACCCCTAGTCTTAGTCATCACCCTTCATGACACTTGTCACCAAACGATCATTAGATCAAAAGGTTGGAGGCATATGGGCATTGGGATGAGGCTTATAACCCTACAATAACAAGAGACATTAATTGAACTTTGACTAGATTGAAAGGTGTGTGCAAGTGAAAATACTAACAACCCAAAACTAAAAGGGAACAATACACAGACTATCAATGAGAGGTGATCTAGTCGTGGTGTGTAGAAAGATTCCTAGCACCTTCAAAATTATCATTCTCCAAATATTTTATGCAAATTTTACAAGGAAATTGTACTAGGACTAGACACAGGCAACGGTGACCTGTGAATGGGGCCAATGTTGAAATTTTTTCAAATTGTTTCTGTATGCATTGAAATTTGACATGGATAGACTATTTGCATGCCTTAACGATATGGGAGGGTTTTTTGACTCAAATTTGACTCAAACACCGACTTTCTTCCATCATCAATTCATCATGTAAATCATAAACCCTAATTTATTGGAGTCATTAATTTGTCGGGTTTTAGTGTTCCCAATGAATGTATGTGTTGTTGTTGACATGGAAATTATACATAGTTCAAAGAAATCCATGAATTTGTAGAAATTATATAGGCCATAGAAATTATTTGTGGTTAAATGGAGGGTGTAGTAATTATGGAGTTAATTAATTTTGAACAATGACAATGGGCTATGCCTATCCTTGGTTCATCGATGCCCATGATGTCACCTAAAACCATGTACACCTTGTGCACTTTTGGTTGATTGTGTATACATACCACATATAGTTGGGGGCATGTTTGTATATAGTTGGAATGATGGGTAGTGTGCTTGTGTCACATTTGTGAATCCTTCTGCACTACATTTCATCAAAAATATCCCAAAGTCTAGTTGGAGTTGAACCATAATGTAGTTAAATTGGAGGCAACCCAACTTCAAAGGTTCATGTCTTGACATATGATTTTCTCATCATGCATGGAAAGTAAATTCCATAGTTTTATTTGAAATAAATTGCAACGTTGTACAAATTTTCCACCAACATAGTAGATTATTTAAAGAAAATGCTTCTACTTGATCCATGTTATCAAAATTTTGTAGCTTGGAGTAGTATAAAGTATATAAGTATCAAAAAAATATTATATTAAACAATAGATTAAACTCTCTTTATTTGAATTTTGCACATGAATAAGATTTTTGGCAATTAAATTCAAGGAATTTAGCAAATTTAATTGTCAATGCTTAAAATTGAGATTCAACAAATTTTGATTTTTTTAAAACAAAACACCAAATGTAGTGACTAAGCTCCCAATGTATGCAAGAAGAACCAACATGCTCACATTTACACCCATTGTAAGATATTCTAACTCTTTCTTAATAATGGTTATCATAGCTTGACACTATTATGTGGCTAACTTTGACCCTCATAAATGTCATAGTTTAAAGAAATTCATCTATACTTTCTTATAAATAAGAGGTATCCATACATAATTTAAATTATTTCTCATAGATCAAGGATGTTGAGGGCCCAAATTTGAATAGGATAAAATGGTGGGGGAAGTCATGGTAATCACTTAAAATCAAAACAAATTATTTCTCATTAATATCCAACTACACTTTTGTTAGGGTTTCAAAGGAATTTGGCACATTAAGAAATGAAATTAAACAGTTAAATTTGAAAAAAAAAATCCTTAAATCAAATTAAGATGACTTGATGAAACTCTAGAAAGATGTGAACCCTTTTTGGCAAGTGCTTGGGTTTCTTTATTGTTACCCTCATTCTTAGTGGGTCCGAGGGATTCAAACCATTATTGTGAGATCCAAAGCATAAGAAGGATCCCATTGCGCGTGACCAACGAGATCATTGTGCACGCAAACAAGAGGAGATAGTATGTGAGGGAGGAGATACACTATCAGGGAGGAGATACACTGCTATGGAGGAGATAGTCTGCGAGGGAGAGAGATAGTCTGCGAGGAGAAATTCGCGTGAGATACATTGCTAGGGAGGAGGTACATTGTGAGGGAACACGAAGGGCACTGAGTCGAGGGCACACGCGAGGGCACCAATAATGGTGAGTACTTCTATTTAAAATAAATCCACTAGTAGCCAAGAGAAGAGTTGTATTTGTTGGATGTTGTAGATAAAGCTCATTTATATTATTGTCATTAGGCAGAAGGTGATAAACTTGATTTTTTTCCACTAAACCCTATAAAAATTAGCATTTGAAGTCATTAAAGGTGAACATTCTAGCATTATTGATTCGTTGCATTTATATATGATGATTGTGTCTTTTATATGAAGCAAAACTAACCATTGTTCCTAAGGGAATTGAAGGGATGCTAACCAAATACCTCCATGATAAAGTTATTAGTATCCAACCAATATTTTTTAAACTACATTAAAACTTCAAGGAAGAGAGGCATTGGTAAACCTTGGCTCTCATATTGTCTTGAAAACCTAAGTTCATTATAGGAGAAGAAGTTAAACTATTATGCTAATCCAATTGAAGGACATTGGAAACAAAAAGTGAAATACCTTACGATGACATTACTGATGTTAAAAAATAAGCTAATAGTTGAAAATATGGATGTTGCACTTTTGGGCATCGAGACTAGGGTAGGTAGTTTTGATGTGTGTACGATATAGTTAGAAGAACCTATGCCTTAAACAACCACTATTCGCAATGCAATTGAGGCCTTCATCAATTTGGTTTTAGGGTTTTGTAAAAAGGCAGTAAAATTGATAGAATATCATGCACCCCTCTAAAAACTTGTCAAGAATGTCCAGAGATACCATGTCAAATTACAACATCATATGGTAGAAACACATGATCCCCTAGTATATTCTCCATTTACCAAATTCGGTGATCCCCTAATCACATGCACACTCCACATAATTCTTAATTATGAAGTCGTGGGTTTAGTTTTAAGAAATGACCACTATGTATCCCAGTGGCATCACAATGAACCACATATGTTGAAAACCATGTTTAGATATTTATATTAGCAACAAAAATAAGAATAATTTATAAGTAAACTTAAAGTAATTAGGTGTTTGTCTCTATCAATGACAAACTCAGTGATGTCATTCAATCTTATTTAGATTCAATTGGCCTTATAACATGACAATTTCAATGTTCTAATTATCTAAGACTTAGCAACATTCAACTATGTCTCATTTTCCAAATGAGTCCTTATATCATGGAGATAGTTCATATATCTAAGTCAATATAGAAACACTTTGGTTCTCCCATTCTCATTCCACCTTGACCAATTCGCAGCCCTTTGATGGTATACAATGTGAAGCAATAGGAACTATATCTAACTTTCTATCGAGTTAGGTTGTTTTAGTCAATGTTGCAGTTATGACTACCCATGTTGACTTTAACTTACCCACTGGTCATGACAAGTGCTCCCTAATGGATTAGGGAAGTTTGGAGACACAAGGGAGGCTCCTCAACCTAGAAAATACCCCAACTAGTGCACAAGGCCCAAGAGAGTTCATAAGGACAAATAAGGACAAGTGAGTGATTTACCCCAAGGAGGAAATTTGTTGAGTGAAAGGGTAAATAACCTCAATCGATTGGTTTGGACAACGAGTAACCTCACTGAATAAGTGATTTTTATTTTTGGGGGTAAATTGTATACCTTAAGGCTCAAGAAGGTTTAGTCACTAGGTTTGGAGACTCACTGGCCTCCCAACCTAAAAGTTTCCTTTCTTGGCTAAATTATCCAAATATACAAAAAAATTGACACCTTTATTTTCTTACTTCAATGATGAAGGTTCAATTACTAACTTTTAAAGGACTTTTGGTCTCCTGACTTAGTGATTTATCTATCATGAGGAAAAATTATGGATTGGGAAATCAACAAGTCCTTCAAGTCAACGAATTAGTTGTTTTCTTAACAAAATGGTTCATAGAAATAACAACAAAAATATCGAAGGAGATTCTACAATGTGAATTCTCCATTACTCAAAAAAAAAAATTAAACTCTTATTCTATGCAACATTGAGTTTCCTGCATGGTTGCTTGGTGATTTCAAAACTTCTTCAACTCATCAACAGTATTGAGTCATGAAGGGATCCAATACCTTCATAAATATTTATACATCAAATTTAGGCTTGAAAAATTGATCCTAAATCCTCATTGATATAAACTACCTCATGTGCGAGTTCAATATCAACAAACTAAAAGAAGTATTGGCAAGCGATTAAAAATAAATTTAAATGAGTGTTGGTGGAATCCCTTGATTTCTTAACTTGCAAATTACGCAACTTTATGCAATTTATGCAACTTTAAAGTTGGATAGTTGGAGGAGAATGATCATTTTGAAGGTGAGAGGCCTCTTCCTACACACCACCAAATCACTATACAACTTTATAAATCAACATGAAACTACACAACTTTATGCAACTTACGCAACTTTATGCAACTACGCAACAATTGGTTTTATTTTATGCATTGAAGAGTGTGCCCTAATGGATTAGGGAAATTTGGGGACCCAAGGGAGGATCCTCAACCTATAAAAGACCCCAACTAGTGCACAAGGCCCAAGAGAGGTCATAAGGAGAAATAAGGACAAGTGAGTGATTTAGACCAACGAGGAAATTTGTTGAGTGCAAGGATCAATAACCTCAATCAGTAGGTTTGGAAAACGAGTAACCTCACTAAATAAGTGATTTTTCTTTTTGGGGGTGAATCATATACCTTAAGGCTCAAGAAGGTTTAGTCACTAGTGTTGGCCCTTGACCAAGTTTTGGGAGATTCTTGGTCATGTTGACCTATTTTGGGACTTCGAAAGCCTGTCGAAGGAGGAGTGGAAGATGAAGTAAAGATCACAGGATCTTGACCCCTTTTTGAGTCCTTTTTTGGTTTTGGGGATTATGTAATGGGATTGGGATGTTGGCCCATGGGTTTACCCATGTTTAGGCCTATTTTGTAATATATAAATAGGTTCTTAGGCTAGATAGAAGAGTGGTGCATGTATGTCATGTGAATGTATGCTAAGTGCAAGTAGAGTCTGTAAGTGTTTTGTGCATGACTGTAAGAGACTTGCAGAGCTAAGTGCAGGTCCTTGTAGAATATTGTGGAAGGCTTAGTGTTGTAACACAAAAAAGAAGGATCTAGCGAGCTGCGCAAATCTAATGTCTTGTGCGGAGTAAGGGTTTTGAGGCTCTGTGTTTGTAACCTATTGACTGAAGACAATAAAGAAGAAGAGTTGGTAGACATAGCCCCAGGGTGGGGGTGAACCACGTAAATACTATGTTGTTATTCTTTGTGCTTTGTCTTGATGTCCTCACATGTTATTGTTAAGTGCTTTAATATATTTAGATAGATCTACTTATGCTTTGTGCTTATTATATGTGAGAATGTTAGATCTCATTTATATGGCTATGCTTAGGGCTTGATCTTCTTGATATGAACTATTTACCTATGCTAAGTGCTTAAATACATTAGATTAGTGTGAATGATGTGAAGCTTTGTTTTAGCAGCAAAGTGGATATTGATTGCATATTGAGGAACTGACGGTGATAAGTGATTTATTAAGTATTATAATCACATATGTGTGTCCCATCTAAGGTTGCAGACACCTGAGTCTTGCAATCACCCCTGCCTCTAACTCGGGTGAGACTTCATTTGCTTCACAGGTGTTGCTAAAAGGGCCAGTAGTTAGGGTTTTGTTGGTGCATTGTTGTAGCGTTGAACCCTGGATCGGCCCCTGTGCCAACAAATGGTTCTGTTGTCGAGACCTAAAACTGTGATTGCTAGGAACTGAGAAAGAAGAAGATTTGTGCAAAGATTTGACTTGAGATTGTGAAAGCTCTATGCGTAGATATGTTCCCTAGTGCGCATTATCCTACTCGATTTATAAAGATTTGTGCTAAAGAAAGAAGCTCGATCTGAAGAAAGGAGGTTGAATTTGAAGGAAAGAAGCAAGATCTAAAAGCTTTGTGCTCTAAGAAAGGAAAAAGTGAGAATTTATGATTAAAAGAGGTAAGATCTGGAAGCTTTGTGCTTTGATAAAAGGTAAGAATAGTTAAAAAATTTAGATCTGGAAGCTTTGTGCTCTGTAGAAGTAAGATAAGTGGAAATTTTTGTTTCTAAAGTATAGATCTAGGTATGTTAGATAGGTTCTGTCCTAGCTTGAGAACTAGGGCACTAATAGATTAAAGAAGATTTCATATGAGTAGATCTGGTAAGAATAGTGAAATATATGTTATACCTATGCATAGAAAGAATGTTTGGACTAAAGAATGGATGCAGGATCCTAGAAAGAATTTTTTGCAAGTTAGCTACCATGATCCTAGTGCGCAGTACTAGAAAGGCTGGGGATCATTTAAAAGAAAGATAGGATTAACCCTCTGTTATAGTTGCAGAAGACTGCGACATATTGCTAAGTAATTCCCTGGGAAAAGACCTGGTTGTCTTTATTGTAAAGTTATGGACCATGAAGTGTTAGATTTCCCTAGAATGACTGCTAAGCTAGAAGAAATGAATCTGAATAGAGGAAACCCTAAGGCAGATCTAGAAATGGCAGAACCCCAGAAAGAATCATATAAAGTATTGTTGCAAATAAACGAAACTCTGAATGACCATTGGCATATCATACTATAAAATATCTTCAAGGAAAAAGAATGCATTGAAGTAAGAATAGGAGACTTCGACATTGACTGTGTTATGGATGAAGAAACACGGGTGAATATCATGACAGAAAGAACTTGGAAAACCATAGGGAAGCCTGATATGATCCCTTCATTAGGAGGAATAGGACTATTCAGAGGAAAGATGATAAACCTATGTGGGAAGCTCGCTCGCATACCTATTAACTCTAATGGAACTTCGACAAAGGAATATTTTGAGATTATTAAATTTATTGAAGACAATGCCCTGTTTACCATGTTACTAGGAAAACCTTGGATTGATAGAGATCAAGCTAGACGAAAAGAAGAAGAAGAAGTTTTGGAACAGAAGAAACAAGAGTTAAAAGATTTCATGACTAGAAGGATTGCACACTTGATTGAAGAATAGGAGAGACGTTTGAATCTATTTAACACTAGAAACCTAGATGTCGAAGCTGTAAGAACATTAGAAGACCCACAGAATATCGAAGTACCTACCCCAGACAAATACGAAGTATTATCCAAGAATCCTAGGGAAGAATATCAATAGCGTGAAGTGACTATGACCAAAGAAGATAAGAATCAGAATGGAAAAAGGAATACCGAGATGAACCTGATCTAAAAATGAAGAAGACTTGAAAATCTTGAAATTATTGCAATGTAAATGTTATGTGTTTAAAGAAAATGGATCAATTTTACAACACATAAATTAAGGGATTACTCATGCAAAATACACATAGATATAAGCATAATCAATGAACATAAGCACATAAAACACAGCAATTGATAAAGGAGTTCACCCCTCTCTTGGGCTACATCTCCTGGTCTAGCTTCCAATGGATCATTATTATTAATTGCTCAAAGTGCTAAAAAAACATGCCTTACAATGCTCAAACTGACCAACCGACTATTCCAATGGCTTCAAAGCGTCCAAAAACCTCTAGCTAGGCTTTTTCGGCACCTCAATCGGTCAAAAAATGAAAAAGTTAGGCCTTCTGGAAGTCCCCCCTTCAAGCTTGTTGTCTTTGCATCTACAAAACGCACCCTTATCAAATGAACCTGGCACACACGCAATAAATGGCGTAAAAACCCAGCACCAGGTGCAACCATGCCAATAGTGCAAACTGTAGGACGGTTATGAGCGCACCAGCCCCTAACCGCCTAGCACCTGGGCACATAGGGGTCCATACGACCGCGCGCATTGGCAAAAGGGCCAAATGGTTGCAACCATGCCAACCATACTAACTCCCCACGCTCTGGTCGTGAGCATATGGCATATGACATAGAACCACAGACTATATATTATAATCCATGCGCCAACCAACTGTCGAGATATACCATATATGGTATGGTCATATATGCAATCAAATGACCATGGGCCGGGGCTAAGCCCCGGCCCGACCCCCTGCCAACGGTCACATAACTCAAATTGAAATACAATTGAATTCATATATATTACAAGGCATAATGTGTGACCCATTGGTCAGTCGGAGTTTGTGAAAGCTATATGCAGTGGGGGAGGTCCGGGGGTCGAACCCCATGGACTCCAATAATTTTACATACAAACCAAAAGCCAATAAAGGGGTGCCACGTGGCAACCCATGATTGGGCCACGTGGCACCTTACCATTAACCAACGAGATGCCACGTGTCAACTTCCCATTCAACCAAATTTCAACCAACATATGCTTGCCACATCACTACATGTACAGTCGTACGGCTCTGCCACGTCAGCCTATACGAACTATACGGACTGTACAGTCAGCATCATTTTTTTTTGCCTGTTTGACTTTATGAACAGATTGCAATATATCTCGCTCCCGACGTCCATTTGAGACGAAACGAGTTGCGTTGGGTTTGCAACGATGAGGCCTACGCTCTCATCCATTTTGAAACGATTATGAGCACTTTGAATTTTTGAGCAAAATTTGATCCCCTGATCACACCTCCCCATTGGGAAGCTTTTGGACCTCCAAAAGACTATTTTCAGTCTATGTGAAGATGAGGGTAAAGTTCCCTCACCCTTCCAACCTCAATCCACTTGGCCTTGCCTGGATTCATACCTTTAAGACCAACTCGAAGATACTCCACATTTCCTCGTTTTGAAGTTCGCATTCTCCTATCAAGGATGGTGTCTTCCTGCAATTTTGTAAGATACTCTGGAGAAAAATCATCTATGGAAGGAATCTGAACATGCTTTCCTTGATCATCAATCAATGGAGGCTCATACAACTTCAAATTCTCAACATTAACAATTGCATACATCTGCATATAAGGAGGAAAATCTAAACGAAAAGCATTGTTACCAATCTTGTCGATAATCTTGAAAGGACCATATCGAA